>CP136062.1:57468419-57823867 GCA_032622095.1 Siphonodentalium dalli | reverse complement strand
ATTAATCTAAATGGAAATGGTGGTATGCGGCTTATACGGACCCTGGCTCTTACTGACCCTGGCTCTTACGGACCCTGGCTTTTACGGACCACCGGCTGATACGGACCCTGGCTTATACAGACCCCGGCTCATACGGACCTCAATTATGCAATTTGCAAACTTATATTTATGAATTTAATATATTATTATGATTGTCTTTTCACACATGTATCTGTATTAATTGAGAATTTATGTGATTTTTTTGGTGATTTTCAAACTTATATTTATGAATTTAACCGATTTTTTCGGTGATTTTCAAACTTATATTTATGAATTTAATATATAATTATGATTGTCTTTTCACACATATATCTGTATTAATTGAGAATTTATGTGATGTTCTGACTTGAAAAAGCATTTATTGAATCGTGTTAATTAATCTCTTCGCCGTTGTATAAACACGCGTGTGTGATCCCTTTATGTCGTTGTATAAACAGACATGCAGTGATAAATGGTCAGTGAATGGTAATCAGGATGAATCAGTTTGATTTGTTACGAAAACATGTTAGTAAAAACACTTGAACTTGAACTTCAATTGACTATTTCGAAAGTCAAGGTCAGGGTCCAGAACACCCCCACCCGGAGAAAAGTACCCCTAGGTATCAAATTTCATCGAAATCCGTCCGTTTTACCCCACTTGACCTTTAATAAACAATTTTGAAGGTCAAGGTAAGGTCGGAGTCATGATTTAACCCGTCCAAAACACTCCCCCGACAAAAGTACCCATAGGTATCAAATTTCGTCGAAATCCATCCGTTTTATCCGATTTGACCTTTGATTGACCACATTGAAGGTCAAGGTCACGCCGAGGTCATGATTTGACCCGTTCAAAACTCTCCCCGGACAAAAGTATCCCTAGGTATAAAATTTCGCGAAATTTGTCCGTTTTACCCAAATTGACACTGCATTGACAGTTTTAAAGGTCAAGGTCAGGTCGGGGTCACGATTTGACCCGTCCCAAACACTTCCCGGACACAAATATCCATAAGTAGCAAATTACGTTGAAATCTATGGAAAGCCGAAGAGGACATGTTGGTTGCTAATTGCTAGATATACGATGCGGTATTTTAAAGGTGTTTCAAACTAGGAGATAGAAGTATTCTGCATTTCAAATGGTGATGAATTATAGTATTTTAGTCAAATTTTATGGCATAAATTGTTATTAAAACTGTATATACTATAAAAAAAATGAATGACTCGAAAATTAGTGGACCTTAAACAAAGTCACAATTGCAGTTAGGCTCATCTCATACTCGTCCATTCAGCGATATTCTGCTGCGCAGTTTGTTATAGCCTCCAAGTATTCATTGAGCGTTATAGCCCAACTGTTATAATTCACCTTTAGCAGACGTACTTTTGCCTCAGATTATTGAGATATTAGGTCACACGTAATCACATTGAATCGCATGGAAACATAGCAATTGTGTGGGCTGCTTGTCGTGAATATGTAATGAGAAATAAGGTCATACGTAATGACATTAAACTCAAGAAAACCCGCGAAAACAAAACAAAATCACATTTAATGTTTTAAGTTATTTCCTTCATAAAAAGAATCTTCGTGATAATGAATTATTAACCCTCTCAATAATTAGAATATAGAATTAACCTTAAAATATCAAAAACCTTCGGAACACAGAACCTTCGGAATAACGAACCTTCGGATTGGTGAACCTTCGGAATAGCGAACATTCAGAGAAATTTCGGAATAGTGGACCTTCGGGATAGTGAACCTTCGGAATAGAGACATGCCCCCCAATATTCATATTATATGCCCATAAAATTCTAAATTTGGTCCTTAAAATATTGAACTCCAAATTGGAGCCCACACAGAACATCACTTAAGTCAAATGTACCTGTGTCATGTCCCAATGCGGGAGGGTCCATATATACCACAACATTCGTATTATATGCCAAGAATTCAACGGTATGGACCCACGTAATGACATTAAATCTCAAGAAAACCCGCGAAAACAAAAACAAAATCACATTTAATGTTCTAAGTTAAGTTATTTCCTCCTGTATCTGTATCGGTATGCTCGCAGGATCAGTTCGGATGTGAGCGCACACTCCATAAAAAGAATCTTAGTGAAAATGAACCCTCTCAGATTAGTCTCAATACTTTAGAATATAGAATTAACCTAAAAATAACAAAAACCTTCGGAATAGCGGACCTTCGGGATAGCGAACCTTCATAATAGAAACATGTCCCCACAATTACACCGGTGCGTAAACACATGTGCTAATCTTTGTCGTACTATCGTAACTATCGGTACGATTTATACTCAAGTACGAAATAACCATAATACAATCGCCCAGTGGATTATCGATCGACCACACAATATGAAACTCTACACCAGTGTACACCACTGTGTGGCGTAATTATCCTATGCAACCATCGCTCAAAAACCAGCCGAACCGTCAGATGCACTCAGATTGGCCAATACACTCTATGCATGATACACCAACCAACGTCAGGATGGTTTCCGAATGGAAGATGCGTAGATGACAGGAGAGGAAAACGAGGGAGACGACCGGAAAGTTAATGACATTGTGGAGAGACTACTCGTCGATGAGGATAAGTGCCAGCAAACTACTAAAAGAAGCCGCCAAGCTGTACGCCCCAGTTTAAATAATGTTCGTCTGATGTAACTTTGTTCCATTTTTGTTATCATCATATTTTTTTTATCTCTCTATGTATGTTGTCATAATTTAATTTATTTAAATAAACATAAAACATAAAAAATAAAATTGTGTATTTTAATTGAGGTCCGTATGAGCCAAGGTCCGTATAAGCCGGGGGTCCGTATAAGCCAGGGTCCGTATCAGCCGGAGGTCCTCATGAGCCAGGGTCCATATGAGCCAGGGTCCGTAAGAACCAGGGTCCGTATCAGCCGGCATTCGAAATGGTTACATAAATAAAATTAAATATTTTCCATGTGCTTTCTCAGTTGACAACCAATCTTCATGGGGGAAAATGATGTCACATTACAATACACTCAAAATACGCCTAGCTCGGCGTATTTACACCCAGTCATTCCATTCATTGCCCATTGTAGCCGAGCGTAATGAGTGGAATCGCCCCCATCTACAACTCTGCAGTGATAAAATCATTCCAGACGCCAAATTAACAGATTTTGAAACATTTTTCACCATTAGCGACGAGTGACTCCTCGCCATCCGAATCGCCATTTTGTTTTCTACTTGATCAATTGGAAGTTGGAAAGACCAGTGTTCTGCAACTCCCACGATGCTTAGAAACAAAATGGCGATATGGATGGCGAAGAGTCACTCATCGCTTATGGTGAAAAATGTTTCAAACTCCATGGGTGGGTCTGTGCGCCTGATAACAGATTTTTCCAATGCCATGTATTATAATTTTTTACCCAAATCCATGTTTAAAGATAAATTATGACTACAGAATTGATTTTAAATGCACAGGCTTATAATCTGAACCAACACATTAATCAAGAGAACAGGGCTACTAATTGTCCCCCGAAAAATTTATTCGTCGTACCGTTCGTCTGTCCGTCCGCTCTCACGAGAGGGTTTTGTGTGGCTTTATCTGTGGAGAGGAAGCCCTTGTGTGTCTTTTTTGACTTTGTGGCTAGCCACATAACTTGGACAATAAAAACAAATTTAGAATTCAAAAAAGGGTTTTGTAATGATCTGAATCAGAATCGCCTGCCAGAATTAAGGCACGCAAAATTTTTTGTCCATCAAATTGTCCAAAAAATGGACAACCCACCTCCACCATTTCAGTCAAAGCGTTTTTAGTAGGGTTTTGTGTGGCTTTATTTGTGGAGAGGAAGCCCTTGTGTGACTTTTTTGACTTGTGTAGCTAGCCACATAACTTGGACAATAAAAAAAAAAATTGTGTGTCTTGAGTACTATAGCCTAAAGAGTCAAGACACAGCCAGATTTGGATAAAAGGCTCACAAATTCATTTTAAAACCACACAAAATGCACTGTAATTCATTCATTCAACTATCTATTTGCGAGAAAAAAAACTATTTTAAAAAGCCACACAGAAGGGACAGTTTACAAAAACACACACAACTATCTGTTTGCAAGAACAAAAAAAAAGCCACACAAGTCATTTTTTACAGACTCACAAAATTTTACCCCCACGACTACCTTTTCGTAGGTAGTACCGTCCGTCCGTCACACTTTTGAGTACCTTCATGGTGTAATCATCTCCTCCTACAGATTTCATCCCAGAGATTTGAAACTTCAGAATATTGTTGCCCATATATTGAAGATGTGCAACGTGTGTATAGATGATGGAAAAATTATTTTTTGACGGAGTTATTAACACTTTTCGACTTAGAAAATTTCAACATTTTTTATAATTATCTGTATGAGGGTACCTTCATGGTGTAATCAACTCCTCCTACAGTTTTGATCGTAGATATTTGAAACTTCAGAGTATTGTTACCCACATATTGGAGATGTGCAACATGTATATAGATGACGGAATTTTTTTTTATTTACGGAATTATTAACCCTTTCGTCTTAGAACTTTTCAACATTTTTTTTAATTTCTTTAACAAAGCGGCATCGATTTGCCACGTTTTCGGGGGACACTGTGGTCGGCTGACCTTTTATTTCAATACCTACCCAATAATTTTTCTTTTATAACACAATATCATGGGGTGGGTCCCGCTTCTTTCCAGGAATAAATTGAACTGAAAAACTAAATGATTTTCTGTCAGTTCTCATTGTTGTTTGTGACATTCAATTATCTCTGAAATATATATATTACGGGTGCAATTACAACCGTCTTCTGAAATAAGTGCTCTCGTTGTGTTTTCCTCATGGGAAGGACTGGGACCTTGGATTACTTACCTACCAATATAATGAAAAGCTGAGTAATTGAACATAACATGCTAATTATTACAAAACAAGTATTCATCATTGAGGTGATAACATTTTATTTCTGGATTTACTGTTTCTGCCGCACAGAGTTGCACTCCCCCTCCAATTAAACCCGCACTGCCCTTATGCACCGTCCCTCTATATGTTCCTGCTCTATACATCATGATAGTATACATGTGTCTCATGTATACTACAATGACAAAACAGGAACATATATACTAGTAGCTATGGTGCATACGGTCTGTGTGGGGGGGGGTGGTAAATAAATATGCTGTATAAGTACATATTGTATATGGAAAGTGTGGTTTGGGTGGGTGTGGAAGAGCTGTGAGCGTGTTACAAGCCCTTGTGTTTCTGCCATTTGCAGAGAATACATGTATTTTATCAGTGTGGTCTGCAAATGAAGCAGACTGCAGATAGAAGATGATATAATTAATAGAGTATTTTTTTCTGGTTCTGATCATTAAGCTTACTTGATTGGTATGTCATCCTGGATGATTATTTAAGACATGTCACACCCCCTGTCTGCCTTATCCTGCTATTTTATCCATTTTTCATCAAACTTTGGGGGAAGGTCCCCAATTGCCCTTGGAAAAAACTTGTGTTGGGGGGGGGGGGGGGGGGTGGGTGTCCGAGATTGGAAAGGAAAAAACTTGCGTTCCCGCGGGGTGGTGGGTCCCAAAATTAAAAAACCAAACATTTCAACCTTGTATCCTGGAGTTTTTCCTGGCGGCCTGCCTATACTACAATTTTCTGAGTACAAATATAACAAGGCCTAAAATAAAAGAGCACTGTTTCCACTAACTCGACCACTAACCACTAGCCCAAAATACAGGTAAATTTTGAATTTGACCAGAGTGTTGGTATTTTGTTGGAATTACTACAGTCGTATTTTGTCACATCCTACAAATGCTCTTGTTGTTAAAGATGCCATAATCAGATTAAGCGCCCCTCAATTAATATTTATTTGGATTCGGCTGGATTCGGGGGTAAAAAAATATTTGCTTCAAGTCGAGGAACCCACCTATCAAAGCTCAGAGTTATTAGATATCAATTTTTGAAATTATTATTTTTCACTATCCAGAATTATTAGTGGCCAGTAAAATGTTGACGAGCCGATGGTCTTGGACCAAATTGCAGATGAAGATGGATAACTCTAAAATCAAGAGTCTTTTGTGTTGATAATAGGGCCAAATTTCGTCGAACAACATGTTGATAAATAACACAGTTCGGGCAATTTTATACTATAGTTGACAGTGGTTAGCATTATTTTTGGGCAATTAATCAATTCTGATATTAAACTGAAGTGGCATTTCTAAAAATGTTGTTGTTGTTGGAATCTGATTATATGGGAACCATCAAATCGGATTGAGTACCTTTAATATGTCAATTACTACTAATATGAGCAAACAACTGGTATATAAGCAGTGCACTTGTTAGTGGTGAACAATTTACCTGTCTCTCTTGTACTGCAGGTCATCGGCATCTTCTGCCACCAACTGGAGCCAAAGACATGGGATGAGGAAAACTACAATTGTATCACTAGAGGTAAAGTTTTGTTTTTCAATTTGTATGTTATCAGGACCATAAGTTTCAATTAGACAAGTCACTTCTCAATAATGTTAGGGGAGAAGTGAATTGTTATGAAGGCTGGAGTCAAGTCTGTACCCCAACATCAGCCTTCGGTGATTTAACCCTTTCATGACGGGAGCTGTGCTGGTGCAGCATTAAAGGTCCGGTGACAGTGCATTCTCTTATTTATGCGAGTCTCCCATTGGGAGCCTCGCATATATTAAGAGAATACACTGGCTTACAATGTAAATATTGTTAGGCCAATGTATTCTCTTATATATGTGAGGCTCCCTATGGGAGACTCGCATATATAAGAGAATGCATTGACACAGGGTTTTTTGCAAAATTTCACGAAGTTCCAGTCATGGAATGGTTAATACTCTTGAGTGCCAAATAAGCATACATGTACATTTATTGCCTTCCGGATAATATTTCCACCTGTATGATCGTTATTTAGCCTGTATATATATTAAATTTTGACAAAGGAAAATCCACTGCTATTGGAGAAATTTTTTTGTACAATTAGTCCATTACCTACTATACTTTTAACAGTACAGGGTTAAAAGATTGCTATCCTGCTAATACAACAAAACACTATCCAAAAGCACCCCATATTATGAACACAATGACCCAAGTCCCATAACATCCCATAATAAATAAGCCGAAAAAATAAATAATACCTCCACTGCTTGTCTGGCAATCTCCATCGCTAAATCTCATATGACGTCATATATGAGTTGACAAACTTAAAACACGGAATGAGAGGCGGAGTTAATTGTGTCTACCTATATGACGTCATCAATATTATGTAATCGCATGTGGCGATGTTAAATGCCCAGAATCTGCAGCGCATGCGTGTGTAATAGCATAACTATATAGCAGCATGTCAACAATTGAAATTAAGTCTTGTATGTGGTGTAATTTGGGCAGGGCTAAGGTTTAAGTATAATAATGTACACATTACAGTTGTGAATAAATTATTAGTTTTCAATTGAACCTGTTAAAAAAATAATTTGTCACCTTGAAAATTTTATGACAGGGATTTTGAATAGACTGTGCCGCTAGAGTGCTAACTTTATAGGCCACTATGAATATTTACCTATTTATATATGCGGAATATAAGTTATGAAATGCATCATCTGACATCCTTATAAAGCACAAAAATAAACAAACTTACATGTATCTGTGTTGCTCTTTATTGCCCACAGAGTCAGCAAGATTGTTTTGGATGCGCAATATTTGTGTATATGTATATATATTGCCTTCATATATACATGATTCATAACTATGAAAATAAACTTATCATATCGTATTGCTAATGGTGTGATATAATTTATTGTATCCCACAACAATAAACCAAATTATTTGTGTTATACCGCTTTACAATAAATTAAAACTAAATGCTCATTATTGCCACATGACTAAAGTCATCTGGAAACTGGAATGTTTTCGAGATGATCAATGTCTATAACACTTTTATATATAACTTTGCAAGTCATCACATATATGCAATATGAATATAATATATATAAAATAACTCGGACTATTCAGTTAACGAAAAGATTAGAAACACGAGCACATGTTTATGTACATATAGATAACTGCACGTAAAACCGAAATAATATACAATAATTTATTAATACATCATGGTAAAATATACTTAATAATATTCCAAAGTCTTCATATGCGATTTCTTTTATGAGAAAAGTAAGGCCTTACGTAAAATACAGGCTTTGCTTAATAATAACAACACATGTGAGAACTGCGACGTATTTCTGCGAAATTGTTGCATTTGCAGTGTTCACTTCATAACTTGGCAAACTTCGAAAGCTGCAATCAATTCATGATCTGCCATCGTTGTGTATCTATATGCATTGACAATGGGTTAGCATGTGATCGATCATGTGACTATACTTCTGGTCACATGTGACAATCATGTGATCGTGCCGACCACGTGACTTCGTCAAATTCTTTGGCCTACTTCGAAATATTTTTTATTGTTATAAAATTAAGATTAGCGACAGAATATTAGATTATATGAGAAAATGGACATTTTAAATACAGTAATGCTCTAATTAATCGACTTCTTTACCACAGCAGAATTATGGGTAACTTTTCAGGATTTAGTTGGAAATATGGCTTGTTGCCATATTTCCGACTAAATCCTGAAAAGTTACCCATAATTCTGCTGTGGTAAAGAAGTCGATTAATTAGAGCATTACTGTAGTTCTAAAAAGTTCAACCCTGTACTGTAATTTAGTTTTATAAAACTTTCCGCCTGCACTATTATTCCACCATATTCTGTTATTTGGCACCCAAGAGAACGTGGCATTAATTAAGCAATGTGAAAAAATACTATACTGTCAAAAAAGACAACTTCTTTTTTATCACATTTAATTAATATAGATTATTGTTCTATGCTGTTTCATAATGGATTTTAAAGATGAGATGTCACATCTCCCTGACTTAACAATATGGAGATGTGATTTATTTCCAGGAAGTAAAACCCATTTTTAGACTTTCTTGCTTTATATGGTATTCAAATTTAACATTAAATCAAGCACAAGCTTAAATTATTAAATTGAAAATTTGGTTTGTGGTTGATTTAATTTTAAATTTCAGGTGATCCTCGTGCCTGATCATGCATGAGGGCCCCTTCCCCCCCCTTTTCGTATGCCGGATTCGACCCATTTTGGACCCGTACGACGGATTCAAGACACAAATTAAGCTGGATTCCGGATTCATGTATTTATATAAACGGATTCCATTTCGGGTGAAATATTGCGATTTGGTTCCTCATTTGGTCATAATAGATCATAATATCATGAATTTTATATGGGATCCAATCTGATGCACACTCTTATAGGACTTAGTCTGTATATATTCGTTTGTATACGGTGCTCTTTATCTTTCCGGTCATTATTTGCGGCAACATATCTCAAAAATTGCCCCAAAGACATAGCAAAACAATTTGGATGATGGACTGCCAATTATATTTCCGTGAAAATGCGCTGTGGGCATAAACTTAACCCACAATTCAAAAATATGTATGTTATATTGGGCTACCATCAACATATAAACAACGGTACCTCCGATGGCTAGTTAAAACAATATAACCTTGCCAGGATAGTGTGTGGATTTCAACCATGCAAAATGTAAAACTGTTTACTCTCCGACACTTAGCTATATCATCAAACACATTAATTCAAATGGCGTTTGTTTGGCGGTTTACATGCGATGTGTTAAACATGATTGTTAATATTATTATCTGGGACCCAAGCGGCCATATACACGCATGCAAATACATGGATGTGTATTGTTTGACTACCAGTGGATATATACATATTATCGGGAGCTCCAACTCCCGTGCTACATGCATATATTTATATATCAAAATCAATATGTAATCATCGATTAATCCCCAATTTTCTAGTGGAGCGTGCGCATTATGTTATTGATCTGTCCGACTGTCTGTCCATCCATCATTCGGTATTGGTTTATGTGTGGTGGCTTAAGATACGTATCAACTTTCTAAACTTAATTTTGTGTTTGGGTTTTCTAACACAGAGTTCAGGCCGAGACCACGTGTTCGATGTGACGATGACCGCCGGCCAATTTCCGCTATAGAATAGGGTCCCCCTTTTTTGTTGGGATTTCCTTCCATTTGCGTCCCCATGTGAGGGCATTGGTAAGTCCAAACTGGTTTTACTGGGATTACTGATCCGGTGCAGGTTGGGTTCGAGATTGGAGTCCACCCGAGGGTTTTACATGTGTTATCACATCGGGGTATTAATTCTGGGTCAATATATCACGCCCATATAAAGAGCGTTTAATTTATTAGTTGTTACACGGGAATGTGATAAAGATCGGTTAATCCAAGGAAGTCTAGACGCATATTTTATACCTTTGTTACTCTTATCCTAACATTTTGTAAACTGCCGCAAGGTAGACTGCTCTGGACCTCATTGGTGAAGTTTCCACTACCGGGGTTCAAGACGGGGGTGCCTTTATATGTGGGACCTGCTCATATATTATGGGTATCACAAAACTAATCTATAATATCATGTAAACTGGACGTGAAACCGGTATTTGTTTCTTAAACTGGATTCCGGATTCCAGGGTCAATTTGAAGCTGGATTCCAGATTCCAGCGTCATTTTAAAACTAGATTCCGGACTCAAGTAGAGATGAAACGGTTAGACGGTTAACCGGTTAGCATCCGGTTAGCGACGTAACCGGTTAGAAAAATATGAACCGGACGTAACCGCATCCCGTTGTCAGTTGAATGTGAACGTGAATAATCCTCAAAATATTAGGTTAAATGATGCAAAACTAATACTAAATCCCGTGTCACCGATAGTAGAGTGCAATGCAAGCATTAATTGGTACACGCGGTAGTATCAGATACTTAGTAGCAATTCTCGAACTGTCTGGAAGTGTCGGCGACCTTCAATCAATTCCGACCCTTTGAAGTTTTCTTCCGACAAAAGCATGTGTGCAGTCACTATGTATCAAGTCTGAATGCACACAAGGAAGTGACAACGTAAAAGTGGCGTTGTGTGGCAATGCGTGCTTTTGTAACTTAATAGTTAATACTGCACGAAGCAACATGGATTCAAATTGGAATCACACCACGACATACTATATATAAAACTGTTTTACAGTGGGGTTTATAAAAACTATGTAAGTCGACAAAGTTTGAAGATTGAGATCAGCAGCACAATGTCTTCACTCTTCCCGTTCTTCCTCCCTGTTGTGATTTAATATGATCAATTCAATTGAGTGACCAAACAGACATCGTAGTTGAAGCAACCCAAAACTTCTTCAATAATCTTCCCTTTTATCAAGGAAATTGATGCTCCATGCTACTCTGTAACTGGTTGTGTCTGTGGGACTAATTAACACTCAATTTGGCAGTAATTGCTATATGTTAAGTGATTGCATACTAAAACCGAAACCGAAACGTAAATTATATAACCTCCCAACACTAGTGTCCGCTATCATGATACCGACGAATAGCTCGAATACTGAATAGGACTGCGAGTCTGACCTAACTGACCTTCCTTTTTGTTCTCTACATGTAGTTATTACTTTCTTGTCTTTATATATAATGCATTGGAGGATATACCAATGATGATAATGATATATTACAGATCTTTAATATATATAGTTTTGTTACTCGTTTTACCAATACCCATACTATTTTACTCGTTTTACAAATGCCCAAACATATGCTGATCACGGCAAATAAGCGATCTCCCCTGCCATTCACAAATTTCACTTGCTCATTCCCCATCACGAGAGCCAGCAAAAGAACCGTTAATGCGTGTTTTTGAATATCGTTAAATGCCGTGAATAATAAGGTCTTTATTTCAGCTACTACTTCTCACCTAGGTTTGTCCCTGGAGCATGGCATTATATTGGCATAATGTCGACATAATTAGTGTGAGAGAAGTCCGCTAGAAATTTAGCGGTTAACCGGTTGAAATCCGGTTAACCCCGATGGTTAACCGGTTAGAAGAATGGGTCAACCGTTTCAGCTCTAGACTCAAGGGGGGAGGGGGAAGGGGCCCTCATACATGTGTATATCATGACACTTTACCATTGATGTGTATATATCCTGAAACTCAACCATACATGTGTATATATTATGACACCTCACCATACATGTGTATATATCATGACAACCATCGATGTATATTTCATAGGACCATAACAAGCATGAGGAGAAGCCAGAGAATCCATCCATGTCTGACAACATCAAATGTATAGAGGAATCACAGAGCGAATGTAAGCCCAATATAAAACATCAGATGTATTGAGGAATCACAGAGCGAATATTAAGCCCAATATAAAACATCAAGTGTATAGAGAAATCACAAAGTGAATGTAAGCCCTATATAAAAAACATCAATTGTATATAGAGGAATCACAAAGCGAAGGTAAGCCCAATATAAAACATAAAACTTGTGTATATAAAGGAATCACAGAGCGAATGTAAGCCCAATATAAAGCATCAAGTATACAGAGGAATCGGAGCAAATGTAAGCCCAATATAAAATATCATTGTATAAGCCAAATATAAAAAAATCAAGTGCATAGAGGAATCACAGAATGAATGTAAGCCCAATATGTGTATAGAGGAATCACAGAGGACACAGAGCAAAAGTAAGTCCAACATGAAACATCAAGTGCTTAGAGGAATCACAAATCGAATGTAAGCCCAATACGACACAGTGAATGTAAGCCCAATATAAAACATCAAGTGTATAGAGGAATCACAGAGCGAATGTAAGCCCAATATAAAACATCAAGTGTATAGAGGAATAGAGCGAATGTAAGCCCAATATAAAACATCAAGTGGTTAGAGAAATCACAGCGAAAAACAATGTATGTGTCATGGAGCATACAGAGGTAAACAATACATAACATGTTTATGTATTATACTTGATGAATATGCATGGCCAATAATAATAAATTTGAACAGATCTGTAAAACCTATTGAATGAATGAAATAATAATGCCCTAAATAATCGACTCCTTAACCTCAGTATAATTATGGGTAATTTTTCAGGATATAGTCAGAAATATGGCTTGTTGTTGCCATTCATCGGAAAGTTCTCACTGAGCGCTTTCCGACCGATGAATGGCAACAATGGGGCATCTGTGCAAAGTTTGGCGAACGGGAGGGAGGGTTACCGGAAATGAAGGTATTATATTTTTTAGGCCTGAGAAGATAGTAATTTTATTCATTTGGCCTTAATTACACTTATAAAATTATCACCTTCACTTCATTTGTACATATTTAAATTTTATTTTTTGCAGTCTCGGGTGATCGTACTCAATGCGCCCATAACATCAGGCTGCTTATGTCAAATATGAGTAATGCCAATCTGACGGAGCTGGTTAACGAGCGAATCAACAGGACATGTGAAGACGATGTCTGCGTCAAGGAGCGATGGTTATTCATTGACTTGCTAGCATCTCTTCAATCGCCCAATGCCCAGAGTCTGGTTGTCAGGTTCATTCTAAAGAATCATGGTGCATCAGAGGAGGACTTAAGAAGAGTGCTTATACAAATGGTCACCGTTACAAATCCCATACAGGTACTGTTATACCCATGGTCACCATTCAAGCCTTGAAATAGGGTGTCTGTCATTTGCAGAATGAGGTCCCCAGAGGGTGAATTTAGTGATGCTACCCCGCATAGCGGGCTAGCATCACCAAATTCACCCTCTGGGGATCTCATTTTGCTTACAAATCAGCAGAATGAGGTTCCCAGAGGGTGAATTTGGTGATGCTAGCCCACTATGCGGGGTAGCATCACTAAATTCACCCTCTGGGAACCTCATTCTGCAAATGACAGACACCCTATTTCAAGGCTTGTCACCATTAAAAATCACATACACTCATACAGGCACTCCTATACACATGGTCATCATCAAAATCCAATACAGATACTGCTATACACATGGTCATCATTAAAATCTCATACACATACTGCTATACACATGGTCATCATTAAAATCTCATACACATACTGCTATACACATGGTCATCATTAAAATCCAATACACATACTGCTATACACATGGTCATCATTAAAATCCAATACACATACTGCTATACACATGGTCATCATTAAAATCCCATACACATACTGCTATACACATGGTCATCATTAAAATCCAATACACATACTGCTATACACATGGTCATCATTAAAATCCCATACACATACTGCTATACACATGGTCATCATTAAAATCCAATACACATACTGCTATACACATGGTCATCATTAAAATCCAATACACATACTGCTATACACATGGTCATCATTAAAATCCAATACACATACTGCTATACACATGGTCATCATTAAAATCCCATACACATACTGCTATACACATGGTCATCATTAAAATCTCATACACATACTGCTATACACATGGTCATCATTAAAATCCCATACACATACTGCTATACACATGGTCATCATTAAAATCCCATACACATACTGCTATACACATGGTCATCATTAAAATCTCATACACATACTGTTATACACATGGTCATAATTAAAATCCCATACACATACTGTTATACACATGGTCATCATTAAAATCCCATACACATACTGCTATACACATGGTCATAATTAAAATCCCATACACATACTGTTATACACATGGTCATCATTAAAATCTCATACACATACTGTTATACACATGGTCATAATTAAAATCCCATACACATACTGTTATACACATGGTCATCATTAAAATCCCATACACATACTGCTATACACATGGTCATAATTAAAATCCCATACACATACTGTTATACACATGGTCATCATTAAAATCTCATACACATACTGTTATACACATGGTCATCATTAAAATCTCATACACATACTGCTATACACATGGTCATAATTAAAATCCCATACACATACTGTTATACACATGGTCATCATTAAAATCTCATACACATACTGTTATACACATGGTCATCATTAAAATCTCATACACATACTGCTATACACATGGTCATAATTAAAATCCCATACACATACTGTTATACACATGGTCATCATTAAAATCTCATACACATACTGTTATACACATGGTCATAATTAAAATCCCATACACATACTGTTATACACATGGTCATCATTAAAATCCCATACACATACTGCTATACACATGGTCATAATTAAAATCCCATACACATACTGTTATACACATGGTCATCATTAAAATCTCATACACATACTGTTATACACATGGTCATAATTAAAATCCCATACACATACTGTTATACACATGGTCATCATTAAAATCTCATACACATACTGCTATACACATGGTCATAATTAAAATCCCATACACATACTGTTATACACATGGTCATAATTAAAATCCCATACACATACTGTTATACACATGGTCATCATTAAAATCCAATACACATACTGCTATACACATGGTCATCATTAAAATCTCATACACATAACGACATACGGCTATACACATGGTCATCATTAAAATCTCATACACATACTGCTATACACATGGTCATCATTAAAATCTCATACACATACTGCTATACACATGGTCATCATTAAAATCTCATACACATACTGCTATACACATGGTCATCATTAAAATCTCATACACATACTGCTATACACATGGTCATCATTAAAATCCCATACACATAACGACATACGGCTATACACATGGTCATCATTAAAATCTCATACACATACTGCTATACACATGGTCATCATTAAAATCTCATACACATAACGACATACGGCTATACACATGGTCATCATTAAAATCTCATACACATACTGCTATACACATGGTCATCATTAAAATCCCATACACATTAGTGATGTTCCGATAATCGGAATCGGAATCGGCCATCGGCCGATAATAGCCCATCGGATATTAATCGTACCTCGCAGTTGAACATCGGCTTTTACCGATTGTCAAAATAAATAAAAACATTCTAGTATCTAAGCGCAATGTGCACGCTTTAATAAACATACGCAATACAACTGTAGTATTGAATGTAAAACGCAGTTGTAACAGCCTAAAAAGAAGCCATTGGCATCATCAAAGCAGTCTGATATGATGATATATTATAAGAATGGCAATACACATGCCCGACATCCCGTGTAATATGAAGTTATTGGTTCAATCGCGTTGACACGAAATAGATTCAAAGAAAGCTTTAATTAAAAAGCTGACCTGATTACAGTGAGGCTTCCTCTAGAGCACGTGTCATGTGACGTCACATGCTATGTCAATAACTTGAAGCACACACTGAATGAAATAATACAGTTGTTATCAGAACTGTCTTCAATAACGATCAATGTTAGTAGGGGCATAATTAGCTTTTTCGTCTGTACAACGTATGCTATGAAATACGCTTAGCTCCACGTTGAACTTGCGAAACAAAAATTGAGCAGGCCGAACTATAAAAGCTTCCGAGTTGTTAAAAGATAAAAGGTGTGACCAATGGAAACTTGGGAAATCTCAGACAAATATGACAGCAATTATTATCCATCAATCAAAATTTAGTTAATAATCATCGCCATTCCATACATTGTTGCAACTTACAAGTATTCAATCAAGACTTTTACTCTGCATGCAAGTGTTCCACACATGGTCATAACGTTACTCTGAGTCGGCACCTTTGATCTCTTTGTCAAAACAACTACCGGTATACATCAAAGGAAGCACACAACCGACGTCGGCAGAAATACTGTCACGACAGTGTGTATATATTTCTTTGATGTATTTGGCTTTGAAACTATGCGGGATATGGAGTGCATTGGGTGTATATAAGTCCATTATAGGAACAAACGCACAATATATATAAACATCGGAATCGGAAATCGGCCGATTGTGCCTCCAGTTATCGGAAATCGGTCCGATAAGCTTTTTCATTATCGGAACATCACTAATACACATAACGACATACGGCTATACACATGGTCATCATTAAAATCTCATACACATACTGCTATACACATGGTCATCATTAAAATCTCATACACATACTGCTATACACATGGTCATCATTAAAATCTCATACACATACTGCTATACACATGGTCATAATTAAAATCCAATACAGATACTGCTATACACATGGTCATCATTAAAATCCCATACACATACTGCTATACACATGGTCATCATTAAAATCCCATACACATACTGCTATACACATGGTCATAATTAAAATCCAATACAGATACTGCTATACACATGGTCATAATTAAAATCCCATACACATACTGCTATACACATGGTCATCATTAAAATCTCATACACATACTGCTATACACATGGTCATCATTAAAATCTCATACACATACTGCTATACACATGGTCATCATTAAAATCTCATACACATACTGCCATACACATGGTCATCATTAAAATCTCATACACATACTGCTATACACATGGTCATCATTAAAATCCAATACACATACTGCTATACACATGGTCATCATTAAAATCTCATACACATACTGCTATACACATGGTCATCATTAAAATCTCATACAGATATTGTTATACAAATGGTCACCATTAAAAATTACATACATGTAATGCAGGTAGAGCTGGGACGGTTATGCGGTTAACCGGTTAACCACCAACTATGGCCGTGACCGGTCACGGATTTGCCGTGGTCGGTTAACCGTAACATCACTATTATAGTGTATGATCACTGTGATGGTCAGCTATAACTGGCTATAAGAGGGTTAATCTGTCTCCGTCAATTAAAATGAATCCGAGATTGACGGAACAACATCAAACGCGGTGTGTCGGCTCTTTGAAGGCTACATTTCACAGCCTGCCGACGTCAAAACGAAACATCAAAGGACAGCCGTCTTGTTCCCAAAGTGTATGCTTGGAGTCAGGAATGCCCTGGTTATTATGTAAGCGGCAATGTGGGTTATCTATAGTCTGACTATAGTTTATATCAATGTTCCGATTTAATCCGATTAGGACTGATTAGGAAAACAATAAGCCCGGCGCTTTATTCGTCATCCATTGTCTACATACATGGCGACTAATTGCATGTTTAACAAAAGCCAGTGAGTGTAATTATTTAACAGCACTGACAAGGCAGTTGTATTTCTACTAAAACGGCATTCTGAACTCCTCGACCTGTGACCTCTGGGGGCAAACGGTGACGGAATCTGACGAGGTTTGCCGAATGCTAAAACGTATAAAAAACGTATACAAAAGCACGTGTTTGAATATTTTGGTTTCGAGTGAATAAAGTTGACGCAGTTTGGAAGACATTTTTGTTAATTGACAAGTTCCCCCTTCTGCTCCATTATGATACCCACTGTGTGTTTACATAACCATGCAAGAGGCCAGTTCTTTGTGTTTGGCCACATGTAGGAACACATAGGTCTACGTTGTCACTGAACACGAAACATATGTTTTTACAGTACCGGTATGTGATTATGTGTGTCATGGGTGACAACTTCTTTGTATAATGGGCAGGAGCCGTTCTCTAACTTACCATGTCAGTGAGCATCATGCACAATCATCGCCGTTCTGCATACTGGGCTTACCCACCCATAATAGTACCTATAATATGTGGTTAACCGGTTAATCGCGGTTTTTTGCCGTTCATAACCGGTCACGAAAAACCCATAACCGTCCCAGCTCTAAATGCAGGTACTGCTACACACATGGTCATCATCACAAATCCCAAACAGGTACTGCTATACACATGCTCACCATTACAAATCTCATACACATACTGTTATACACATGGTCATCATTACAAATCCAACTGAGGATGTCTGCCGAATGGATAGTCCGATCGTCTGGAGATAATCTAAACATTGATCTCGGAGTCGGAACAATCAACGACCAAACATTCTACAGTAATGCCCTAAGTAATTGACTCCTTAACCACAGCAGAATTATTGGTAACTTTTCAGGATTTAGTCAGAAATATGGCTTGTTGCCATTCATCGGAAAGCTCTCAGGGAGAATGGCAACAAGCCATATTTCCGACTAAATCCTGAAAAGTTACCCATAATACTGCTGTGGTTAAGGAGTCGATTACTTAGGGCATTACTCTAGTTTATGGATATCTGAAAACCAATTTATTAACCAAGAGTTTCCTCTTTTTGTTACTCTCTTCGTTAGACATGAGGTTTGTGAACGTCAATCTTATTGGTATTAGTATTACTGCACTGTCTTCAAAATGGGGAGGCATGTTCCAGCCAATTCAAAATTGAAGTGGAATCTGAAAAGTGACCATTATATTGTGATTCCTTTACCATGGAGTCCTTGAATAATTTAATTTCAGCAAACAGGGCATCAGCTATCTAGGGCCCTACGGATTGGCACCACATACTCAAAATGTGATATATATATACAATCAGGAAGTTGAGATGTCGAACCAGCTAGCTGCCGTGCATAGTGTTGGTCCTCAATGTGGTTCATGATTTTTAGTCGAGTTTTTAAAAAACTCGACTTATGGTTTGACGAGGGACGGTTGGCGGGCCTGCGGGCGGGCGGACCTAAAGAATGCCTTATAACATTTGTGAACGGATTCAAAAACATTTTGGTATGTGAGTTGCTCCCAATGACTATTTACTGTCTGTAGAAAATGGGTCACGTCCGAATTTTTGACAAGAGTTATCCATCTTTGATGACTTTTTTGAAATTTTATCACCTGTTAGCGCGATAACTCAATCAAATATTAACTGATTCAAACCATATTTGATATATGAGTCTCTTGCAACAATATCTCGGATGAGTTCGAAAATCAGGTTTGTCCGAATTTTTCCCCCGGAGTTATGGACCTTAGTTTGTCTATTTTTATCATTTTTTTCACCGCTAGCGCGATAACTCAATTAAATATTAACTGATTCAAACCGTATTTGGTATATAGTTCTCTTGCAATAATATCTCGGACGAGTTCGAAAACCAGGTTTGTCCGAATTTTTGGGTCTTGTGTGGGCCTTATTGCCAAGTTATTCGCAGAAGTTTTTTTCGACTGCCAATAAACTCGACATAGCATCTTAGATGCGTACCCCTTGTTTTATTATAATATTGGCTGCATGGAAATTTCAGTGCTAAAAGTATTTTTGAAAGAAAATAGCATAAGCATGTGCAAATTTCTGGTTGTATAAGGCCAAAACGAAGAATACCTGTGTTTAGGGTAACCCGCCCGCCCCTACTCAAAACCTGCCTCCAAATTCCATTTTTGTCATTTTTCAAAAATTTCCTTTGACTTCATTTTATTTTTTTGTAATTAGGAATTTGCGACTACGGAATTAGCTTAAACAAGTAAACCATTTCCTTGCAAATATCGTCAATTCACGAAAAACGGAAGTGCCGCCATTGTTGTTGTAGTATATTCGTATTCCCTCGTCATTGTTCGGCAAACCTCGCCGATTTCACGAAAGCGGAAACCAGAAAACACGCGATACTTGTGCCGGAATATGTATTAACTAGTAAATCGAAAGTAACCGGATATTTTGCCGATTGCACATGGCGATTGAATATGGCGGAAACACTTCTGTGTGCGGATAGATCCTGAGTTTTAGCTATTAAACTTCACAAATGCGTTCATATGAATCAGAATAGAAACATCATGGCGCCTGTCAACTATAGTACAGACATGTTGTCATGCGTGAACCGGTACCACACGGATTCTGAACTGACAGAAAAGGACATAGTAATAAAATGTCGCTTTAGTCGGATTAAAAATAATTCTGACACTTTTGAAATCGACCCAAAGCTCAAAATTCCGTTATTATAGTTTATCCACCTCTCACGGTCTCACCGCATCCACCCTGAAAATTATGAGCCTGACGTAACATGAGTCTGTATGTACCCATGCAGTAGGAGTGGTATGTGCCTGGTAGAACTTATTTTTTCCTAATAGAACTATTTCTCATTAAATATTCATTAGTTCTACAGAAAGCCCGACCCGATGAATCAACATCTTCTGTGTCGCAATGATCCGAATGCAACAGTCATAGGGTATTAATCAATGCACATATATTGTTCTTGGTGCTTACTTTGTTTTACAGGTGTTAATGCCACCACCGCTTTGCATATTGATTATGTTATGTACGTCACGTTGGCGTTGCCGCATGTATGTGTCATTTCCAATGGAGGAACTCTTGTTAAATTCACCTTCTGAGTTGAATTTTTCGCAAAATTTCTTGGTATTCGAGTCGGTGGATAAACAAAATATCATACGTGTCTTGTGTGTGAAATTGAAAAGTAATATGTCCACTCGTAGGATTTGGCCTGTAATATCCGAGCTTCAGCGTGAACATAAACCGTTTAATTTCCAACACTAGACACTTATTCTATATATAATATCATTTAATATAATGCTGTATACATGTCATTGAATTTCTGCAACACCATTAAACTGATTAAAGCTACCATGACATTGATTAGTGTGACAATGACTTGCCCAAGCTATATACGAGTGACACTGGCAGAGGATTAGAAGGCACGAATACTTAAATACAATTCCCCGTGAAAAATAAAATAAAATGAAGTACCGCCCGCCCGCCCCTGTTTTTTCCCCTCATGTTACCCTAAACCCAGGTATTCTTCCTTTTGGCCTAATTTATATACATAGCAATTAACCCTTTCATGATGGGAGCTGTGCTGGTGCAGAATTTAAGACCCTGTGCCAGTGCATTCTCTTGTATATGCGAGTCTCCCGCAGGGAGCCTTCCTTATATAAGAGAATGCACTGGTTACAAGGTCAAGGTAATTATATTGTTAGGCCAATGCATTCTCTTTTATATATGTGAGGTGCCATATGGGTGGCTCGCATATATAAGAGAATGCATTGGCACAGGGTTTTTGAACAAAAATTCAGTCATGAAAGAGTTCAGTTTTAGTGCCGTAATGATACTCTATGAAGCAGTTAATCATGCAGTTGATATTATTACCCTATAATCTGCAGATTAATATATTTGTGCTGTGACCACGATGTGGCACTATAGCTATATTGCAATATATTTACATGTAAATCCACTATTGTGCAGTATGAGAAAATAAGGCACATAGACGAACACATATACAGAAATCTCTCTCCACCCTGATAATATAATTAACTGGTAAATATACCCCTTTTTAAAAAATAAGGGGGGGGGGGGGTATTCTGTTTTGCACCTGTCTGTACGCGCATCCGTCCGATGTCTGTTCATGTCATAACTTAAACAGTAGTGCTCGGATCTCAATGAAATTTGGTACGAATGTTCACTACTATGAGGACATTCCATCGTTTTGTTCGGATTTTCCATTCTAGAGTTATTCATCTTTGTTTATCTGGAAATGTTGGCTTTTTTGTCCGTCTGATGGTCTGTTCATGTCATAACTTCAACAGTAACGTTGTGCTCGGATCTCAATGAAATTTGGTATGGATGTTCACTACTATGAGGAAATTCAATAGAGGGTTCAATCGTTTTGTTCGGGTTTTCTGTTTTAGAATTATTCATCTTTATTTATCTGGAAATTTTGGCTTTTTGGTCTGTCCGATGTCTGTTCAGGCCATAACTTGAAAAGTATTGGTTGGATCTCAATGAAATTTGGTATGGATGTTCATTCAATATGGACAGTCCATCTCTTGTTAAATAATTGATCATAAAATATTTTTTAGGCCTTTATTGCAGCTCGTCTGTTGCGCGCGCTTGACATCACATATAAAAGTGAACCAACCTTGTGTAATTTTAATGCAATATGTGTGACGTGACTTATATTGCAGATGCATCACCATTCACCAGGCGTTCCGCTAGTAGGGCAGGGGGTCTCTTTAAGGGTCCCATTCCCCCAGCCAATCTTTCCCCTTCTGTCATATTCCATATGTATAAAGGTATAAAGATGTTTACTTCTCAATTTTGTTGGGACAGTACTAAGAAATTTAAATAGTTGACAACTTTATTTGATTTCTAGCGAGAATACACACTCGGACCGATCTAACACTAAAAGTTGGATGTCAGTATGTCTGTAGGCCGGAGCTAGTTCCATTTATAATATAGAGTACCCTTTATATAGTTTTTACTGAAATGCTCCGGATTCTGAATGAGCACACCCATCTCTGCACGTTGCACGCTAGCTCCAACCTGCAGACACAGTTAGATGAACTGAAGAAGTGATCAAACCCGACATCGCTAGAAAACATGCTTTGGAGTCCGCTGGTTACGAAAAATGACCGCCGATAATATAATCATACCCACTGATTCTATCTTCATGTCGTAAAATATATATATCACTCCATTTTTTTCAAAGCATCTTATCTATGTTTATTATAATTTAGCTTGATATTTAGAACTAAAACATTGCGCCTTTATTCTATTCCTTCATTGCTTCCAACCTGCTAATCATCTATCTGCTGAGTGTTATATTCCGGCACGTTATGCATCCGAACTATCTGCCGAGTCTTGAATAGTGAGTCGTTTAACTTCAACGGGCGCGTTTCCGTATACTGGGAGCAATGCAAGGCCTTCACCACCGGTGATCTATAACCTGGCAATTAATTTTTATCTAATAAATTTTCTAGGTTTTAAAGTTATTGCAGTTGATAGCATAGTAACTTGGGTAGAAAATGGATGCAAAATGATCAGCAAATCTACTCTCTGATTCTTCTATTGGCCGATACAACAAAAGTAGGTCCACTAGTGTTTCCACGCCATTGAAAACATTGACTGCATTTTCCCCTCGGCGGATACAGGACCCGTTCCCCAAAACCTGGCGGAAAGCCTGCATTCACGCCTTGTTAATCATCACCATCTGTAAAAATGGCAATTGTGACAATGATCGGGATAAATTGGATATTAAAAAATATTAAAATAGGAGATCTGATGCAGTGTCGATACTGAATCACACCAACGATTTCGACATCTAAACAAATCTTAAATATTCACAGGGCCATTTATCAATATTCAGGGGATTCGAACATCTCAGTTGCCATTGCTCAAATTCCCTGTATTTGTATGTATTTCCAGGCAGTGATTCTTGCTGTTGAGGAACAGTGTTTCCTTCATGCTCATGACATTAAAGGTGGGTATAGTTCACATAAAGCCAATTTGGCCATGATTAATTAAGTTTATGTTTTGCATCATCCAGGATTCTGAGAATTAAATGCGAAATAATATTCTACAATGTAATTATAATATAACATGAATATTAACACCAATCTATTGTTATCTCATAATCTGAATTAAATTGGGCATGGAGGTTCGCCATCATGACTGCTTTTAGAGTTATCCTTCTTTGGCTATTATACCTCCACTTTTTGAAGTGGGCCAGCATCACCAAATTCACCCTCTGGGAACCTCATTCTGTTTAGGCCTCATCATACTGCTATGGGAGTCCTACGATGAGATTGGAGTTCCCCAGTTGATGATGTTCACCGATTAGTCACCTTGATTATTTTATCTTCTGCAAATTAGGGGATATAGAAAATCAACAGAAGGGAAAAAGTAACTCAAAACAATGTTAAATTCAGACTATAGATACTTCCCAGAAGATGAGGCCTAAGTAGAATGATGTCCTCAGAGGGTGGATTTGTTGATGCTAGCCCCATGTGGGATAGCATCACTAAATTCACTCTCTGGGGATTGCATTCTGCAAATGTTAGACACACTAAATTCAGACTTGGTGGGGGGGGGGGGGGGGGGGCGTATTCTGGATTGTTTCAGTTTGATACAGTGGGGGGTATGCCAGGAACCAGCCTAAAGGGAGACGTGGGAGAAATAGTCTCCCTGAGCTCTCACTTCTGCCTGCCTCAGTCTCAAGGAGAAGTGACTTCTCCCTACTGTTGAAAAGTGTCACAGTGAAAACTAAAGGGATTTGAAAAGATGAGGACAATTGAAAGGATTATATTGGCATAAATGAGTGTGAAAAGATTATAAATGGCTTCACACTAAAGCTAATTAATGAAGAATGCATGGTTTTATCAGTTAATTATAATATAGAGGTATTAATTGGATGTCACTGCTTTGTGACTTCTCTCTCATTCCACTCCACTTCTCTCTAAAATTTTGGGAAGGAGAAGTGACTTCTCCCTATTTTTACTCTCCCGGGGGTATGCCAGCATTCAAGATACAACTTCTTGTTTTATATTAACAGTGAAGTCTCTGATGGACTCTAAAACACAGAAAAGAGCGTGCCTCGCACTGGGTTCTATCGCTAAGAATCTTCACGAAACATCTAAATCTGAAGAAGCAGCGAGACTCCGGAAGAAGCTTGAGCACTATCTCCAGCCATTCAATGAAGGTAATATTCTAACAACCTTGTCTACAAAGCTTCCGGATGCAAAATTGGAAACCCATACAGTAATGCCCTAAATAAGCGACTCCTTAACCACAGCAGAATTATGTGTAACTTTTCTGGATTTAGTCGGTAATATGGCTTGTTGCCATTCATTGGAAAGCTCTCACTGAGAGCTTTCCGTTGAATGGCAACAAGCCATATGTCCGTCTAAATCCTAAAAAGTTACCCATAATTCTGCTGTGGTTAAGGAGTCGATTATTTAGGGCATTACTGTATATGAGTATTAGGACAACTGAACCACAAACGAAGTGATCAAATAAGGAAAATTAGACAACCACAAAGAAAAAAAAATAGGATTGCTTAACCCTTTCATGACGGGAGCTGCGCTGGTGCAGCATTAAAGTGATGTGAAACACTCCGGATGGTGATCAAATAGAAATGAAGAATTATCTTGTTCAAAGTGGTATTTTTTACAAATAGTATATCCAAATTGACAACACACACCGTCATTCTTATATAATAATTAATGCAGTGACTCTCCATGGCAAAATCGTTTCCGTTAGTTTGCCGTCAATAGATGCGTCCCGAATCGAGTAGTAAATATTTACAATTGAGCATAGTTCTGACAATGTTTTCAATGGAGTGGTATGGACGATTTGCTTCAAATTTTTGGCGATGTTAGTAGAATGTTACATTCCTCCAGACTCCAGTTGTCACAGTGCATGAATACTAACTTATCAGTTTCACGCACCCGAATAAGTACATATAATATGTCTTTAAGATTATGTGCCAGTGCATTATCTTATATATTCGAGTATCCCATAGGGAGCCTTGCATATATAAGAGAATTCACTGGCTTACAAGGTCAAGGTAAATATTGTTAGGGCGACTCCCATATATAAGAGAATGCATTGGCACAGGGCTTTCGCAAAATTTGATGAAGCTCCAGTGATGGAAGAGTAAACAACCTTGTAGACCAAGCTTCTGTATATGATAATGGAAATCAAAATATATGATTATTAGGACAATCAACTCAAAAACTAAGAGATTAAATAAGGAAAACCATACATCCACAAAGAGAAAACATAGGATTTCTATTTCTGACTGTCGCCTAAATCATGCAACCTCAAGCTGGAACCTTCACCTACTTTGAAATAAATGATTAGGGAACAGTTATTTACTAAGAAATACATTTCCTTCATTATTTCTTCAATGTTATAAATTAAAGTTGCCTGTCAGAACTTCTAAAAAATTCCCAGGTTTTGAACTGGTGGAATACATTATATATGATCTCTATGGGCATTGACTCTAGATCTGAGTAGAGATTCATGACATGATCTATCAAATTTCTGACAAAAAATAGCTTATGTCCAGTACACTTCTGTATCTGTCGGACATTTTGTCCAATGCAAATCTTTAAACAATCTATCTGTCCAAGGAGTCACTTCTGGCCAAATTACCGATGTTTCTGATCATTTGGCATGTTTCTACATGCATGGGACTAAATCACCGGCGCCACTTATGAGCTCTACGCGTGATCGGCGAGTTTATTCACAAAAAAATATGAACTTGTTCAAACAAATTCTTACCACATCATCGTTTGATGATGTATACAATTGCCAGTGTCCAAACGAATCATACAACAGATTTATTACAACGTATACCGATGCATTCCATACAGCCTTCCCAGTAACTAATATTCACATCCCTAAAAGATTCATAAAACAAAATCCTTGGATCACTTCTGGAGTCCTAACGTCTTCGCATACAAAAAACAAACTATATAGAACGAAACTAAAAAATCCAACCGATCTAAACATAAAAAAATATAAAACATTCTGCAATATATATAATAAAGTCATCAGGAAGAGTAAATCGCTTTAATATAAGAATATTTTCAATGAAAACAGGGGCAACATGAAAGCCACTTGGAAAATCCTTAGAAGTATAATCAGCAAGAATAAATCATCAGTCATACCACCAAACGAATTCATCAACAACGGCGAACGCATATCTGACCCAAAAGATATTGCATCCCATTTCAATTCATTCTTCGTTAATGTTGGACACAACATAGTCAACTCGATACCTCATACTGAAAACTCACATGTAGATTATCTTACGGGCCATTATCCACATATTTTTAAACTTCTCCCTACAAATGAGCAAGAAGTAATCCTAACAGCATTCAAAATAAAACCAAAACATACTCTTGATTTAAATAATATTTCCAGCAAACTTATGAAAGTAACAATTAATGAAGTAGCACAACCACTAGTCCACATAATTAATCGTTCATTCAAAGTGGGTAAATTTCCAGATGACATGAAACTGGCGAAAGTTATTCCAGTCTTTAAAAAGGGCGATAATTCTAATTTCAATAATTATCGACCGATAAGTATACTTCCTATATTTTCCAAAATTATGGAAAAAATAATGGCCATCAGACTCAGAGACTTTCTTAACGACAATGATATATTGTACGAACACCAGTATGGTTTTCGTAGCAAACACTCAACCTACCATCCAATAATTCAACTCCTAAGTTCAGTTGCACAAAATAATGACCAAATATCTAGAGATTCAACATTAGCATTATTAGTTGATTTTTCGAAAGCATTTGACTCTATAAATCATGAAATACTCTTATCTAAACTATCCCACTATGGAATTATAGGTCTTACAAACGACTGGTTTCGTAGCTATTTAGTTAATAGACAACAATGTGTATGCTTTAAAAATACCCTCTCTGAAACTTTAGATGTTAGTTGTGGAGTGCCCCAGGGGTCAATTTTAGGACCTCTTCTTTTTCTAATTTACGTTAACGACATGAAAGATGCAACCACCCTCTCGCTACTTTCATTTGCTGACGACACAACCCTATATACATATGGTAATAACACACACGACTTAAAAGCGTATATGAATACCGAAATAGCAAAATTCTTCGAATGGTGTTGTGCAAATTATATACAAATAAATCCTTCAAAATGTAAATATATTCTCTTTCATCCTATGAACAACTCGCATAGGGGCGATAATCTATCACTTAGGATCAACAACACCGAAATTACACAGGTTGGTAACACGAGACACGAACAATCATTAACATATTTAGGTGTGAAATTGGATGAAAATTTGAAATTTCATCATCACATAAATCATGTGTGCGCTAGAATTGCCAGCGCAAATTATAGTCTGAATAAAATTAAGCACTTCTTACCACGCGAAGCACTCAAATCGTTATACTATGCAATAGTTCACAGTCATTTGATGTATGCTATACATATATGGGGAAATTCGAATAAAAGTGATAGAGTATTCAAACTGCAGAAAAAATCCATGCGCATAATAAACAATAAAAAATACAATAGTCACACAGATCCGCTATTTAAAACAAATGACATTTTAAAATTTAATGATATCTATACCCTGCATTCAAATCTCATTGTGCATGACTGGTTTCATGACCAGTTACCAAATTCATTTGAAAATTTCTTCACAAGTTCCCAAAATGACACGCGACAAGATGGTATGCTCAAATCTGGGACACCGAAAAGTGTCTTCTCGGAAAACTTACCAGAACACTATCTTCCGAAGATGTGGAATTCCCTGGACGACAAACTAAAACGTCTTCCAACACGAACAATGTTCAAAAATGATTACTCTCGAAATAGGCTATCTTCATATCAACTGAATCCCAAATGTACATACAAAAATTGTCCTGACTGCAACGATGTGTAATAAGTAGTATAATATTCGTATAGCGATAACTGACATTGTATAACAAGAGAGAATGATAGATAATACAAGTGCATCATCACCCTATCGCAGGAAATACATGAATGTATTATTCGAATGCCTTGTCCGACCCATTGGTTAAACAATTATCATTCTCCGCTGGCCTCATCCACATATCCATACTCCACATGCTTGTACTTTACATACCATATCACAAACTGAGCGATGAACGGTGAACGACAAACGAATTATACTATTATTTATTAAAAAACAGACATTTATATACCAATTTTTAAAGTTAACAAGACAAAACCTAGATAAATTAAAATTATTATTACATGTATAGTTATATTACTTTTCAACGGGGACGGCAGGTAGACAACCTTCTTGGTTATGCTGTCCCCGATAGCTCATTGAATGTTATACTATTACACTGTGTATATAATTGTAAATATCATATGAATGAGTTATGAATAAATAATCATAGTCATAGTCATAGTCAATTTCATCAAGGCTCAAAATAAGTGGCCGGTCACGGTCATTGTCTGACAAAAAATAGCTTATGTCCAGTACACTTCTGTATCTGTCGGACATTTTGTCCAATGCAAATCTTTAAACAATCTATCTGTCCAAGGAGTCACTTCTGGCCAAATTGGACATTGAAAATAAAAATTTGTCCTTTTTTAATTTCAGATCAATTCATAGTGAATATAATTATGTTGAATTGAATGTGTATTTATTAATCGACGTAAAGTTTGGTTTTTTCTAGGTGGCAATTGGACGGTCACTAAAATGTGCGCATCATTGATGAATAATAAGTTGATTGGAAATTTAAATACTGTCTCATACAGTACATCTGAAAATTTGACAGGCACCATTTTGAAATGACCAACACCATCCATTTGGTGCCTGTCATTTTGACAGTCAGTAAACAAATTATTATTTTGAGCCTTGAATCTCATGCATTTCTTGCTTCCTGAAATTTTGCGAAAACCCAGTGTCAATACATTCTCTTATAAACACCTCAAAAAAAGAAAGTCCCCCCCTAATATATTCTGTAATATTTTTGGAGATATTTAATCGGATTTTAATGAAACTTTCCACAAATGATTTGTGGTACCAGAGACATCAAGTGAGCTAAGCACTGTGCTGTGAGGTGAGCTATGGCTGAGTGAGCACGAATTGAATAGAATAGGGGCACTTTTCAAAAGTTGCAAAAATACAGGTAGAATGATCACAGTCCATTCGGCTGTGCCTTGGACCCCACTTCTCGCACAGGCTTGGAACATCCTTATCTGTTGGTAACTCAATGGCCTACATGGTGGGAAACACGGTTTACTGAAAAAATGGCTTCAAAGAGACTGATTTCAATAACTCTGTGTTCCTCACGGCGTGAAACTTCAAGGTGTAAGATGACACACATGTTAACGTGGACTCACAGTGTCACTTTTGGACCACATTTACAGCCAGTAACAACTTGTGTGAACAATGGAACACTGGAGTGGCTGTCCACTCTATGTCAGTGTTTTGCAACTTTTGAAAAGCACCCTTCCATTCAATTCGGGCTCAGCTGGCCATATTAACATAACTCACAGGATGGTGCCTCGCACAGGTTGTGTCTCAGATACCACTTTATTTGCGTAAAGTTTTGTCAAAATCCATCGAATATCTCATAAAATATTACCAAATATATTAGGAGGGGACTTTCTTTTTTTGATGTGTTTATAGAGTAATGCCCTAAATAATCGACTCCTTAACCATAGCAGAATTATGGGTAACTTTTCAGGATTTAGTCGGAAATATGGCTTGTTGGCATTCATCGGAAAGCTCTCACTGAGAACTTTCCAATGAATGGCAACAACAGCTGGCAACAAGCCATATTTCCAACTAAATCCTGAAAAATTACCCATAATTCTGCTGTGGTTAAGGAGTCGATTATTTAGGGCATTACTGTATGCGAGCCTTTCAAACAAGGTTCACACTGTTTTTTTTTAAATGGCCGAAGAAAATTTCATTTGGCCAAAAGTTTCAAGGCTATTGAACAATCACCTCTCAAATGATCGTCAGATCTCCATGGAACCCTTAATACGTTATCAGGTAATCAGCAATCACCTCTCAAATTATCATCAGATCTCCATGCAACCCTTAATCTGTTATTAGGTTATCAGCAATCACCTCTCAAATTATCATCAGATCTCCATGCAACCCTTAATCCGTTATCAGGTAATCAGCAATCACCTCTCAAAATATCATCAGATCTCCATGCAACCCTTAATCTGTTATCAGGTAATCAGCAATCACCTCTCAAAATATCATCAGATCTCCATGCAACCCTTAATCCGTTATCAGGTAATCAGCAATCACCTCTCAAATTATCATCAGATCTCCATGCAACCCTTTACCCAACAGAAGGGCCCTGTGCCAATGCATTCTCTTATATATGTGTCGACCATAGGTTGCCTCGCATATATAAGAGAATGCATTGGCTTAACACATTAAAAATTATAAAATTGTTAAAGAATGTAAGAAAAATTGGTAAAAAGTGTTAAAAAAAAGATTTTGTTTAGGCCGTTGCATTCTCTTATATATGCGAGGCGACCTATGGTCGACTCGCATATATAAGAGAATGCATTGGCACAGGGCATAATTGTAACTATCACAATGTGGTCAAGGAGCCGGTTCCAATGATATCCATATTTGTATGATTCTATTGAGACAGACCGAAGATATTTTTGGCTGTTGAAGCTTTATTTGTCCGGTCTTGGCCGGTTTGTTGGGTAAAGGGTCAATCTGTTATCAGGTTATCAGCAATCAACTCTCAAATTATCATCAGATCTCCATGAATCCTTAATCCGTTATCAGGTTATCAGCAATCACCTCTCAAATTATCATCAGATCTCCATGCAACCCTTAATCTGTTATCAGGTAGTCAGCAATCACCTCTCAAATTATCATCAGATCTCCATGGAACCCTTAATCTGTTATCAGGTAATCAACAATCACCTCTCAAATTATCATCAGATCTCCATGCAACCCTTAATCTGTTATCAGGTAATCATCAATCACCTCTCAAATTATCATCAGATCTCCATGCAACCCTTAATCCATTATCAGGTAATCAGCAATCACCTCTCAAATTATCATCAGATCTCCATGCAACCCTTAATCTGTTATCAGGTAATCAGCAATCACCTCTCAAATTATCATCAGATCTCCATGCAACCCTTAATCTGTTAACAGGTAATCAGCAATCACCTCTCAAATTATCATCAGATCTCCATGCAACCCTTAATCCGTTATCAGGTAATCAGCAATCACCTCTCAAATTATCATCAGATCTCCATGCAACCCTTAATCTGTTATCAGGTAATCAGCAATCACCTCTCAAATTATCATCAGATCTCCATGCAACCCTTAATTCATTACCAGGTAATCAGCAATCACCTCTCAAATTATTATCAGATCTCCATGCAACTCTTAATCTGTTATCAGGTAATCAACAATCACCTCTCAAAATTATCATCAGATCTCCATGGAACCCTTAATCTGTTATCAGGTTATCAGCAATCACCTCTCAAATTATCATCAGATCTCCATGCAACCCTTAATCTGTTATCAGGTTATCAGCAATCACCTCTCAAATTATCATCGGATCTCCATGCAACCCTTAATCTGTTATTAGGTTATCAGCAATCACCTCTCAAATTATCATCAGATCTCCATGCAACCCTTAATCCGTTATCAGGTAATCAGCAATCACCTCTCAAAATATCATCAGATCTCCATGCAACCCTTAATCTGTTATCAGGTAATCAGCAATCACCTCTCAAATTATCATCAGATCTCCATGCAACCCTTAATCCGTTATCAGGTAATCAGCAATCACCTCTCAAATTATCATCAGATCTCCATGCAACCCTTTACCCAACAGAAGGGCCCTGTGCCAATGCATTCTCTTATATATGTGTCGACCATAGGTTGCCTCGCATATATAAGAGAATGCATTGGCTTAACACATTAAAAATTATAAAATTGTTAAAGAATGTAAGAAAAATTGGTAAAAAGTGTTAAAAAAAAGATTTTTTTTAGGCCGTTGCATTCTCTTATATATGCGAGGCGACCTATGGTCGACTCGCATATATAAGAGAATGCATTGGCACAGGGCATAATTGTAACTATCACAATGTGGTCAAGGAGCCGGTTCCAATGATATCCATATTTGTATGATTCTATTGAGACAGACCGAAGATATTTTTGGCTGTTGAAGCTTTATTTGGCCGGTTTGTTGGGTAAAGGGTCAATCTGTTATCAGGTTATCAGCAATCAACTCTCAAATTATCATCAGATCTCCATGAATCCTTAATCCATTATCAGGTTATCAGCAATCACCTCTCAAATTATCATCAGATCTCCATGCAACCCTTAATCTGTTATCAGGTAATCAGCAATCACCTCTCAAATTATCATCAGATCTCCATGCAACCCTTAATATGTTATCAGGTAATCAGCAATCACCTCTCAAATTATCATCAGATCTCCATGCAACCCTTAATCTGTTATCAGGTTATCAGCAATCACCTCTCAAAATATCATCAGATCTCCATGCAACCCTTAATCCATTATCAGGTAATCAGCAATCACCTCTCAAAATATCATCAGATCTCCATGCAACCCTTAATCTGTTATTAGGTAATCAGCAATCACCTCTCAAAATATCATCAGATCTCCATGCAACCCTTAATCTGTTATTAGGTAATCAGCAATCACCTCTCAAATTATCATCAGATCTCCATGCAACCCTTAATCCATTATCAGGTAATCAGCAATCACCTCTCAAAATATCATCAGATCTCCATGCAACCCTTAATCTGTTATTAGGTAATCAGCAATCACCTCTCAAAATATCATCAGATCTCCATGGAACCCTTAATCTGTTATTAGGTAATCAGCAATCACCTCTCAAATCATCATCAGATCTCCATGCAACCCTTAATCTGTTATTAGGTAATCAGCAATCACCTCTCAAATCATCATCAGATCTCCATGCAACCCTTAATCTGTTATTAGGTAATCAGCAATCACCTCTCAAAATATCATCAGATCTCCATGGAACCCTTAATCTGTTATTAGGTAATCAGCAATCACCTCTCAAATCATCATCAGATCTCCATGCAACCCTTAATCTGTTATTAGGTAATCAGCAATCACCTCTCAAATCATCATCAGATCTCCATGCAACCCTTAATCTGTTATTAGGTAATCAGCAATCACCTCTCAAAATATCATCAGATCTCCATGGAACCCTTAATCTGTTATTAGGTAATCAGCAATCACCTCTCAAATTATCATCAGATCTCCATGGAACCCTTAATCCATTATCAGGTAATCAACAATCACCTCTCAAATTATCATCAGATCTCCATGCAACCCTTAATCTGTTATTAGGTAATCAGCAATCAACTCTCAAATTATCATCAGATCTCCATGCAACCCTTAATCCGTTATCAGGTAATCAGCAATCACCTCTCAAATTATCATCAGATCTCCATGCAACCCTTAATCTGTTAACAGGTAGTCAGCAATCAACTCTCAAATTATCATCAGATCTCCATGGAACCCTTAATCTGTTATTAGGTAATCAGCAATCACCTCTCAAATTATCATCAGATCTCCATGCAACCCTTAATCTGTTATCAGGTAATCAGCAATCACCTCTCAAATTATCATCAGATCTCCATGCAACCCTTAATCTGTTATTAGGTAATCAGCAATCACCTCTCAAAATATCATCAGATCTCCATGGAACCCTTAATCTGTTAACAGGTAATCAGCAATCACCTCTCAAATTATCATCAGATCTCCATGCAACCCTTAATCTGTTATCAGGTAATCAGCAATCACCTCTCAAATTATCATCAGATCTCCATGCAACCCTTAATCTGTTATCAGGTTATCAGCAATCACCTCTCAAATTATCATCAGATCTCCATGGAACCCTTAATCTGTTATTAGGTAATCAACAATCACCTCTCAAATTATCATCAGATCTCCATGCAACCCTTAATCTGTTAACAGGTAATCAGCAATCACCTCTCAAATTATCATCAGATCTCCATGGAACCCTTAATCTTTTAACAGGTAATCAGCAATCACCTCTCAAAATATCATCAGATCTCCATGGAACCCTTAATCTGTTAACAGGTAATCAGCAATCACCTCTCAAAATATCATCAGATCTCCATGGAACCCTTAATCTGTTAACAGGTAATCAGCAATCACCTCTCAAAATATCATCAGATCTCCATGGAACCCTTAATCTGTTAACAGGTAATCAGCAATCACCTCTCAAAATATCATCAGATCTCCATGGAACCCTTAATCTGTTATCAGGTAATCAGCAATCAACTATCAAATTATCATCAGATCTCCATGGAACCCTTAATCTGTTATTAGGTAATCAGCAATCACCTCTCAAATTATCATCAGATCTCCATGCAACCCTTAATCTGTTAACAGGTAATCATCAATCACCTCTCAAATCATCATCAGATCTCCATGGAACCCTTAATCTGTTATTAGGTAATCAGCAATCACCTCTCAAATTATCATCAGATCTCCATGAAACCCTTAATTCATTATCAGGTAATCAGCAATCACCTCTCAAATTATCATCAGATCTCCATGGAACCCTTAATCCGTTATCAGGTAATCAGCAATCACCTCTCAAATCATCATCAGATCTCCATGCAACCCTTAATCCGTTATCAGGTAATCAGCAATCACCTCTCAAATTATCATCAGATCTCCATGCAACCCTTAATCTGTTATTAGGTAATCAGCAATCAACTCTCAAATTATCATCAGATCTCCATGGAACCCTTAATCTGTTATTAGGTAATCAGCAATCACCTCTCAAATTATCATCAGATCTCCATGCAACCCTTAATCTGTTATTAGGTAATCAGCAATCACCTCTCAAATTATCATCAGATCTCCATACAACCCTTAATCCGTTATCAGGTTATCAGCAATCACCTCTCAAATTATCATCAGATCTCCATGCAACCCTTAATCTGTTAACAGGTAATCAGCAATCACCTCTCAAATTATCATCAGATCTCCATGAAACCCTTAATTCATTATCAGGTAATCAGCAATCATCTCTCAAATTATCATCAGATCTCCATGCAACCCTTAATCCGTTATCAGGTAATCAGCAATCAACTCTCAAATTATCATCAGATCTCCATGGAACCCTTAATCTGTTATTAGGTAATCAGCAATCACCTCTCAAATCATCATCAGATCTCCATGCAACCCTTAATCCGTTATCAGGTAATCAGCAATCAACTCTCAAATTATCATCAGATCTCCATGGAACCCTTAATCTGTTATTAGGTAATCAGCAATCACCTCTCAAATTATCATCAGATCTCCATGCAACCCTTAATCTGTTAACAGGTAATCAGCAATCACCTCTCAAATTATCATCAGATCTCCATGAAACCCTTAATTCATTATCAGGTAATCAGCAATCACCTCTCAAATTATCATCAGATCTCCATGCAACCCTTAATCTGTTATCAGGTAATCAGCAATCACCTCTCAAATTATCATCAGATCTCCATGCAACCCTTAATCTGTTAACAGGTAATCAGCAATCAACTCTCAAATTATCATCAGATCTCCATGCAACCCTTAATCTGTTAACAGGTAGTCAGCAATCACCTCTCAAATTATCATCAGATCTCCATGGAACCCTTAATATGTTATTAGGTAATTAGCAATCACCTCTCAAATTATCACCAGATCTCCATGCAACCCTTAATCTGTTATTAGGTAATCAGCAATCACCTCTTAAATTATCATCAGATCTCCATGCAACCCTTAATCTGTTATTAGGTAATCAACAATCACCTCTCAAATTATCATCAGATCTCCATGCAACCCTTAATCTGTTATCAGGTAATCAACAATCACCTCTCAAATTATCATCAGATCGCCATGGAACCCTTAATATGTTATTAGGTAATCAGCAATCACCTCTCAAATTATCATCAGATCTCCATGCAACCCTTAATCTGTTATCAGGTTATCAGCAATCACCTCTCAAATTATCATCAGATCGCCATGGAACCCTTAATATGTTATTAGGTAATCAACAATCAACTCTCAAATTATCATCAGATCTCCATGCAACCCTTAATCCGTTATCAGGTAATCAGCAATCACCTCTCAAATTATCATCAGATCAGACAGATCTCCATGGAACCCTTAATATGTTAACAGGTAATCAGCAATCACCTCTCAAATTATCATCAGATCTCCATGCAACCCTTAATCTGTTATCAGGTAATCAGCAATCACCTCTCAAATTATCATCAGATCTCCATGCAACCCTTAATATGTTAACAGGTAATCAGCAATCACCTCTCAAATTATCATCGGATCTCCATGCAACCCTTAATCTGTTATCAGGTAATCAGCAATCACCTCTCAAATTATCATCAGATCTCCATGCAACCCTTAATCCGTTATCAGGTAATCAGCAATCACCTCTCAAATTATCATCAGATCAGACAGATCTCCATGGAACCCTTAATCTGTTAACAGGTAATCAGCAATCACCTCTCAAATTATCATCAGATCTCCATGCAACCCTTAATCTGTTATCAGGTAATCAGCAATCACCTCTCAAATTATCATCAGATCTCCATGCAACCCTTAATCTGTTATCAGGTAATCAGCAATCACCTCTCAAATTATCATCGGATCTCCATGCAACCCTTAATCTGTTATCAGGTAATCAGCAATCACCTCTCAAATTATCATCGGATCTCCATGCAACCCTTAATCTGTTATCAGGTAATCAGCAATCACCTCTCAAATTATCATCAGATCTCCATGCAACCCTTAATCTGTTATCAGGTAATCAGCAATCACCTCTCAAATTATCATCGGATCTCCATGCAACCCTTAATCTGTTATCAGGTAATCAGCAATCACCTCTCAAATTATCATCAGATCTCCATGCAACCCTTAATCTGTTAACAGGTAATCAGCAATCACCTCTCAAATTATCATCAGATCTCCATGGAACCCTTAATATGTTAACAGGTAATCAGCAATCACCTCTCAAATTATCATCAGATCTCCATGGAACCCTTAATATGTTAACAGGTAATCAGCAATCACCTCTCAAATTATCATCAGATCTCCATGCAACCCTTAATCTGTTAACAGGTAATCAGCAATCACCTCTCAAATTATCATCAGATCTCCATGGAACCCTTAATATGTTAACAGGTAATCAGCAATCACCTCTCAAATTATCATCAGATCTCCATGCAACCCTTAATCTGTTAACAGGTAATCAGCAATCACCTCTCAAATTATCATCAGATCTCCATGGAACCCTTAATATGTTAACAGGTAATCAGCAATCACCTCTCAAATTATCATCAGATCTCCATGGAACCCTTAATATGTTAACAGGTAATCAGCAATCACCTCTCAAATTATCATCAGATCTCCATGGAACCCTTAATATGTTAACAGGTAATCAGCAATCACCTCTCAAATTATCATCAGATCTCCATGCAACCCTTAATCTGTTAACAGGTAATCAGCAATCACCTCTCAAATTATCATCAGATCTCCATGGAACCCTTAATCTGTTATCAGGTAATCAGCAATCACCTCTCAAATTATCATCAGATCTCCATGCAACCCTTAATCTGTTAACAGGTAATCAGCAATCACCTCTCAAATTATCATCAGATCTCCATGCAACCCTTAATCTGTTAACAGGTAATCAGCAATCACCTCTCAAATTATCATCAGATCTCCATGCAACCCTTAATCTGTTAACAGGTAATCAGCAATCACCTCTCAAATTATCATCAGATCTCCATGGAACCCTTAATATGTTATCAGGTAATCAACAATCACCTCTCAAATTATCATCAGATCAGACAGATCTCCATGGAACCCTTAATCTGTTATCAGGTAATCAGCAATCACCTCTCAAATTATCATCAGATCTCCATGCAACCCTTAATATGTTAACAGGTAATCAGCAATCACCTCTCAAATTATCATCGGATCTCCATGCAACCCTTAATCTGTTATCAGGTAATCAGCAATCACCTCTCAAATTATCATCAGATCTCCATGCAACCCTTAATCTGTTAACAGGTAATCAGCAATCACCTCTCAAATTATCATCAGATCTCCATGGAACCCTTAATCTGTTAACAGGTAATCAACAATCACCTCTCAAATTATCATCAGATCAGACAGATCTCCATGGAACCCTTAATCTGTTATCAGGTAATCAGCAATCACCTCTCAAATTATCATCAGATCTCCATGCAACCCTTAATATGTTAACAGGTAATCAGCAATCACCTCTCAAATTATCATCGGATCTCCATGCAACCCTTAATCTGTTATCAGGTAATCAGCAATCACCTCTCAAATTATCATCAGATCTCCATGCAACCCTTAATCTGTTAACAGGTAATCAGCAATCACCTCTCAAATTATCATCAGATCTCCATGGAACCCTTAATCTGTTAACAGGTAATCAGCAATCACCTCTCAAATTATCATCAGATCTCCATGCAACCCTTAATATGTTAACAGGTAATCAGCAATCACCTCTCAAATTATCATCAGATCTCCATGCAACCCTTAATCTGTTAACAGGTAATCAGCAATCACCTCTCAAATTATCATCAGATCTCCATGGAACCCTTAATCTGTTATCAGGTAATCAGCAATCACCTCTCAAATTATCATCAGATCTCCATGCAACCCTTAATCTGTTAACAGGTAATCAGCAATCACCTCTCAAATTATCATCAGATCTCCATGCAACCCTTAATCTGTTAACAGGTAATCAGCAATCACCTCTCAAATTATCATCAGATCTCCATGCAACCCTTAATCTGTTAACAGGTAATCAGCAATCACCTCTCAAATTATCATCAGATCTCCATGGAACCCTTAATATGTTATCAGGTAATCAACAATCACCTCTCAAATTATCATCAGATCAGACAGATCTCCATGGAACCCTTAATATGTTATCAGGTAATCAGCAATCACCTCTCAAATTATCATCAGATCTCCATGCAACCCTTAATATGTTAACAGGTAATCAGCAATCACCTCTCAAATTATCATCGGATCTCCATGCAACCCTTAATCTGTTATCAGGTAATCAGCAATCACCTCTCAAATTATCATCAGAGCTCCATGCAACCCTTAATCTGTTAACAGGTAATCAGCAATCACCTCTCAAATTATCATCAGATCTCCATGGAACCCTTAATCTGTTAACAGGTAATCAGCAATCACCTCTCAAATTATCATCAGATCTCCATGGAACCCTTAATATGTTATCAGGTAATCAACAATCACCTCTCAAATTATCATCAGATCTCCATGCAACCCTTAATCTGTTATTAGGTAATCAGCAATGACCTCTCAAATTATCATCAGATCTCCATGGAACCCTTAATCTGTTATTAGGTAATCAGCAATCACCTCTCAAAATATCATCAGATCTCCATGCAACCCTTAATATCTTATCAGGTTATCAGCAATCACCTCTCAAATTATCATCAGATCTCCATGGAACCCTTAATATGTTATTAGGTAATCAGCAATCACCTCTCAAATTATCATCAGATCTCCATGCAACCCTTAATCTGTTATTAGGTAATCAGCAATCACCTCTTAAATTATCATCAGATCTCCATGCAACCCTTAATCTGTTATCAGGTAAACAGCAATCACCTCTCAAATTATCATCAGATCTCCATGGAACCCTTAATCTGTTATCAGGTAATCAGCAATCACCTCTCAAATTATCATCAGATCTCCATGCAACCCTTAATCTGTTATCAGGTAATCAGCAATCACCTCTCAAATTATCATCAGATCAGACAGATCTCCATGGAACCCTTAATATGTTATTAGGTAATCAGCAATCACCTCTCAAATTATCATCAGATCTCCATGCAACCCTTAATCTGTTATCAGGTTATCAGCAATCACCTCTCAAATTATCATCAGATCTCCATGGAACCCTTAATATGTTATTAGGTAATCAGCAATCACCTCTCAAATTATCATCAGATCTCCATGCAACCCTTAATCTGTTATCAGGTTATCAGCAATCACCTCTCAAATTATCATCAGATCTCCATGGAACCCTTAATATGTTATTAGGTAATCAGCAATCACCTCTCAAATTATCATCAGATCTCCATGCAACCCTTAATCTGTTATTAGGTAATCAGCAATCACCTCTCAAAGTATCATCAGATCTCCATGCAACCCTTAATCCGTTATCAGGTAATCAACAATCACCTCTCAAATTATCATCAGATCTCCATGCAACCCTTAATCTGTTATTAGGTAATCAGCAATCACCTCTCAAAGTATCATCAGATCTCCATGGAACCCTTAATCTGTTATCAGGTAATCAACAATCACCTCTCAAATTATCATCAGATCTCCATGCAACCCTTAATCTGTTATCAGGTTATCAGCAATCACCTCTCAAATTATCATCAGATCTCCATGGAACCCTTAATATGTTATTAGGTAATCAGCAATCACCTCTCAAATTATCATCAGATCTCCATGGAACCCTTAATCTGTTATCAGGTAATCAGCAATCACCTCTCAAATTATCATCAGATCAGACAGATCTCCATGGAACCCTTAATCTGTTAACAGGTAATCAGCAATCACCTCTCAAATTATCATCAGATCTCCATGCAACCCTTAATCTGTTATCAGGTAATCAGCAATCACCTCTCAAATTATCATCAGATCTCCATGCAACCCTTAATCTGTTATCAGGTAATCAACAATCACCTCTCAAATTATCATCAGATCTTCATGCAACCCTTAATCTGTTATCAGGTAATCAACAATCACCTCTCAAAATATCATCAGATCTCCATGCAACCCTTAATCTGTTATCAGGTAATCAGCAATCACCTCTCAAATTATCATCAGATCTCCATGGAACCCTTAATCTGTTATCAGGTAATCAGCAATCACCTCTCAAATTATCATCAGATCAGACAGATCTCCATGGAACCCTTAATCTGTTATCAGGTAATCAGCAATCACCTCTCAAATTATCATCAGATCTCCATGCAACCCTTAATCTGTTATCAGGTAATCAACAATCACCTCTCAAATTATCATCAGATCAGACAGATCTCCATGGAACCCTTAATATGTTATTTGGTAATCAGCAATCACCTCTCAAATTATCATCAGATCTCCATGCAACCCTTAATCTGTTATCAGGTAATCAACAATCACCTCTCAAATTATCATCAGATCTCCATGCAACCCTTAATCTGTTAACAGGTAATCAGCAATCACCTCTCAAATTATCATCAGATCAGACAGATCTCCATGGAACCCTTAATCTGTTAACAGGTAATCAGCAATCACCTCTCAAATTATCATCAGATCTCCATGCAACCCTTAATCCGTTATCAGGTAATCAGCAATCACCTCTCAAATTATCATCAGATCTCCATGCAACCCTTAATCTGTTAACAGGTAATCAGCAATCACCTCTCAAATTATCATCAGATCTCCATGCAACCCTTAATCTGTTATCAGGTAATCAGCAATCACCTCTCAAATTATCATCAGATCTCCATGCAACCCTTAATCTGTTATCAGGTAATCAACAATCACCTCTCAAATTATCATCAGATCAGACAGATCTCCATGGAACCCTTAATCCGTTATCAGGTAATCAGCAATCACCTCTCAAATTATCATCAGATCTCCATGCAACCCTTAATCTGTTAACAGGTAATCAGCAATCACCTCTCAAATTATCATCAGATCTCCATGGAACCCTTAATCTGTTAACAGGTAATCAGCAATCACCTCTCAAATTATCATCAGATCTCCATGCAACCCTTAATCTGTTATCAGGTAATCAGCAATCACCTCTCAAATTATCATCAGATCAGACAGATCTCCATGGAACCCTTAATATGTTATTTGGTAATCAGCAATCACCTCTCAAATTATCATCAGATCTCCATGCAACCCTTAATCTGTTATCAGGTTATCAGCAATCACCTCTCAAATTATCATCAGATCTCCATGGAACCCTTAATATGTTATTAGGTAATCAGCAATCACCTCTCAAATTATCATCAGATCTCCATGCAACCCTTAATCTGTTATTAGGTAATCAGCAATCACCTCTCAAATTATCATCAGATCTCCATGGAACCCTTAATCTGTTATCAGGTAATCAACAATCAACTCTCAAATTATCATCAGATCTCCATGGAACCCTTAATCTGTTATCAGGTAATCAACAATCACCTCTCAAATTATCATCAGATCTCCATGCAACCCTTAATCTGTTAACAGGTAATCAGCAATCACCTCTCAAATTATCATCAGATCAGACAGATCTCCATGGAACCCTTAATCTGTTAACAGGTAATCAGCAATCACCTCTCAAATTATCATCAGATCTCCATGCAACCCTTAATCTGTTATCAAGTAATCAGCAATCACCTCTCAAATTATCATCAGATCTCCATGGAACCCTTAATCTGTTATCAGGTAATCAACAATCACCTCTCAAATTATCATCAGATCTCCATGCAACCCTTAATCTGTTATCAGGTAATCAGCAATCACCTCTCAAATTATCATCAGATCTCCATGGAACCCTTAATCTGTTATCAGGTAATCAACAATCACCTCTTAAATTATCATCAGATCTCCATGGAACCCTTAATCTGTTATCAGTTAATCAGCAATCACCTCTCAAATTATCATCAGATCTCCATGCAATCCTTAATCTGTTATCAGGTAATCAGCAATCACCTCTCAAATTATCATCAGATCTCCATGGAACCCTTAATCTGTTATCAGGTAATCAACAATCACCTCTTAAATTATCATCAGATCTCCATGGAACCCTTAATCTGTTATCAGTTAATCAGCAATCACCTCTCAAATTATCATCAGATCTCCATGCAACCCTTAATCTGTTATCAGGTAATCAGCAATCACCTCTCAAATTATCATCAGATCTCGATGCAACCCTTAATCTGTTATCAGGTAATCAGCAATCACCTCTCAAATTATCATCAGATCTCCATGCAACCCTTAATCTGTTATCAGGTAATCAGCAATCACCTCTCAAATTATCATCAGATCTCGATGCAACCCTTAATATGTTATCAGGTAATCAACAATCACCTCTTAAATTATCATCAGATCTCCATGGAACCCTTAATCTGTTATTAGGTAATCAGCAATCACCTCTCAAATTATCATCAGATCTCCATGCAACCCTTAATCTGTTATCAGGTAATCAGCAATCACCTCTCAAATTATCATCAGATCTCCATGGAACCCTTAATCTGTTATCAGGTAAACAGCAATCACCTCTCAAATTATCATCAGATCTCGATGCAACCCTTAATCTGTTATCAGGTAATCAGCAATCACCTCTCAAATTATCATCAGATCTCCATGCAACCCTTAATCTGTTAACAGGTAATCAGCAATCACCTCTCAAATTATCATCAGATCTCCATGCAACCCTTAATCTGTTATCAGGTAATCAGCAATCACCTCTCAAATTATCATCAGATCTCCATGGAACCCTTAATCTGTTATCAGGTAAACAGCAATCACCTCTCAAATTATCATCAGATCTCCATGGAACCCTTAATCTGTTATCAGGTAATCAGCAATCTCCTCTCAAATTATCATCAGATCTCCATGCAACCCTTAATCCGTTATCAGGTAAACAGCAATCACCTCTCAAAATATCATCAGATCTCCATGCAACCCTTAATCTGTTAACAGGTAGTCAGCAATCACCTCTCAAATTATCATCAGATCTCCATGCAACCCTTAATCCGTTATCAGGTAATCAGCAATCACCTCTCAAATTATCATCAGATCTCCATGGAACCCTTAATCTGTTAACAGGTAATCAGCAATCACCTCTCAAATTATCATCAGATCTCCATGCAACCCTTAATCCGTTATCAGGTAATCAGCAATCACCTCTCAAATTATCATCAGATCTCCATGCAACCCTTAATCTGTTATCAGGTAATCAACAATCACCTCTCAAATTATCATCAGATCTCCATGAAACCCTTAATCTGTTAACAGGTAAACAACAATCACCTCTCAAATTATCATCAGATCTCCATGCAACCCTTAATCCGTTATCAGGTAAACAGCAATCACCTCTCAAAATATCATCAGATCTCCATGCAACCCTTAATCTGTTAACAGGTAGTCAGCAATCACCTCTCAAATTATCATCAGATCTCCATGCAACCCTTAATCCGTTATCAGGTAATCAGCAATCACCTCTCAAATTATCATCAGATCTCCATGGAACCCTTAATCTGTTATTAGGTAATCAGCAATCACCTCTCAAATTATCATCAGATCTCCATGCAACCCTTAATCTGTTATCAGGTAATCAACAATCACCTCTCAAATTATCATCAGATCTCCATGGAACCCTTAATCTGTTAACAGGTAATCAGCAATCACCTCTCAAATCATCATCAGATCTCCATGCAACCCTTAATCTGTTATCAGGTAATCAACAATCACCTCTCAAATTATCATCAGATCTCCATGCAACCCTTAATCTGTTATCAGGTTATCAGCAATCACCTCTCAAAATATCATCAGATCTCCATGCAACCCTTAATCTGTTAACAGGTAGTCAGCAATCACCTCTCAAATTATCATCAGATCTCCATGCAACCCTTAATATGTTATCAGGTAATCAACAATCACCTCTCAAATTAACATCAGATCTCCATGCAACCCTTAATCTGTTAACAGGTAGTCAGCAATCACCTCTCAAATTATCATCAGATCTCCATGCAACCCTTAATATGTTAACAGGTAATCATCAGTTGCTAGCCTGTTTATGAACAACAATTTATCTAAAGTCGTGCATGCTTATACTTACCATCATAATGTTGATCAAATGCTAGAACAGTGTACTTTCGTAATCACTTTCCTGCTTTGATATACTAGACCTATTTCATGTTTTGTTGTTCCCATTTGTGTGCATTTCCATTGTCCAACTCAAAGATTTTCAGTCATGTTAGTGTGTGTTCTTTATATTTTTGTTTCAGATTCTGTTTTCTCGATGATCTAATATTTTTTTTTTTCAATTTGGCAAAACTTTCTGAAAAATGGCTCAAGGAATTCTGATATGGCCAAAAAATTGGCCAAAAGAATTTCCAGGACAATGTGAACCCATCCTCGCATATATAAAATAATAACTTGTTGATTTAGGCGTGGTCATCAAAAAAATCATTGGTGGTGACCTATACAATGCGTCACCTGACGCTGACTGGATGGAATGACATTATCTTCGACTATTTAAAGTTAATCATTAATGACAAGTTGTGTTGGGTGAAATTACGCGGAATCATGGACAAGACAAAACTTAAAAGCAAACTATGGGAATGGTTTACAATCGACACGCCGGAGACAACTAATACACATGTTATATTATGCTCAATTTAATTGAACAAACAGTGAAGTCAGCTGCGCAATTAAATGTCACGTGACATGCACTTTCGGTTTCTCCAGTTTATACATGTGTTACGCTGTGTGTCTTAACTTACGTGTTCTATATAGATAGCTTTGTTGTACTGCGTATGCATACATTTTGATTTTTGATAGTCTGACATACATAAATCAAAATGTCTACATGTTGACGAACAATAAAGTTACCTATCGGCGTACATGAGTCCCATGAGATGTACTTTGTGTACATCACCATGCTAACGAAATCAATCGACTGAAACAACTGTTCCGGTTTGCCAATAATTTATGAGTATGCGCAATCAAGGCGTAACCCTCTCAGCCTCGCTCTAACCCAAAGTATCCCGGCGATCCCCACTGTAATATAGGAGACCCAGGTACGGCCGGGATATTTAAGAGGACATGACTGTATTTCAAGTTTGTGTTTGGTATCACTTTCCCCATGTTTACTGCTCATTTATTCAACAAAACTTCATCATATTTAAAAAAGTTTATTGAAGAAAAACAAGCCCCTGATTATTATTTAGACAATCGGAAATGACTATGTTGAAACCCGAGTATCGATTGTCATCCGATGGGCCACAATCAGCCGATTCCGATTGTCGTTTCCGATCATCGGCTCATCACTATACCTGGCAAATTTAATGTTGTGGCATGTTTGGTTCCGCATGTTGCCATGGCGTTTTCCATGGCAATGCTTATTGCTGTGGCCAATGTTGAGGACTGCCTAGTAGGCCAGTGCATGCTGTTATATATGCAAGGCTCTCTATGTGAGACTCTCACATATATAAGATAATGCACTGGAACAGGATCTGAAATGCTGCAGCAGCCCAGCTCCCGCCATGAATGGGTTATGTGAGGGTGGAGAGTTGGTCAACCTGAATCTTTTGACCCGTTTTATATTATACAGAAGAAACTAATCGTCTAAATCTCCGTAAAAAGAGATCTGCCTTGGATCGGGATAAAACAGCAAAACAGCATATTGTCACAAAGTTGGTTCTGATCAATAGTATCGGAAATGCTGGTCATTCTAGCTCGGTTCCAATCCTACAGAGTTACATGGAACCCAATAAAGGTCACGAGGGATGGCGGCGAGCAGCGGCTTATGGTATGCGGCATCTGTCCTGTGGTGAGGTGAGTTAAATAACACAGTGTGCTGCAGTATGCCATATACATTCAAGTCTGAGTTTAATGTGTCTGTCATTTACAGAATGAGGTCCCCAGAAGGTGAATTTAGTGACACTATCCCTCATAGCGGACTAGCATCACCAAATTCACCCTCTGGGTTCCTCATTCTGCATTGTCTCATCTGCTATGGGATACATAGACTCAGATTGAAGTTCCCAAATGGTGAATACTGTGATGTACACCCATTGGGAGCCTCAATTTTGCCATGTGTCATTTGCCAATTTGGGGATATAGAGAAACTAAACTAAAAAATTTCTATACAAATTTTATAATAAAGGAATTTTCTAGAGAAGATAAGCATAGCGGGCTAGCATCACTAAATTCACCCTCTGGGGACCTCATTCTGCAAATGACAGGCACACTAAGCTCAGGCTTATATACATTATGAGGGATTGTTCCCAACAGCAGTTAACGGTAGACGTCATCCAAGCTTGGAAATAAAATAGTGTGTCTGACATTTGCAGAATGAGGTCTCCAGAGGGTAAATTTAGTGATGGTGCCATCTACAGTGGGCTAGCATCACCAAATTCACCCCAAATTGAGGCCTTAGCAGAATGAGGTCACCAGAGGGTGAATTCAGTGATGCTAGCCCACTTTTCGGGATAGCGTCACTAAATTCACCCTCTGGGGATTTATTTTGCAAATGTCAGACATACAATTTCAAGGCTTGACATCATCTCAACGATGTTTGTTGCGTGCCAGGTTTGCCGTCCCAAATGTATTCTTGAATTTGTTCTCTGATCCAGCTCTGAATGTATATAAGCCTGAATTGTATATTTTACTTTCTCTCCAGATCAATTTGAATGTTCAGGTGACACAAGCAGATACAAAATGTAGTAGGTCTTTACACAACCCATTGATTTATTCATTTGTAGGGAGGCTAATATAATAAGTTCACCATACAAACTACAGTAATGCCCTAAATAATCGACTCCTTAACCACAGCAGAATTATAGGTAATTTTTCAGGATTTAGTCAGAAATATGGCTTGTTGCCATTCATCGGAAATTACCCATAATTCTGCTGTGGTTAAGAAGTTGATTATTTAGGGCATTACTGTAGCTGAACATCCTAACAATGAATAGATGGAAATCAAGCAACTATTCATCAGCAACTTTCCAATTATCAAAGAGTTTGTGACAGATATTGCATTGTGTCTAATGCCAAATACTCATTCAGCAAATGATATCTCATTAATTTACAATTAAATTCAACGGGAACTGCATTGGTGAAGCATTAAAGATCCTGTGCCAGTGGGTTCTCTTTTATATGTGAGGATCCAGTCATGAAAGGTTTAACCCTAATCCAAGTGTGCTCATACTAAAACCAGCTATTAAGATATTGGGATAGCGAGATGCTAGTTTTAGTACGAGAATGTCCCGTTACCATTTGTATGACATGAGTTATGCCCAGTGTTGGTGGCGGGAATTTTAGTCTATTTTACTTGATTTTTCCTAACAAATCAATGCCTGATGCTATATATATTTGAAAGAGTGACATATTTTGGTCATAATTGTGTATAATAATCTAACTTTCATGTTAAATTACACATAGAATATTGCGGTTTATTAGGACTAACATCAGTTTGTTTAAGTTTTAGCTGAAAGCCAAAGTGTTCCGTAATGTTCTCGGCTAAGTTCGGCTTCTAAAGCTGTCAGTCGAATACGCCCATAACAAACAGCGTGTCCTGTTCATATATTCCATCACTATTTATATGTGTTTATTTTTATTGTAAGTGGTCCTATATTACTTATTAGTTAAACATTTCTTACATGGAACATCTCACGATATATAAGCCTTTTTATGTTTACCCATACCATAGTATGGTAAACATAGTGTCGTTGTCCGGATTGACCACTCGTCGTTAGTCCGTCCGTCCGTCTGTCCGTCTGTCTGTCTGTCTGTCTGTCTGTCTGTCTGTAGACACTTTACGCATGGTGCGATAACTGAAATATTTTCTATCTGATCGGAACAAAATTTGGTATGTAAGTTTCTCGGCCCAAAATACAGATCGAGTTCGAATATGGATTTTATCGGAGTTTTATTTACGGAGTTATGGCCCTTTTTCAACTTAGAATTCATGTATGCTGCCATAACTCAAAAAAATATTATCTGACTGTAACCAAATTTGGTATGTGAGTTGCTCAGCCCAAAATACATATCGAGTTCGAATATGGGTTTGATCCGATATTTTTTTATGGAGTTATGGCCCTTTGACATAGAATTCATGAATGCTTCGTTAAATCAACAATTTTTCAACTGATAGGAACCAAATTTTGTATGTGAGTTTCTCAACTCAAAATACAGATCGAGTTCGAATATGGGTTAGATCTGATTTGTTATACCAGAGTTATGGCCCTTTTTCAACTAAGAATTGAACAGATTTGAGTTTTTGATAACCCAGGTAGATTACAATTAACTACCAGTAATGCAAGCTTAACTGCATAGATAGTGTTCTGAGAGACTGCAGAACTGATGTCTTATTGAAATATTAGTTATTTTTAGCCACTGTATATAGGACATAGCTCTATGATAGTGGTGAATCTGTAACCCATTCACGATTCAATGGACTGTCCCATTCGGTTCTAAAGTTTTAATTGGAATACTCTATTATTCATTTGTAGGGATGTTCTCATTTTAAATTTCAATTAATCATTCTTCTGTTATCTCACTTGCATGGATTTCTGTAGTTAATGATTAACACATCTCAACATTCCGGATACTTTCATCTGATACCATGTCTCATTTTATATTGGTTTATTTTGACACACTCTTTGCCCCTATTAATTGATTAATTTATTTTGATTTGTATGTGTACCTATACCATAGTATGGTACACATATTGTGATGTCCGGATTGACCACTTGTTTTCATTTTGATATTGATGATTATGATACAAGTTGATTAAAAAGGTTCCCAATGTGTCCCTTTTTAAAAATAATTAAAAATAATTATTTTTTTAAGTTTGAAAATTTGAAAAACTAACACCATTATAACTCTGCCAATGGGTACCCCGAATCACCACACCAAATTTGTTTAAATCGGTCCAAAATCTTGTGTTATGTACTTGTAAATCTGTTTGGAGCAACATTAAATCCAATTCACCATAGTATGGTACACATATTGTGATGTCCGGATAAAAACTAACACCATTATAACTCTGCCAAGTGTACCCCGAATCACCACACCAAATTTGTTTAAATCGGTACAAAATCTTGTTATGTACCTGTAAATCTGTTTGGAGCAACATTAAATCCAATTCACCAATGTTATGCCATGCCTTTGGACTACTTAGCTATTGATAAGGCTATATCATTTTCTGATGTCTCTTATGCCAATGTGCAAATAATCTGATAAAGAAGGCTATGGTATCTAATTTAAAATAAAGATTCAACAATAAACATCACATGATATTAACAGTAGACTTGGACTCTCTTAACCCAAGTATTCCATGTTCAGGTCACACCTTTCACATTTAACCCAAGGCTGTGTTGGTTTAGCATTACATACCTTGTACCAGTGCATTCTCTTATATAAATGCCGGTGACCCATACATTCCAATATTTGTGTTATGTACATTTGTCTATAATAGTACATACAGTATACTCATATAATTCAACACCAAAACTCTCATTTATGATGCTGATCATAGTAAATTTTTATCGCCAAGGGATGGGTTAACATCTGCCGATCGTGATCGGCCTCTCGTTTATATTTACAAATTACCAGGTGTAAGTGATAGAATTAATTCAATTTACGACCATGTGGTTTTGTTTATGTTTACCTTGCAATTGCTAGAATATTTTCTCTGGAATATGCCAATGTCACTTAGTGAGGTCAATTTATTCGCATACTTTTAAAAATATGTCAACACTGTGGTAAATGTCTCTTTTCACATTAAATTACTGCTTTCAATTGACAACTGATGTGGTTTTCATAACAAATATCATGTCTTCTATGGAATAAACCCATTATTGTCGCAATTGTGATATTTTATTAGATTTAATTGTGATTTTATGTGAGCTGGTCACTAACACGTAAACCCTGTCATACAAATGGTAATGGGACGTTCTTGTACTAAAAGTAGCATCTCACTATCCTATTATCTTAGCTGGTTTTTGTACGAGCAGACTTGGGCTAGGTTAACCCTTCGTGTATACTAATGTATATCTCAAATTAAGTGTCCCTTTTAATGTGGTTATCAGCCGTTAACAATGTGGTTGTTATGCCAACACAATGCGATCATTGCGTTGATAATGTGTTGACTGCGTTTAAATTGAGTGGACCGCGTTTGAAGTTAACGCAGACCACGTTGAAGTTTAACTCAGACAGTGTTTATGTTAAACGAGTTGCGCTAAAAAGTATATTTACAGATGATGAGTCACGTTAGTCAATTTTATACCATTCAAATTTGTTTTATTTACCTTCATCTCTGACTTATTTCGTGTCATGTCCCCACTCTCCGACAACCGAATATCATATAGCAACGCATTCATTCGTTCCAAATCGGGCATTTTATTGTAACTTTTATTGAAGCTTAAAGATTTTAATTGTGTAATTTAAGGCTTTTTATATGCCCTTTTGATAAAAGGTTGTATTATGTAATCAGTCCATCCATCTAGCCGTCCGTCCATCTGTCCGCCCGTCCGTTAACATTTTGGTTTCCGATCGATAACTCCAGTTTGGATTATTTAATCTGAAACTAAGTTTGTATGTGTATTTCCCAGCTAAAGATACAGGCCAAGTTCGAATATGGGTTCCGTCCAATTATTTTTCCATGAGTTACATACCTTTTTCAACTTAGAATTTGACCATCTGTTAACATTTTTGGTTTATGACCAATAACTCCAGTTTGGATTATTTGATCTAAACCAGCGTTGGTATGTGTATTCCCCAGCTAACGATACAAGCCAAGCTTGAATATGGGTTCCGTCCAATTATTTTTACATGAGTTATCGTCCTTTTTCGACTTAGAATTTGACCACATTTTGGCATTGAAATTAGGGGTATATCAGATATTCTTTAAATGTAAGCTCAAATTATTATTTTATTTTGCGGTAGTACAATTCGAAATGGCTAAATGGCATATTTTGCCATGCCCTAGCTCTTGTTAAAATATAAACAAGTACATGTATCAGTGTATCGAACTGAGCGGTTATGTGGTTGTGTTTCCCAATGTATGGAGTAAAACACAACACACAAATTTATTACCATAAATGTCTGCTACAGTACTGTTGGAGAGTGAACATGTACATGGCATTGCAAAGGGAACGAGGAATGCATTTAAAAGGCTTAGTAACAGTATAAAATATATATAATCCAAATGACTAAAATTCCCATTATTTATCTTGATGTGGTTAATATGCATAATGCGTGCCGTTGCCTACTATTATACCATGAACTGAATGTTTCTATAATTGTGCCATGTAAGACAATGTCAATATACAATAATATTTGTTTTTAAATCCACTGACTACATAATAATAATAATAATGTATAGCAATTTTAAAGCGCCTTATCCTATGAGGCCCAAAGCGCTCAATGATACAACAGATGACAGAGCTCCAGCATATTCAAACACATATACGCATGTACACACAAACAATAACTACAATGAAATAAATCAAACAATTCATATACAAATCAGGATGAAGGGTGTGTGTATTGTATAAAACAATGCAGGAAATATGTGCTTAGCTTTGGTGGTCGTCGTTGCCATAGTGAAGTTTAAACAGATACGTTTTGAGTTCTGTTTTGAAAGATTCCAAAGTAGCAAAATTCCTAAGTGTAAGCGGGAGTGAATTCCAAAGGTTTGGGCCGTAGCATTCAAAAGATTGACGACCATAATTAACAAGGTCACGTTTGGGGACAGCAAGTAATATTTTATCAGCTGACCTTAAGCCTAGTTTACCAGGTACATAGCATGAAAGAAGAGATGCAATATACACAGGGAGAGGCGAGAGACAATCAAATTTCTTACAACATAAGACAGCAATTTTATAGTCAATGCGGGCTTGAATTGGTAGCCAGTGCAGTTCTTTGAACATTGGTGTCAGGTCAGAAAACCACATCGACCCCTGTGGGCCTCCCTTGAAATTGACTCTCCGTTCATTGAAATTGATGAATCTATAAAATCGGGACCAGATTGTTCATCAGAATGAAACAATAAAGAGCGTGTTGTACAAGCCTTGAAATAGTGTCTGTCATTTGCAGAATGAGGTCCCCAGAGGGTGAATTTGGTGATGCTAGCCCGCTATGCAGGGTAGCATCACTAAATTCATCCTCTGGGGACCTCATTCTGCAAATGACAGACACTATTTCAAGGCTTGGTGTTTGTTGTAAGGTATTTTTTGCTCGCAAATAATTTATGAACCTAAGTAATGTTCAAGTCTATTACACGTGTACAGCTTTTGAATAGTTTAAACAAAGCCACGACAGCATGGTCCTTTGCTTTGATCGAGCATGAAACTTGAAAGCTAATCTCGCAGAGAAAGTGACAATAAGTAATCATATGCACTCAAACAACATGCAGTTACAATGTAGCAAATTTTTTTATTGCTAGTACACAGTCCACTTGCCAAATTCCTTAATTATATATGCTGACGTCATTCACGTGCAGCTCTGGGTTGAGAGATACAGATGCACCCAAAAATAACTGCGATCAACAAGATGCAAAATAGTTGCTTGTGTACATACGACGAATGCCAGGTCAAAAGTGTATTATTTCATTGAAAGTTATAGATAAGAGTTCAATTTTATCGGCTCATTAGTCAGTAGAATGAAGTTATTAATAGTAACTTCAATTCAAAGTACCAACTTGTTTATTTCCGCACAGAACCAAATGTTTCGTCTTGTATTTTCACTTCTAACTCACATCAATTCAAATAAAATGCAGAATTATTCTAATTATTCTAAGACAATTGACAATACAGTAATGCCCTAAATAATCGACTCCTTAACCACAGCAGAATTATGGGTAATTTTTCAGGATTTTTGTCCTGAAAAATTTGCCATAATTCTGCTGTGGTTAAGGAGTCGATTATTTAGGGCATTACCGTACATTAAAGGTGCAATCTTTATTGAGTCATCATCTTGGCATATCGTGAAATATAGAAGAAATGCTTTTTGTTTTGACTACTTTACACAGAGAATGGGAATAAGTTATACACATTTATTGGTTTTGGGTGTCAAAGTACATGTACATGTTGACCTCCTTATAAAAATAACAGTAAGCTCTGCCCACAACCAACCAGATCGAATAGAGCATAAAATCTCCCAAACCAATCCTTGATGACTGACAGGTGTGCATGTGCCGATGTGACAGCACAAGATACCTGACTTTTTTTATTGCCAGCAGAGTTCCATTTAAAATATGCGATTTAAAAATACTCTCTTACCTGCGTATATAAAATACTTGTTTTAAACTAAAAAAGATGATACCTAATAAAACAAACCTGTGGCCAGTTTCTTAATAAACTAATGTATTTATAAGCCAACAAGACAGATAAAAAAAATGACTGTAATATGACAATATATCTGGCCATCATATCGCTCGGCAGACAAAACATGCCTGTCAGGCCGTCATAAAGACATCTTGTCGTATCGCTGGTGGAATCAAAGGCACTGTTCCATTTTGTTTACGACCACCTTCACCATGTTATGTTGCATTGGTGGTTATCTCACAGCGTTTTGTTGCTTTGATGGCTACACTGACTGCGTTATATTAATGCATTGACTGTTACCTTGACAGCATTGAAAATTACAACTGCATAGGAGTAACGTTACGACCGCGTTGCATTAACACTAGATCTGCGTTGATGGTCATTTTTCAACGCAATCTCACGTCAGATCCAACACGGTCGAGAGGGACACTTATTTTGAGAATAAGTGTACGTACAGTAATAAATAAAAGTAAATATTTGAATTGATGTTCTTGTCTGTTGCAGAGTGCTACAGCCTTGTTGAATTTAGTTCTGAATGAGGACAGTGATACTGTGAAGCATATCGCAGGACGACACTACATGAATCATCCAGCTCGCAAGAACATTAATAATAAACAAAAGGATTTAGTTTTTGAGTAAGTGATAATGGGTTATTCGCATAAACAAATAAATGCTCAAGTCTGGTCGTTGAGACTTGATTTTGAGGTGAACTTAGAACAGATTGTTCTAGATTGCTTTTGGTGTCATTTCATCGGACAGAATCTGGGGAAGAACATATCCAAAATCCACTAAAATCCGCTTTGGGGAAATCTTTCTACAGCTCTTTGAAATAGGGTCCTATTTATGTCTTTTTGTGTCAATTTTGCTGTCCCTTATTGTAAAATCAATAAGATAACTATTGCTGTTTCCCCAAAATCATCAAAAATTATTTGAGATAAATAGCTTAAAAATTCCAGCTTTGAGATAGTGTATGTGTCATTTGCAGAATGAGGTACTGATACAGGGTTAATTTAGTTATCCTACCCCGCAAAGCAGCACTAAATTGACCCTCTGGGGACCTCATTCTGTTAGGGCTCATCTTCTGGGAAGTATCTATAGTCTAAAATTAACATTGTTTTCAGTTACTTTTTCCCTTCTGTTCAATTTCTATATCCTTCAATTTGCAGAAGAAAAAATGCATAATCAAGGGGTGACTAATGGCCAGGTGAACATCACCAACTTCAACTGGGGAACTGCTCTGACAATTGAGGCCTAAGCAGAATGAGGTTCCCAGAGGGTGAATTTGGTGATGCTAGCCCGCTGTGTGGGATAGTGTCACTAAATTCACGCTCTGGGGACCTCATTCTGCAGATGTCAGACACACTATATCCATTGGGTGCACTTTATTATTGTTTATTTTCAGGAAGGCTTACACATATCCAATACTAGCCAGAACTAGGAGAGGAGCCGACCTCATATCATTCTCATATGATGAAAAAGGCGGAGTCCAGTTCTTCGTCCAGACACCTGGCGTAGAATGGGAGAAGTCACTTGGTTCGTCACAACTCGGAGCTAGTTTTGGACTCATCATTCGTAACCGGATTGAGCTGATGCTGAGTATGTGCCACTATCATCTCCTCAAGCCTTGAAATAGTGTGTCTGTCATTTGCAGAATGAGGTCCCCAGAGGGTGAATTTAGTGATGCTACCCCGCATAGCGGGCTAGCATCACCAAATTCACCCTCTGGGGACCTCATTCTGCAAATGACAGACACACTATTTCAAGGCTTGCAATTTCAAGTTGTTGGGGTCAGCTTACATTAGTCTGTCCATAAGTAGATACATGATTGCCATTTCGATTTCAAGTTGCTACCAAATTACGAGAACATAATTTGAGTATCGAAAGAGCCATATTTTTTTCACTTTTTTTGGACAGTCAAACCTCTGGTTGTCCTTTACCCAACAGAACGGCCCTGTGCCAATGCATTCTCTTATATATGTGAGTCGACCATAGGTCGCCTCGCATATATAAGAGAATGCATTGGCTTAACACATAATAAAAATGATAAAATTGTCAAAGAATGTAGAAAAATATTATAAAAATTGTTAAAAAATGTAAGAAAAAATTATAAAATTGTTAAAAAATGTAAGAAAAAATTATAAAATTGTTAAAAAATGTAAGAAAAAATTATAAAATTGTTAAAAAATGTAAGAAAAAATTATAAAATTGTAAGAAAAAATGGTAAAAAAGATTTTTTAGTCCAATGCATTCTCTTATATATGCGAGGCGACCTATGGTCGACTCGCATATATAAGAGAATGCATTGGCACAGGGCCGTTCTGATGACTATAGAAATCACTGATTGCCATCCCAGATGATTTCAGTAACAATTAATGAAATCATACAATATTTGGTATGTGACCTATTGGTTAGGGACACAGGTCAAGTTCAAATATGGATGAGGTCAACCAATTTTACCAGTTATGGTCCTTGTTGATTTTGAATTGCAGGCTATTTTGGTTTCCGGATGATAACTTTATATAGTTTTAGACCACGGTATACAGTATTACCGATTATTTCAAATATTTTCTTAAAACCCCCGTTGAGTAGTGATCGTTTGGTACACAAGTCAACTGTTTTTTTTTTAGGAAATCGAATAGCTTACAATGAATAAGGAAACACACACACCCAACTCTCCGTTTTATAAAATAATGGATTAACAAACAGTGTAGGGGCCTGCGATGCATCAATTCGATTTTCGATTCATCCCTCTGAATCGAATCGTTTTCGATTTTGAGTACCAGTTTTTCGATTCGATTATCTCAAAGAATCTTAAGTACCGGTACACTGCGCGTTTCTAGTAGCGGGCCCAGATCGATCGTTTTACCGTTAATCCAAAGCATTTAGCACATCAAATTCTCAAAATATCCTGTGATACAATTGAATAAACTCCCATGTTGCCCTTTCAAAATGCATGGACCATCATACTGCAATTCGGTCCACGTCGCCGGGAACATGATCTCAGAATAGCGATAAATGGATCCATTTTTTCATTTGCGGCGTACTAGTAAATACGCGACATGGCGGAAATATTGACATGTGTATGCTCCATTCCATCTTCTTCTTTCTATACATGCACGGACAGGCTTGTCCATTCAAAAGCTTAGCTTAACAATATGTAGCACACATGGGAATATATATATAGACCGTAATTTAGTCCGTAAATTACCCAGCGGTTCTACATTTGTAAGCAGTCCATATTTTAGATCAGCTCAGCCGTGACGTCAGTTCTATTTACGTCTGCTAGTGGGGAAAACTGGGAAATTAGGGAATAACCTTCACTATATATAGCGTATAGCCATAGTTTTAGTTTGCATGCATCGGAACATGAATGGCGATCAACTTTAGTTATTATGACAATTTATATTTTCATTTGAATCATCAAATATCTGATGAGTTGTGTCTTTTTTTAATAACTAAACATGAACTTAGTATATAATTTATTTAAGTCCACTAATAGTCTAATATCGGGGTGGGCCGTGGGTGACTGGACGAGTAAGACAACCACTGCAATATGACTGCCTCTCACATACATTTTATCAATATACAAATTGTATAATTGCTAATGCAATGTTCTGATAATGAGTGATAATATCATTAATCCGGAATTCAAATTCATCGACGATTGCGTGAGGAACAGATAACAGTGACTGTTAGTGTAAAATTGAATAGCGCATCTGCGCATGTGTATTTGAAATCGAGGTTTTCTCTCACATACAAGACAAACGTCTTCCTGGCGAGATTGGACTTGTCGTTTGTGCACGAATCCGATAGTTCAAGTTATCTAAATTATTCAAATAGCCTATTTGATTACAAATTGCGTCTGTATTTCGCCAAGAACAGACGTCGGGACATTCACATACGAATCAGATCAGTTATGCGGACCTCGTTGACAATTTTTACCTTGATTTTTCGCCCAATGTCCGATTTAATGGTCTACGTTTGCTGAATCGAATCGAATCGCGATTATGTATCCAAATCGGATCGAATTAATAATGCCCGAATCGCAGCGCCCTAAAGCAGTGGCAATGTATCATTTGTTTGCATGCATCATGCATGGATTCATTACAAGGTATGCTGATCTCAAATACAGGTAATAAATATGAGTTATGCAAGCATCATTCAGCGGATACATCCAAGAGCTTTGAAATAACCCCTGCTGACTCGCACAGAGCACGTCCTGTTAAGTTGATATTGGAATGTTTCGCCCGGTGTGAATATGTATAGGCCAAAAAAAAAAAGGTTTTGGTTCTCAGGCCCCGCCGCATTGAATAAAAAGGGCCGCATTAGGCCTTTTTATTGCAATGCCTGATGTTATGACAAAAAAACTTACGAATGTTTTTTTTTTGTTTTTTTGTTTGTTTTTTTTATTTTTATTTATTTTTTATTTTATCAACATGTCCATAGCAGATATGTGTTGAATATTAGTGTGCATTGAGCTCTAACATGTAATGTGTTAAAAAGTGACTTGCAGACTTACAACATGAAGTAGATGACTACAATTAAGAAAATGATTAGCTGATCCTCATGCTCTTCTTACAATTAGTCATTGTGAACAACTTACACTAATTGTAACTTTATACAATTGAAAGGCACAGGACTCAATTCAGGATCACATATTAGAATGGGGAGGTATCAGTTTTTAGACAACAATAACAGTAGTTAATGTCAGGGGCATTATATATTGTTAGGTAATCCCAGTCATACACTGGTAGTACAATGTCATTTGTATATAAGACTAAATGAGTTTATATGCATAACAGTTCCCTCTACCTTTCTGGTTATTACTAGACAGAGTAAGGTATCTTTGTCCATGCTTACTATGCGCAGAAAAAAATAAAAAATAAAAATAAAACTCTGATTTGAAGAAAAAAATTGCCCGAGAACCAAAACACTTTATTTTTTGGCCATAATGTTTTTATTAAATGCCGGGAAATAAGGTGTATTACTTTCAAAGTATTTAACTTGTAGACTGTTATTCACTTCTCGATTGAATTATTATAAATCATACATATAAATCCACGTTTATGAACGTGATCAATCATTCCCACTCGATAACACCCCGCTAAATAATGAGCTGTCCCAAGCATTCAGTGGTTTAAAAATAGCGCAGAATGATACAATCATAACTTGCAATATAATATTGGGCTGGATTATGTCCCCGGTAGCAAAGGAATGCATTTTTTGGCAAATATCATCAGGAAAGAAGTGACTTACAGTAATGCCCTAAGTAATGCCCTAAGTAATCGGAATTATGGCTTGTTGCCATTCATCGGAAAGCTCTCCCCGAGAGCTTTCCGATGAATGGCAACAAGCCATAATTCCGACTAAATCCTGAAAAGTTACCCATAATTCTGCTCTGGTTAAGGAGTCGATTACTTTGGGCATTACTGTAAGTGAAGAATGAACAGTTTCTTTCAAATTATGAAAGATAACTATGGTGAAGAGAAGTAGTTTCTTTGTATTCCGATAAAGGTAAACCACAATGTACCCAGTAACGGTCCAGTATGACCTGTAACCACGATAATACCATCCTCAAGGTTTTCCGATTATGGAAAAAAATGACGGTAACAGTATTGACAATCTTACCGATTATAATCGGTATACCGAAATACCGCCCAGCACTAGGCTAACATCTGGTCTATATAATCAATACAAATCGGATATAGGAACATGTTTTATTTGACATTGTTTTCGTGGCAGAATCAAACATGTGGCTTTTTGTGATTTCCGCTTTGATATCTTTTAGAATACAGAGCTTGCATGTATATTTGTATTGTCAATGTGTGTATCCTTAAGCCTGAGTGATTTATGCATTAATTTTTGGATGAGGACATTGGGTAGGGGTATAGTATATGTGTCGGGAGGGAAATTTGGCAAAAGGGAAAGGGACCCGGGAACATAAAAGTAAAAGCATTCTCTTATTTATGCGAGGCTCCCTATGGGAGACTCTCATATATTAGAGATTGCACTGTCACAGGGTCTTTATTGCTGCACCAGCACAGCTCCCGTCATGAAAGGGAACCTAAAAGGGACCTGGAAACCTAAATTTGGGACCCTATCACAGAGCAGGTTTTCGTGTCGTCGTGGAAATTAGTTTGCTCAGCATAATTCAGCATAAACTTGAAGATGTGATTTGTTAATATTTAATATTTCCTGATAATAGTCAATGAAGAATGTAGTGGTAACCTAAGGTCGGATTCCAAACAGTAATATAATAGTTGAGATAGTCTCTTAGCAAGTTGAGCATGAACTTAGGTCCTTTGGTTTCTCCTCTCTTCCTTTTTAATTAAAATTAAATGTCAATTATGTCATGCTTTTATACTGTATAGGTATGCAGTCTCTTATATATGCGAGTCTCCCACATGGAGCCTCGCAAATATTAGAGAATGCATTGGCCTAACAATATTTACCTTGACCATGTAAGCCAGCATTCTCTTATTTATGCGAGTCTCCCTGTGGGAGACTCTCATATATTAGAGATTGCACTGTCACAGGGTCTTTAATGCTGCACCAGCGCAGCTCCCGTCATGAAAGGGATAAGGGAATAATGTTTTTGTGGCAAACGAAGAGAATGTTTAGTAAATTTGGAAACTTAAAGTCGAGGCATCATGAAAACATTTGAATACAGAAGACTATACAAATTATATGTATATGGCATATTTTGTTTCTCACACTGGCCAGGGTGTAAGTAAACCAACAATGGTGCAATGTGTCGACACCATGTGTACAAACGTTAGCGCTCGTAAAAACTTCAATGAGCTGTGATCGCGAATGAATGCGCTGTGAGGACATTGGGTTATGGCTTTGATGCATGTACACGGAATGAAATTGTTTTATTACTTCCGACAACACACTCTGATGAGGCGCATGAACGAAGGCGTTGACACTATTCAATTACTGATACAACCATTTGCATTAATAAAAAAAAACGCCGGTAGCGCTTGATCCAAAACATGTGTCTCTTTGTCTCCTTGATCTGCCTCTTTGTCTCCTTGCTTATAGGAAGACATTTCACTAAGTTTCATACGTTTTTGGCAATTTTAAATAAAAAAACCGACTACATAATTGGAATATCGTCACCCACGATATACCGACTATCCATTTTTTTCGAAACCGACTACACGATATAAAAAATGATATCGCGATATGACTAAATACCGAAAAACCGTGAAGCTCTATATTTAGCATGGGGTTTTCCAGCAAAAATGGCGAAACCCGACTGCTCCAAGGTCAAATTTTCTATGTGCTTTGAGAACAATTCCCGCACTAAAACATAATGATATAATGGAATATCAGAGCGTAGTTTTGTTGACGATTTTCGCAAGCTACTTGTCAAGATTGCAGCAAATTAGAACTTTTATGTTTGACTTGCCGTGCGAGATGTGATAATGTCGTACACGTGCTTTTTGACTTTCGTTTTGATAAAATAATCGGAGAACCAAATCACACCGTTTCGAACTATAGTTCTTCGGTTTTAGTGGGTTTTTTCAAACTTAAGGTTCAAAATTTACACAAATTTTGTTCGATATTTTGTGTGCTTAACAAGGGCATGCAGCATGTTGCCCTGTTCGCTTAGTATATATCTTAATATTGTGGAAGTCCACCAAATGTGGGTAAAATGTCGCCGATAGCAGCGGTCTTATCGAGTCATCAAGGGAGGTAAACCTTGCATGGAGTTTGGTGGAAACCCTGTTATTATGTATGTATTAGAGGAAGCTCAAAACTAGCCGTTTGTATTTAAATGTGAATTTTTTTACACAGAGCCACTAAGCGGACATTTTGAAGTGGATTGCTACGACGATGCTTATGTAACAGTCAATGCGGGCATCATTAACTTTAAGAAGGATATATTCAAAGCATTCTTCTGCTACCAAGGCTATATAGGATATGACCTCAACATCATGAAGGTATGTTATTCTGCTACCATGACAGGGCCATACACAGTAATGCCCTAATTAATCGACTGCTTAACCACAGCAGAATTATGGGTAACTTTTCAGGATTTAGTCGGAAATATGGCTTGTTGCCATCCCCGAGAGCTTTCCTATGAATGGCAACAACCCATATTTCCGATTAAATCCTGAAAAGTTACCTATAATTCTGCTGTGGTTAAGCAGTCGATTAATTAGGGCATTACTGTAGGATACGACCTGAGCATCATGAAGGTATGCTACTTTTAAAGGAAAATACAGAAGATTTCAAAGACTTCAATAAAAATATTTGTCTTATCCTTGGACAAAACAAACCGATTATGTTGACAACGTCATTAGCGATGTCAACTGCAACAGAAAATGTGTTCACTAAATTTAGTGATAAACCGATATAGTGAAACCACCATCGGCCGATTCACAGTTGTTAAAATTTACTAATCGGTCGATGACGATACATTCATTAAACTGATTGGTGATTTAACTGCACAGTATACAGCTGCAGTATAGTCAAATTTACCGAATGTAAGCGATTGATAAATTAATATTTCATTAATATTATTAGCTGATAATATGATAAACATTTATGATCAGATAATGAAGACATTTATCCACCGATAAATTTAAGATTTTGTATGAGGCTCGTCATAATTGTGTCAAGCGTTCAAGGACATATCTCTGAGCATTTGTGGTGACCACATTGTACTTTGACACACTATCGGACCGGAATCTATTTTAGTTACATCAAAGGACAGCTGACGGCCTTTGACAAGAACTTGAAACTTAGTCAGTCAGCCTGCTTGCTTCTTTTAGAGAGACAGTCATCTACTTTAATACTGAATCGAAAGTTTGTTATTTATACAATTCAAAATGCCACAGAAGCAGGCTATAATCTGTGTGGGGTATTCGACCATGTGGTCCCCAATTTATTCCCAATTGTGCATACGGCGAAGTCGGCAGTCTATTTTCGGTACCCAATTTAATTGATATCAAAGTTACCCAATGCATATGATTTCGCTTTACTGTTTGTCCACTGTATTAACCCTTTGAGTGCCAGGGGCCGATCTCATCGGCCCTAAACCTACAAAATAAGTCTGTTAAAGAATATAAGAATAAATTATTAAAATTGTAAAAAAAAAAAATATAATAATAATAATTATTAGGCCAATGCATTCTCTTATATATGCGAGGCGACCTATGGTCGACTCGCATATATAAGAGAATGCATTGGCACAGGGTATATGGGTTGATACAAAAATCGACCTGGCACTCAAAGGGTTAACCACCATGCAGTATTATTTAAATGTCAAAGACTGACCATACCATTACTTACTGTACAACACCTAAAACAACAGTTCATTTGGACGTTTATCTACCGTTTTCTTGCTTTGCTGCAATGAAAGTGGAAATAATCGGAATGCCATAATAATGGCAGGATATTTTTGCCAAATCCAATTGTAAACAGATAACTCAAATATCGGCCGAAGCTGATTGCCGGTCCAGTAAAACTGTATCACTAGGTGATAGCACAGGTTGGGGGAAAGGCAGTGACTTACTAAAGGTTTTGTCCATTCATTTCTACCACTGAGAGTTACGGCCCTTGTAATTCGGCCCTGGTAATTCGGGCATGATACATCAGATACTGTTGTGGTTTGGTATGGTGATAGCCCAGCATACTTCGGGTTTTGTCCATTCATTATTACCAGAGTTGCAGCCGTTGTTTGGTTTGGGAAATTTCTTAATTTTGTTCCTGTATGAAAATATCAACTTGTAACTTGGCATGGATCATAAGATTTTGTTGTGCTTTGGTGTATTGATAGCCCAGTTTAAAGAGAAAGGATACCAATTCTTGGATTTAAAAAATATAAATTTTCCATCCAAACAAATATTTCGTATTGCCCACTCACTAAACTGAGCATTTGGGGCATATGTCACTCTTGGCATTGCACTTGTTTATATATTGGCCTTATTTAGAGTTATCCAATTGCCATCAAATCTGGTATGTAGATTGCCCAGTCCGATCATTATACCCCCATTCAAAAGATGGGGGGTATACTGGATTACATACGTCTATCCATCTGTGGGGGTTTGCGTTCATCCTTGCTTCTGCGCCAGACCTGTTTAGTTTTGAAAATGTCAATCCGGGAGATTTTTGCATACCACTCAAATATGTTCATGTTCCAAAAATCATTTTTATGATGAAGATTACATAGTTTTTATGAGTTTCTAATTTTGTTTATTTTATAAATATATAAACCTAAATAAAATGGTAATGAATGTCCTGTTGGTAAATAGTAATAGAGCTGCTGTGAGTGGGAGATACCACCATTTATTGAAGAGAAAGAAGCAGACACTTCGTATAAACGAAGTAAAAGTTCTCAGAATTCCACCGGATACAGCCGGATATGCGTGAAACCGAAAGTACAAAATCGGAATAAACTACAAAATGGACTCGTCTTATGGTTTAACCGCCAAAAGAAATGCACACATTCCACCATATATTATAAAATTTTAAGAAGCAGAAACTTTGTTTAAAATAAGTAAAAACGAACTCGAGTTACACAGGTTACAACCGGACATGTATGTGTGAAACCGAAAGTAAAAATGACCCGTCTTACAGTTTTAATGCATACCACTAATCCGTTACTAAGAAATATGTGTCAATGGGGCCTTCCAATAGAGCTGCACACTTGTGATTATACAGATTGTATACTATAACAACACCCTTTATGAGTGTGACTTCACCAGAGTGTGAAAATTTATTAATATCAGACTTCAATCAGAGGGAACATCAACAAAGTTACCGACGGTACATTCTGTGAATGTCAATGTGTGGGTATTTATGTTACCGGAAATAAGGAAATCCCTGTCATTCGGAGAATCTCCCGCAAATGCACGAATTTTAAAAACAAAAAACTTGAACATCTTTCTTTGGGATTTTGAATGCGGGGTTTTGCTGAATCCGGGAGAAATTGGGGGTTATCCGTATTTGTAGAATTACCGTGGCAATCCGGGAGTCTCACGGACAATCCATGAAACTTAACAGCTCTGGTCTGTGGGGGTGTGACACGATCATGTACCAGTGGGAAAGATATCCGCAAAGCGACCAGGAAGCCTAACATCAATTACAGAATTAGGTGCTTCCAAGAGACTTCCATCAACAACTGGAATAGACTTCCAATGGACATCCGGAATTGTGCTACTTTCCCCAAATTCAAGTGAAAACTTAAGACTCACTTGTTCGAGATATGCTTCAATCTGCAAAAAAAAGGTGTTCTTCGATAGCTGTTTACCAGAGTCTGTTATGTGTGTGCGAGTCTAGACCGTTTAACCCATATATTAACTTTTACTTTCACCATATAATTTTAGCTGTGATTCAATTGTATATCTTCGAGTATTTTAAATGGTCTAGCTGTTATTATTGCCTTACTGCGGTTGATTATTAGGTTAAGTTGGTATTATCTAGTTAGGTTCTTTGTATATAATTTTTTTTATTCATTCGTGCATTATTATTTTAGGATGTGTGCCATGTTTGTATTGTAAGCGCATTGAAACTAATTTATTGTATAATGCGTTCTAAATGTATCTATAATAATAATAATAATAATGGGTTATCAGATTGTGTAAGCAGCTTTGGCATCAGGAGGGCTTTCAAAAGCGGGTTCTTTGACGTTGTTCATATTTTCCATTCAAGAGTTATCCCTCTGTGTTTATTTGAAAATGTTGGATTTCCATCAGTCCTCTCATATATATCTCAACCATGTGTTATTGGATTTCGTTGAAATTTGCTATGCAGGTTTGGCATCAGGAGGGCTTTCACAAGAGGGTTCATTGATGTTGTGTTCATTTTCCGTTCTGGTTTCCGACCTGTCTATATTCAATTTGTCATCATGGGGGTATTCCAGCACCTGTGGTGCAACCTCTTGTTTTTGTCAGAATTACAGTAATGCCCTAAATAATCAACCCCTTAACCACAGCAGAATTATGCCCATTTCTGACTGCTGATTTTCTTACTACAGTAATGCCCTAAATAATCGACTCCTTAACCACAGCAGAATTATGGGTAATTTTTCAGGATTTAGTCGGAAATATGGCTTGTTGCTCAGTTAGAGCTTTCCGATGAATAGTAACAAACCATATTTCCGACTAAATCCTGAAAAATTACCCATAATTAAGCTGTGGTTAAGGGGTCGATTACTGTATTTTGATGACAAGATCCATTAAAATTCTTTCTTTAAATTTATTTTTCAGGATTTTGGAGTTGACTCAGTGAAGGACTTGGCAAATATTTTTGACAAAATTATTGCTGCTGTTGTAACACCAGTGAAAACATCAGTCGACAGGATACAAAATTTGGTCAAGTTGTTAAAAAATAAAGGTTTTGTTGGCTTTGTCAATGATTTCATGGATATTATCAAACAGTTCCCTGTGATGCTGAAGAAAATAATTGAAGATTTCATTGACAATCAGACCGACGCCGTACAACTTCGTGGCTTGCCGTTTATTGGACGCCTTAAACGCATCATACAAAGAATCCAGGGCATGGTTGATGACATCCAGGCTGATGTCACATCATTCTACAATGTAAGCATTAAAGACATATTACCGATTTTTTACCCTGTGCCAATGCATTCTCTTATATAGCACCTATGGTCGACTCGCATATATAAGAGAATACATTGTCCTAACAATTTTTTATCATTTTTTTTATAAATTTTTCTTACAATTTTTAGGACATAAAGGATAGAGGATTCATTTGACGTTACAATAAGAGCACGCGATGTGGAGACGTCAAAACTACGGAAGCCCGTCGAACGTCTTCGCGTTCAACGTAGTAGGTGATTATTAGTGCTGGGACGGTTGGGGTTTTTTCCTAACCGGTTAACCACCGGCATTAACCTAACCATAACCGGTTAACCGCGACCAGCATTACCCTAAGTATGAGATTGAATACACTGTTCACGATATCGGCAAAACAAGTGTTCATTACGCGTCCCGGAAACATTGAAATACATGCGATCACAAACGATGTCTTGGTCGTACAATGCGTTCCCACTGCGGCGATCAAATAGCGGTAAATGTGTATAAATTAATTCAGTTTTGAGCCCAAACAAACTAAAATATAATATATATCAATGGTGCGCTAGTATATCGATGTTTACGGGAGTTCCGCACCGCATAAATAATGCTTGCTTGCAAAACCTTCAGCGACGAAATATAGTTCCTCCCTCGTGTATTATATCCCCTCCCTCGTGTATTATATCCCGGGCACGATTAGCCCAAACAAGGTACTGAAGGTAGGTATACTGTTTAGTAATGTTTACTAGTGTTTGAGTATCTAGGCAGGTATGTATTAATAACAGTGGCTACATGATGTTACTTCAATTATTTAATAAACAAATCCAAACAAAATTAAATCGTCGTGATTAATTACGCAAGCCCCAGCCAGTGTTTAGGAAATAAAGTTATCGAACACATCACTAGATATACTTTGAGTTCCCACTCCCAGTAGGCTTATGTGTTTTTTCTGGATGTGCGACTTCATATTGGATGTTGATCCAGAATAAACGAATCGCGTTCGGCAGGCCTTGCATATATACCGCCCATTTCTTCTTCTTTTTTTTCTCGTCATCTTCAATTAGGACTATATGTCCCCAAACGTTCGGTTTCCGTTTTTGTAGGTCTTCTGTCATCGCTTTGAGAAGAACTAATGGTAATGCCAGGGGGCAGTTTCAAGAATACAGACATACTATTGATGACGTAGTAAACGTCTAGAATTGATTGCTTTGATGTATGCCGCGGTGCGCGTGCAGCCGGAACGTCATGTAATGCCGCCAAAGGAAATTGGCATTGAATGTGTAGCAAGTGATTCACAGACTGACACAGAGTGTAGTTGTTGGTTTCATGTCTAGAAAAGCTGCCTGTGATCAAACAGGCATGTGTTGTGAGATATATGAATACACAATCATGATCAACTGTCCAAATCGCTTCTAAGCGGCTTCTTATTACTTACTCTCGTTACTTAAACTTCCGTAAATGATTTCGGCAGCATTTACACGGAGTACTAGATGATAGTACGATCGTTATCAATATTACGGTTATCCGGTTGTGGCCTCCTCCAACCGGTTGACAAACGTAACCGAACCGTAACCGGTTATCCGGACAACCGTCCCAGCACTAGTGATTATCAGTGCTTGTGCGCAGGGGCCTGTGATTTTGCGCTATTTGTGTCCGCGCTTACACTCTGATCAAAGAAACGATGGCAGTTCCGATAGGACTGTATGTATAGCTGAAACATAATGAATGTTATTTCGGCTATTCTGCAGACAATCAGTTGAGAGATTGCTAATACTGTTTGCAGATCTCAACCCACAGGAATATATATAGGCCCTATATATAAGCTAATATATGGAGCTTTTGTGACATTTCGATTACAAACACCGGCACCAAAACAGAGACAGTACTGCATGTAAGAGTGTGCAGTATATATATACTACATGTATTCTAATCGAAATATTTCATTAACTGACTAGCACTGATTTGTGATATTCGCCATCAAGGCCGATAGTCGTCCTACAAGACTATATTAGCTATATATGTATATCGCGATCGGCACGGCGCCGAAATATAAGGATATGTATCGGTGTTATATAGGGATATACATTAGTGTGTCCCAGTCTCCAGTACTGATGTTGGGCAGATCATCACACAGTATAGAACGATATGCGTGTACGAATGGCCCACAATATATACATATAGCTGAAATTGCTGAATAGGATATTTATGAGCAGCCCCGGCCCATCATGATATAGGCCTACACATAATTATGAATCGTGCAATCTCACATGCAGATCTTTCATTTGAATATGGATTCATGCAGAAACTACATGCCCACATATAAATTATCCTTATGAATCTGAGACTCCGGGTGTACATGTATTTCTACAAAGACTGGCATAAACTTAGTTAATTTGGGACGGAAACAAGTAGACTTGTGCTTTTTAGCTCACCTGAGACGAAGTCTCCGGTGGAGCTATAGTCATCACTCCTCGTCCGTCGTCCGTCCATCCGTCCGTCCGTCCATCCGTCCGTCAACAATTCTTTGAACATCTTCTCCTCTGATTCCATTGGACAGAATGGGTTCATATTTGGTGTGGATGTTCCCTAGGTGACTCCCATTCAGATTTGTTCAAATGAGGTCACTGGGTCAAATAGTTTCGAAGCCAGGGCCATAACTCTTTCCCTCCATAGTACTTCTTAAAATGACTTGTCTAGAATCATTGGTCCGATTTAGCTTATATTTGGTATGAAGGGTTCTTGAATGACTGGGGTACAGATGTGTTCAAATGAGGTCACCAGGTTGATTAGTTGAGAAACCAGGGCCATAACTCTGTTCCTCCATAGTAATTCTTAGAATGACATCTTATCAAGAAACAGTGGGCCGATTGAGCTTATATTTGGTACTGAGGGACCTTGGGTGACTGGGAATCAGATTTGTTCAAATTGGGTCACTGGGTCAAATAGGGGCAGAGCCAGGGACATAACTCTAAAAACAAAAAAATTACATTTTTGCATTTTGATCATTGATTTTTAGCTCACCTGAGACGAAGTCTCCGGTGGAGCTATAGCCATCACTCGTCGTCCGTCCGTCCGTCCGTCCGTCCATCCGTCCATGAACAATTCTTTGAACATCTTCTCCTCTGAACATCTTCTCCTCTGAAACCGTAATGCCGAATTGGTTCATATTTGGTGTGGATGTTCCCTAGGTGACTGTCATTCAGATTTGTTCAAATCAGGTCACTGTGTCAAATAGTTGCGAAACCAGGGCCATAACTATATTCCTCCTTGGTAATTCTTATAACGACTTCTTGTCTAGAACCATTATGCCGATTTAGTTTATATTTGGTATGGAGGGTCATTGAATGACGGGTTCAGATTTGTTCAAATGGGATCACTGGGTCAAATAGGGGTGGAGCCAGGGATATAATTCCAAAAAAAAATAATAAAAAATTCAGATTGAACTCCTTGATCAATTTAACATACAAAAAAAATTATCACCCTCCCCCCACATGACCCAAACCCCCACCCTGCCCCCAACCAACAGAATTCCACCCCATCTCATCTCCCAACTCACAGGATCTCTCCCACCAGCAGATTAAGTCAATTGTATTAGCTACAGAGAGAGAGTTAATATAAATACACAGTCATCAATTGAGATGTTTATCAGGCTGACAGGTGTGAACTAATGCTTAGCTAGCACTCATGCCAGTGTGTGTTATTAAAATAAAATCAAAACAAATTATTGTTCTCTAACTTGAATTTAGTGTGTCTGGCATTTGCAGAATGAGGTCCCCAGAGGGTGAATTTAGTTATTCTACCCTGCACAGCAGGCTAGCAGCATCACCAAATACACTAGCCAGGGTCCTCATTCTGCTTTGGCCTCATCTTCTGGGAAGTATATAGGCACTTAAATTTACATTTTTACTTACTTTTTCCCTTTTGTTTAGTTTCTATATCCCCTAATTTGTGAATATAAAATGCATAATTGAGGTGCCCAATGGGTGCACATAACCAACTTTAACTGGAGAACTTCAATCTGATGCTATGTCTCCCATAGCAGTTGAGGCCTAAACAGAATGAGGTCCCCAGAGGGTGAATTTGGTGATGCTAGCTTGCATTGCAGGATTGCGTCATTAAATTCACCCTTTGGGGACCTCATTCTGCAAATGTCAGACACTATGTTCAGACTTGGCTGTTCGAATATTATTTTCTTAACCACCAGTATCCAGTTGAACTCATTATACCCTGATTTTGCAAAGAAAACTTGGGGGGTATATTGGATTGAATTTGTCAGTCTCTATGTCAGACTGTTCTCCCATCCATCCATCTGTCATTATGTCTCTATCCGTCCATCAATTGTTTTCTTCTCCAATACATATTAAAGACCAAATGGGTTTATATAGTCAGAGCCATAACTCTTTCCTTCCATAGTAATTCTTAAAACAATTTCTTCGCAAGAACCATCTGGACTATTTAGCTTATGTTTGGTATGGAAGGTCCTTCGGTGACTGGGGTTTAGATTTGTTCAGATTTGGGGTCATTTTAGGAAAATCAGTTCAGTTCAACTTTTAAAATCTACCGTCTGAAATTAACAAATGAATGGATCTCATAGATGGGGATTCACGTTTGTTCAAATAGTGGCGGAGATAAGAGATTTAATTATCATCCAGCCACCCTACCTGTGGTTTTTAGCTCTGGTGGAGCTATAGTCATCACTCCCCGTCCGTCCATCGTCTGTCCGTCCATCTGTCCGACAACAATTCTTTGAACATCTTCTCCTCTGGAACCATAAGACCAAATGGGTTCCTATTTGGTGTGGATGTTCCCTAGGTGATTCTCATTCAGATTTGTTCAAATGCGGTCACTGGGTCAAATAGTTGCGAAGCCAGGGCCATAACTCTTTCCCACCATAGTAATTCTTTTAAACATCTTCTTCAGAACGATAAGACCGAATGGTTTCATATTTGGTGTGGATGTTCCCTAGGTGACTCACATTCAGATTTGTTCAAATGAGTTCACTTGGTGAAATAGTTGCGAAGCCAGGGCCATAACTCTTTCACTCCATAATATTCTTAAAATGACTTCTTCTCAAATACCATCAGGCTATATGGGTTCATATTTGGTATGAAGGATCCTTGGGTGACTGGGGTTCAGATTTGTTCAAATCAGGTCACTGGGTCAAATGTGGGCGGGGCCAGGGACATAACTACAAATTTTTTTTTTAGATTTAACTCTTTAGATATCTACTTCTTTTAAAGTGATTATGAAAATTCTGACTGTTATGGTCTCCAGAGTCCCAGTCTTATCAGTCTTTGCAGTCTGGTGAGCGACCCCACAGTCATTGACTGTCTTGTTATTCTAGTCAACCTGGTGCTATCAATCCACAAGTGTTCTAGTCTATGGCCACCATAACATATGGTAGGAACTTTGGGCCGTTTATATAGTCGAGGGTAAGACATCATGATGCTAATACAGATAGATTCACACAGAAGCAAAGTGTGTGAGTGCGACATAATATATGATCTAATCAATGCAACGATCGGTCAAAGTATATCCATGTGTTTTCACGAGGGCGATTAGTACATTCTTCCGAAATTTGCCATACGTTCTGAGAACATTCGCGAAATGGTAAAGCAATACTCTCCCAATCATGATATAAGAAATTTTGTCTTCATACCCATATTTGCTTAACTAATGCCGATTTTAGATAATAAACTACGATTTGACATTGATATTCTACATTCCCGGATAGCAGGACTGTTGATTTACACAAAATTACATTGAGAGTTAAGAATTTGCTCCCCAGTTAAAAATGACAGCAGTATTTTTCAGCTATATATATTGCCAAGACCGATAACTCTATATTCCAAAAAGAACGTAAAGCGCGTGTTTCAACTTTGAGCCAATGACTGCGATAAATGCTGTTACTTTCTCATTCTGATCCAATCAGAATATCGAAAAGCAGATATAGTATACTTTGTCAAACCATTTGACAGTGAAACGTGTTTGTATATGATTCACCTGCGTTTTATAGCTGATGAAATGCATTTGTATAATCCGAATTACGATGTGTCACCCATGCTGAAGTGCTTATATTCCGACAATAAAATGATTCCGTATTAAATCTGGCAATATTTATCATAACTTGGACACATAAGATACGATATTAGTGTCGGCTTTTTCCGCAGACACAATGAAATCCCCACTGGCGAGAATAAAATCCATTTTCGTGAATGGTATGTTACTTTAAAGGCGATTTTCGTTAGAAACTACCGAGTTGACATTGCTATCATGCCTAGCTGGATAGCTGAGATATTAAACTACTTAAAAAGTGCAGTTAGAATTTGCCCACCAGTTTGGTACCGACATGTCCATTTTTCAGCTATTGGCTGAAGGACTATAAGAAATATGCCACAACGCACCTCTCTCAAAATGATAATTGTGTATTTATGTTGTGTGGGTTTTTGGTTTGGTATTTGGTATGTGGGTTTTTTTGGTATGGTGATAGCTGTCCATAATTTGTCAATCAAATGCTGCACCATATAAATGAGTTAGTTTTCAATAGTAATGTTTGAACATTACATCCCTCAAGAGGGCATATTGTCTGCATATTGAACAATTTGGAATACTGAAATTAGAGCACTACATGGGTTTAAATCTATCCAATTATGTAATACTCTGTTCAATGTATATTTTGGTATTCTTTTTAATCAACAAAATAAACCATTGAAATTAGAATGTGTAAAAGACCCACATGGCAGTTTGCATGAGATTACTTTGGAAATGCCACACAGAGTAAAAGACCCACAAGGTTACAGTTTATATTAAATCCATCTGGGAAGACTCCAGAGAGTACAAGCATGTATGGGATCTCTTTAGTAAATCCACACAGAGTTAAAAGAGCTGCAAGGTAGATTGCACGAGATCTCTTTGCAAAAGCCACACAGAGTTAAAAGAGCTGCAAGGTAGATTGCACGAGATCTCTTTAGTAAATCCACACAGAGTTAAAAGAGCTGCAAGGTAGATTGCACGAGATCTCTTTGCGAAAGCCACACAGAGTTAAAAGAAGCCAAAGCCAAAGAAATAGTAATTTAGGAGTGTTAATCAGGATTGAGTACCTTTAATAATAAACAGATTTAAGTCTTTTACACAGACTTTTATTTTAAATGCTGTATTTGGTAGAGCTGAAACGGATAGACGGATAACCGGTTAGCATCCGGTTAACGACATAACCGGTTAGAAAAAAATGAACCGGACAAAACCGCATCCCGCTCTGTCAGTTGAATGTGAACGTGAATCATGCCCTGGTATACTCATAATATTAAGTTAAACGATGCAAAACTAATACTAAACCCTGTGTCACCTATAGTAGAGTGCAATGCAAGCATTAATTGGTACACGTGGTAGTATCAGATACTGAGTAGCAATTCTCGAACTGTCTGGAAGTGTCGGCGACCTTCAATCAATTCCGGCCCTTTGAAGTTATCTATGATCTTCCGACGAGAGCACGTGTGCAGTCACTGTGTATCAAGGTGGGATAGTTCAAAGCAATGATGTCACTGAATCAGTGAAACTGTCATCTGATTGACACCCCATCAGACTCGGTATTATTTCATGTTGAAATTTGAGAAGGGATGACGGCTATCGATTGTTATTAAATGGAATCGTGTAAATCGGAAGTGTGCTATAATATTATATAGCTATGAGGTATTACGTTTTAGTCTTTATTTATAATTCATTGGAGGATATACCAATGATGGTAATGATATATTACAGATCTTTAATGTATAGTTGTGTTACTCGTTTTACCAATACCCAATTACCCATACTATTGTTACTCGTTTTACAGATGCCAAGCATGCTGATCACCGGCAATTGCAAATAAGCGATCCCCTGCCATTCGCAAATTTCACTTGCTCATTCCCCATTACGAGAGCCAGCAAAAGAACAGTGAATGCGTGTTTTTGAATATCGTTAAATGCCGTGAATAAGGTCTTTATTTCAGCTACTATTTCTCACCTAGGTTTGTCCCTGGAGCATAGCAAATGCCGGCATAAATTAGCGGTTAACCGGTTGAAATCCGGCTAACCCCGATGGTTAACCGGTTAGAAGAATGGGTCAACCGTTTCAGCTCTAGTATTTGGTGTAGGAAGAGACAGGCACCCTAAAGATATATATTTAATTTTTTTGTAGGATATATCAGAGCCGATTAAAATCACACTGCCACGAGTTGCCAGGGAGATTACGGAAGGAATTCGTCTTATCTTTGATGCTGTGAAAAACATATTCAAAAGTCCAAAACAGTCTATATCTGGAGTTACAAAAGGAATTCAAAAGTTAGTTAATATTTGTTCAGTATGCATGCATGAGTTTAGTGTGCCTGTCATTTGCAGAACGAAGTCCCCAGAGGGTGAATTTAGTGATGCTATCCCACATAGCAGGCTAGCTTCACAAAATTCACCCTCTGGGGACCTCATTCTGCATGGCCTCATCTGCTATGGGAAACATAGACTCAAATTGAAGTTCCCAAATGGTGAATATTGTGATGTACACCCATTGGAACCTTGGTTATGCAATGTGTCGTCTGCAAATTTGGGAATATAGAGAATCTAAACTATAAAAGATATAGAATCTATGTGAAGAAGTTTCTATAGAAATTTGATAATAAAGGAACTTTCCAGATGAGCGTAGCAGGCTATAATCACTAAATTCACCCTCTGGGGACTCATTCTGCAAATTACAGGCACACTAAAGATTTTTCTGTAGAAATTTGATAATAAAGAAACTTTCCAGAGAAGATGAGGCCTAAGCAGTATAAGGTTCCCAGAGGGTGAATTTAGTGATGCTAGTTTGCTATGCAGGATAGCGTCATTAAATTCACCTACTGGGGACCTCATTCTGCAAACGACGGGCTTGGCCAAGTATTATGAGTGTCAACAAATCCTGACTTAACCCTTTCTATATATACTGAATGGATTCTCCCATAAAAGTATACATTGGAACAGTCTATTATTCATTTGGAGGGGTGTTCAGGTAATAAAAACTGACATGTGAAAAGATAATGCAAGCGCAGAATTATTCATATTCATTGGTGGGAAATGGTTGATTGTTGAATGTTCAACTTGTTATCTGAACATTTCCTAAGGGATCTACTCATCAATAGTCATTGGTAAAGAAAGGGTTAATTAATTTTGATTCCAGATAACAACTGTGAGATACACTGTTAAAGACATACTATGGACTTCTTCTGGTATATGAAACTGATGAGTTGGCATTCAGGCGCTATGTCAACTGGATGAATGTAGCATTTTAGTAACATCGCCAAAAATTTTAAGCAAATCTACCTTACCACTCCATAGAAATAATCGTCTGAACTACATTGTATACCCTCAATTGTAAATATTTACTTCTCGATTCGAGACGCAACTATTTGCGATAAACTAACGAAAACGATTTCACCTTCGAGAATCACTGCAATTAATTAATATATAAGAATAACGATGTGTGTTGCCATAATATTTGTCAAAATAACAACTTTGAACAAGATTATTCTCCATTTTTATTTGATCACCATTCCGCAGTGTTTCATATCACTTTAAGTTCTGTGGACTTTTCTTGGCAGCAAAATTAAAATCAAACAATAGTGTCTCAGCTTTAAAAGTAAAATAATAAATGACACATCGACTGTCTGTGTTTTAAAATTGTTTTTTTTTTGCAGAATAAAGATGGCCATAGTGATGGGTATCGAAAGTAAAAACAAACTGGTTAAATCTATGCAGATGCAGAAAGGTTAGTCAAAAAGAAGTGCGATATGGCTCAGTTTTAACACATCTTTAAGAAATTGATTCGTTTTTATACACTTGTTTGAAAAAAAGGTCGTTTTTGTAATCAGTCTGTCCATCCGTCTATCGAGGCATCCGTCTGTTCTTCCATCCCTTAATAGTTTTGGTTTCTGACTGATAACTACAGTTTGAATTATTTGATCAGAACCAAAATTGGTATGTCTGTTTCTAGCTAAAAATACAGGACAACTATGGGTTTCGACCAATTATTTGTACAGAGTAATATGGTCTTTTTTTAAACTTAATTCACCTGACTTAACCCTTTCAGTGCCAAGTTCGATTTTTGTATCAACCCATATTTCCTTGATCATTTTTCAAATTTATTGATTATAATAATGTGATACATTGTCTTCTTTAGTGAGAGGGTTATACCAAGTCAGAATGAGATGCGTCAATATTTTGACGGAGATAACTCTCCGTGATAGAAGAAGCTTAGCAAAGCCTTCAACAGCAACAGTCCTAGCAGCAGAGTTCTAAAGCAGAAAAATACACAACATTCTAAATTTGAATTTTATTCAGGTTGCAGCTGGAAATCATGGTAGAGCTTTAACCCTTTCAGTGCCAAGTTCGATTTGTGTATCAACCCATAAGACCTCTTTCCATCAATGTATCACATTATTATAATCAATAAATTTGAAAAACGATCAAGGAAATATGGGTTGATACAAAAATCGGACTTTGTACTGAAAGGGTTAATAACAATTTACATGTAAACTGACAAACGTATTTAGTCATGCCCCAGCGATGCCCTTGTTTACCTTGGAGATATTTCTTCCAACTCATCTGGACTTTTTCAATCATATGATCGAAAAATCGCTCAAATGATCTTTGGTTCTAGGGTCCTGTGTTATTCAAATACGTCCCAAACAGAATACTGACAGTACTCGCGAATCGTATCGATTTTATATCAGTTCAGTGGCCGATAGCGATTAGCGAGAAAACCCCATGTTTGGAGAGTCTGGTAAATACCTCATCATATCCATTCCTCATATAGAAATCAGAAATTTATAAATTTTGTAGTTAATGTTGAATAAATTGTTGTAATTTTTGCATTATACAGTCCTGAAAATTGGCCTCGGAAAATAAGCAATGCCATGGGAAATTCTGTGGCAACATGTGGAATATATCATGCCTCAGCATTAACTTTGTGCAATGGGAAATTTTTCTTAATTTTGAGGGCTGATTATAGCTCTCCGAAATTAAAGCCATGTTCTGTCGGGAAATTAATTACAACAATTAATCAAAGGGTGATAAGTAGGGCTTATACACCCTGACAACAATATTCATCATGTTTAGGCACCAATAATTCTATTTAGTTACCTGATTTCAGGTAGGAGGTCAATATATTATAACTAGTTACTACTACAGTCCCAATTTTTGAAAGAGATGTGACATATATGACATATATCTGATTCAGTATGGAATTACATTAGTAATTGTTAACACAGAGAAAGAACGTCACTACATAATCTGTTTATATTTACAAACATAGGCATTCCAACTCGGAATTGGAAATGGACCGCACATGCTTACCTATCGAAGTTCCATGAATCCATGTGTATGTTCTTTGTTTGAATGCTGAGATGTGACCTCTTTGTAGCTTAAATTAGCAATTCATAATTTAAAGTCATCAAACTCTTCCAGTCTGATCATCATACTAAAAAAGACTAAATATACTGAATGTTGAGTTTTGCACATTATTTTCGTCGATCTTGATAATGGCTAATGCATTTTGTTTCCTCAGTCGTTTTCAGGTGTATTTCGTCAATATGATCTGTAAGCACCCAAAGTCACTACTTTCAAAGAAGGTTGGTCAGCATGTTGAAAGGGACATTCAAGACGATCAAACTTACGTCTCTACATCAATGTCACGGATGTGTGCTTTTTACAGAACACTGCTTTCTGCCCGATCACACTCATTTGGGTGTAATTTTCCGACATAAAATATCATCGCAAAGATATTTGATACATCAAGATTCACCACTGATAGTCTGGTCGTTTAAGCATTGGACCTAGAAAAAATTATTAACAAGCTGTTTTTAGTGTAATTTTGTCGAGCAGAATCTGAGGAATAACATATCCAAAATCCGCTAAAATCCGCTTTGGGGAAAATTCTCTATTCAAGATGGCGCCCAATATGATTGTTAATATCTGAAATTGTTGAATTTCTGCGGTAGATGCAACAATTAATGCCAAATTCGCAATAAATTTAAATATTGACAAACAATGTTTAGCCGTAAACCATATTTGTAGAATGTCTTTCCCAAAACGGACGCCAAAATGGAGAAAAGTGAATGAAATTTACACTTTGTGAAACATGTAATTGCTAGTCCTATAAGATAGAACAAACGTTCGAATTATTTGAGGATATTCATTGCAGAGTATAAGAGAAACGTTTGATCAGAGACGTAAGAATTCTCCCTAATGAATATCACGAGAGAGCAATCGAAAGCAGGGTCTCATGCAACGGTTAAATCTGGACTTTTGGGCACACATAAATGGAACAATAACGCAGTTTTATATGTACTTTTTATGTTGAATCGTGTGATTATATGTGTAATTAAACAGTTAAATGCGATTTGATATGGATGTATTGATTCTGTGATGTTTTCTAGAAGCAGAAATATATGTCGTCAGAGTAGTCTCGTGAATGTGACCGATTATCATTTATTTTGATATCTACAAAATTAACCCTTTCAAAATGCACTGCTATGGAACAATATAAGATATATGCATACATGTTTGGGTAAAATGTGAAGATTCCATTGTCTCTATCTCAAAATAGTAATCATAGTTGCCTCCAATCAGGTGATAAAACACGAATATTTCGCTTTTATCACAAGAATGCATGGTGGTATATTATGAACACAATTTATCAAAAACACAGAGGAGTACAAAGCCATCTTCAATAAATTCTAAACTTGACCAATATAGTTTACATATTCTGTGGTTGAGACTGTGTTGATATCTGGAAATTATATTTCGTTATATTCACCGAAGCCACATATATGCGAAAATTACTACGATTTCTGCAACCGCATCACCGCGTTTGTCCCTTATCCCTAAAGTTACATATAGTTGCTGTACACAAAACCACAAAAAGCAACATTTAGCGAATGTTCAACGCTGAAATAACAGCTTTAAACGATGAACCCTTGCTATTTAGCACAATTACGTGGGTGGTACTGGTAAGATATTTTAAGACAAAACGATACTGAAAATTAATATTGTGCATTGTGTGGTAGTATATCCCAGTTGTAAAGTGGGGACTGAAGTAATTTGAACAAAATGTTCCAATAATAAACCGGTTTGGTAGCCGCGTGAAAATTAGTCTTAAATAATCTGTAAGATGTACCATCTCTTTGATCTCGTGAGATGTGGCGCTAATCTATTGAAGATATTGATGTTTCTTTGCAGTGTGATAAGCATTGGGACATATGTGTATGGCATATTATCACGGAGAGTGCAGCAAATTCCATAAATCTAACTAGTCTTTATACCACAAGGGTGTGCACTTCGGTGTATGTGTTACATTCAATAATTAATCACAATGTCCAATGAAACTACCATACACTGCATGGCGAAACATTACTTTGTGTGTTGCATGACCAAAATTATTATATTTTGTCCGGACAGTTGGATGTTGGATAAGCTAAAAAACAGAAATTTAACCATTGGGTTTGACTTGCGTTGAAATGACCAATACATCATGCAGATGGATATTTTAATGATCTGTGTACGTTTAAAGATACTAAACAACATGAATGTACATTACTATTACGTATGTCCACTCCTATGTGGTTATCCAATATGTTGCTTTCGTCGTGGTATGTTTTGGAGTTGCGGCCAATTTGACAGCCATTTTATGGCCGCGATTGTATTATTTTCTGTCCGTGTCACTCTATTCGCTCCGTTGCTCCAATTTCACACATAGTTGTACAACTACGTAATCCCTATGCCATAACATATCGCATACTTACCTTAATAATTTACGTTAGAACCCACCCCTATTCAGGGCGCTGTAGAACATTTTCCCCAAAGCGGATTTTAGCGGATTTTGGATATGTTATACATGACGATCTCCTCTTTCCAACGATACCAAATTTAGCTTGTTAAGATTTTTTTCCTGGTAGACCTTATATATTCAGCCCGACAGCCAGACTATGATTGTTGAATCGAATATGCAGGATGAATCAAATATTTTTAATACCAAATGTTCACAGGACCCTATTTGGTTCATACTTACAGGTAAAGTGATGCACTGGCTTAACATTGGGGATGAAATTAGAGACATTGTAGATGATATTCAAGATGCCGTTGTGTCCTTGCCAGAAGAACTGGAAGATTTCATAGATGCTCTAAGTGACGATGTCTCAGCTGGATTCAGTGATGGTGCCATGCAAGTGGTTAGTTGTTATTTTAATTTGATACAAAAAACAGGGGTGATGTTGTCGGGGGTCAAGCCACTTTGCCCTCGACTGACATTTGTACAGATATCTACATATTTACAATGGGAAAAGATTTTCTACTTTCCCTTCAATGTTTCTGCCATCCTGCATACAAATTTAGTCAACAGGTCCTTCCTATAAAGCTCGGATATTAGTGGGTTACACTGACATATAAACAAAAAAGTTTCCCCTCATATTTTGTTTTTTTCTCAAAATATATGGTAGCATTTCTATGAAGTTTAGCAGATATTCTCTATGTGAAAACTAACCCCATTCTGCGAATGATGGCCATGTATGTAGTCTTGTTGTTGAATGAGTGCCAATCAGTGAGAGCTTTCTGATGAATGGCAATAAGTCATATTTCCGACTAAATCCTGAAAAATTACCCATAATTCTGCTGTGGTTAAGGAGTCGTTTATTTAGGGCATTACTGTACCATATGTTTTTCAAATTGTTATTTTCACCGTTTTTATCAAATCTAAATGATTAAAATAAAGCCAGGATCATTCTCGCCTTTTTGAATTCATTAATTATATGAGTCATTTAGGGTCATAGATGTTCAGAAATATATTAGTGTTGGCTGTGTTAGTTGTTGCAATACGATTGGAAGTCATAATAATTCGGACCTTTTGAAATATTTTAAACAGCTGTTGTTGATATATTTTCTGATACACATTATTATAATCAATAAATTTGAAAAATGATCAAGGAAATATGGGTTGATACAAAAATCGGACTTGGCACTGAAAGGGTTAAAGTGATATGAAACACACAGGTAGGGTGACCAACTAGAAATTGAGAATACTCTTGCTCAAAGTAGCTATTTTTACGATTATTAATCCAAATTGACAACACACACATGTTATTCTTATATATTAATTAAAAGCAACGACTCTTCATGATGAAATCAATTGTGTTAGTTTATCACAGATATTTACATACCGATTCTAGATGTAAATATTTACAATTGAGCTTAGTTCAGAACGATGTTTACTATGGAGTGGTCCGGTCGATTTCTTTGAAATTTTTGGCGATGTTTGTAGAATGTTACATTCCCCAGGTTGGCATAGTTCCTGTGTGCTAACTTTTAAATATCACTCACTGAAACATGTCCATAATATGTCTTTGACCCTTTCTTTACAAAAACTCATCAACGACTGGTTCCCGTAGAAATGTTCAGATAATTAGTTCAACAAACGTCATATGTCTGTTTATTGAGCTTATTATCTGAACATTTCCCACCAAAGAATCTGAATCTTTTGGCGCTTCGCCGCGCTTGTATTATATATTTGTCTGTTGTCTACTTATATTTTTCCCAAACATCCCTCCAGGTGAATAATAGACCATTCCAATGTATATATTTTAACTGATGGGACAATCCATTCTGTATAGAAAGGGTTAAATGCTCCCGTCAGATAATGGTCTTGTCTTGAATCAAATCTACCAAAGACCATGAAAATGTTAATTTGAGAACAATATTAGTACAGTAATGCCCTAAATAATCGACTCCTTATCCACAGCAGAATTGTGGGTAACTTTTCAGGATTTAGTCAGAAATATGGATTGTTGTCATTCATCGAAAAGCTCTCAGTGAGAGCTTTCCGATGAATGGCAATAAGCCATATTTCCGACTAAATCCTGAAAAGTTACCCATAATTCTGCTGTGGTTAAAGAGTCGATTATTTAGGGCATTACTGTATGTTCTCTTAAGTTAACAGCATTGCTTTGCTCCACCAACAACATAACTAACTCAGCCTAAAAATAAAATAGATTTAATACCTATGATAAAGATCCTTCATGGGATTGTTGCGAAGAAAACTGAAGAGTGTTCTGAATTAATATTTTTATGCCCAGGCCACAGCAGAGCATTTCCCCCAGAGGACAATGGAGTTCATTCGAAACAAATGTATTGCGATAAGAGCTGTTTATTTGGTAAATAAAAAACAGCCATGAATAATAGAAGCAATGTAATGTGTAAGACAAGAAGGTGAGGGCAACATGCATATTGAACGTTCTGGAAAGTCTGAAATAAATTAGCTATATACCAGCAATATGAGAGGGGAGGGAGGGTGGTGGTTAAATTAACTAATAAAAGCTTGTATAAAATTGCATAACACGAAAAGGCAGAATTGAGTTATGTGTGTTCTGATTGGCTGTGTATAGCAAATGTATAGTGTACGTTGTACGTATGATGAAAAGTACGATCGAGCTGATATGTGAATGATTAATATGCATGGGGCAAACACCACGGGGAGAAAACACATAGACAATTACATGGGGCAAACACCACTGCATGGGAGAAAACACATAGACAATTACATGCAGAGGAATATAAAAGGAGGATGCTCTACCGTGTCCAAGCATAAGGACAGTTATTAAAATATCCCAGTATTTGTTTTATGGTTTATGCCATTATGGCAAAGGGGATGTCAAGGCCTAGTAACTACTTACTGGGTGGACAGCACCACACCGACCCGCCGGACTAGCAGGAAAATACTAGTATGAAGGATCGACTGGTAACCAAGAGTGACCCCTCGGCTATCATGTCCAAGCATATTAAGGACAGTTATTAAAATATCCCAGTATTTATTTTAGTCGAACATAAATAAATCACAAGATTCTCATACAACTTTTTTGGGAAAGTGCGGCAGGTGGACAAATTTTATTTTGTTAATATTTAATTCTTACTAACATAACTGGTCGTGGACAATTCTAGAAATTGATGCAGTATCCTACCATATAAAATAGTTGCAAGGTGATTAAAATTGCCCAATTTGATCAAAGTAGACTGATTAATGGTCATAACCGTCATTGCAATGTACTTTGAAGGTTAAGCAAAAACTATCAAAATAAATTAAATTGAGCTGGAAGGGACCAAAAACAAGGTCGGGAGTCATTGAGAATCTAGAATCTTTTTGTACAGTAATGCCCTAAATAATCGACTCCTTATAGTCATCCCCGAGAGCTTTCCGATGAATGGCAACAAGCCATATTTCCGACTAAATCCAGAAAAGTTAAGGAGTCATTACTTAGGGCATTACTGTATATTACCGTATTGGCCTTGCAGCCCTCATAATATGGCTCCGGCAATCAGCAATGCCGAAGCCATTTGCTGAAGCAAACCAGGCCACTGGAATGGGTTGCCGAAGCCAAACAATCTGAACTAAAGCCGTACAAGGTCGTGTGCTAGTGTCGTTCCAGGAATCATGGGAATTCCATAACACACATGTATGCCAAATTATAGATCTTTGTTTGATTTGCGTAAATGCGAGTCAGAATCTAAGTCCTGAGTATTTTGTAAACATTGTCTGGTAAGTCTGTCAGTTCAAGCGGCAGACAACACAATCATAGCAAGTGTAGCGAAAATACTGCGCTATTCAATGAATTGAAATGGGCATCACGCGGTAGGTTTGTCTGTATTTACGTTGACATTTGTTCTCTTATCTGTTCTCAACGATTACTTAGGCACAGATAATCGCATAATCTGCGAATATTGAACTACATCGACGATCACCATGCAGGAGGTTTTCACCAGTCAATTTTAGGTGTTTCTTTGAAGTTCTATGTATTTTAACTGATTTGGCTCAGTAACAATGATTTGATTTGAGATTCGATTCAATTTCTAATCGCTCGCCTGATTCGATTCGAAATGAAAACACTCAATTCGAAGGGCCCTGGTCTTACTCAGCTAGTAAGCTGATTATCCTAGGATTTGACTACTTACGTGTCATATATGTTGGGGTATCTGTAAGAGCTAAAGTGTCCGTTTTTTGCAGACAACGGTACGTGTACAAAATTATGTACATTTTTTTCAGAGACAACTCCACGGTGATTTAGAAGCCTTATTGAAAAGGTACTTTGATCCTCTCAACCAACTGCTTATACTCGGAAAACCCTTCTTCGACACATACCGAGACATTATGGGTGTCATCAAAGGAGTGAAGACGTCATATGTGACACTTAAAAACTAGTAAGTTTGCCTAACTTCAACACACATCTCTCTTGACAAAGACAACATAACTCACAGGAGAGTGATCAAAATCATTCATGCATGTCCTCATTTATAACACGTCATCATCCGTGAACTACTTGCAGCCCAATTATTAACTCCTAAAATTAGAATCCCGATTGACAATATGAAGCTTTATGAAGTTTATTTCACAGCCGTTTGCTTGATACACATGTATTCAACAGAATCTGGTTGTTTTCAATTCATGGAATAATTTCTACTTCAGATACAGACATATTGAATTTTCAGTCTCATGATCATAGCATACAACATGATTTATTTCTGCTCGGATGATAGATTTAATTAAGTTAATATATGTTGCAACAATCACGGTGCAGATATTAATATTGTGATACTTTGGAACACAGAATTTAAAAAACGCATTATTGACGTCACGTATCTTTCCATCTATTGTTCCTGATTATTTTTGTATTATCGTATTTATATTTCTTGGAAAACCCAAAATGCGTTCTAACACTTCCTGTTCAAATTGAATATTCTTGACATAGTGAAAGTCCATATTTCAACCGTGGTTGGCTAACACCACACCATTAATAAACCATCATACTTAAAGCTTTTAGTCATTTATATGATTATACTTCGATACTGTCATGTCACCTAACCATGTCACCTATTTTTGGTTTTGGTAATTCTAAAATTCCAATTCTGTGTTGGGAATAAATGCGTTCAATGCGGGCCATTTTATTCAATGCACCTCCACTGGCTCATCACCCAGTATAAAACGTGGCCAATGTCTCGTTTTTTTGTGTGCAAAATATTATCATTTTAGTTTTGGTAACATTAACCTTCATTAACGCTTCTGTGTAATCAAAGAAAGTATTAAGAGCTCTATGCATGCTTTCTTTGTCATCAGTAAAAATGACAGTATCATCTGCATATAATATAACAAGCAGCTTCATGTGTGTGCCAAACTGTTTTTTAAATAAAATGTCTACGTAACTCAGACCGCTTATCGCGCAGTCTGATAATAAAGACTCCATATCATTTATAAAGAGTGAAAATAAAAGAGGGGACAAGTTTCCTCCTTGTCTCACCCCTGCATCACACATAAAATATTTGCTACTCTTGTTATTTGATATAACACAAGACTTAAACTACTATACATGCTATTTATTATTTTTTAAATTTTACCGGTGATCCCATTTCAAATTAGATTACCCATAATCCATTTCGCCATACAGTATCGAAGGCTTTCCTCAGATCAACAAAGGTGCAATATAATTTCTTACCTCTGTTAAATATAGTTTAATTAGTGCATGCATTATAAATATATTATCAACAGTTGAATATCCTCATCTAATGACGGACTGACAATCAGTTATGAGCCCCTCGTGTTCAGCAATGTCGGTTAGCTTCATATTCAGAATGTCAGTAAGCAATTTTCCCAAACAACTAACAAGACTTATTCCCCTGTAGTTTTCGGGATCTTTTCTAGATCCCTTACCCTTATATATCAGGGAATTGACTACAATTGTATTAAAAATCTTGCAATATATGGGCGTCATGATATCCTCAGTAGACTTGATATACTCATGTGTAATCATGTCGATACCTGCTGCCTTACCATTGTTTAGTTTCTCAATTTCTGTGATAATCTCTTCGTGCGTTATGGGCAATTTAAATTACAAATGACTTCATTATCATTGATTTCATTCTCCATGGTGCTATGTAATGATATATCATCCTCAATATGCGGATTCACATTTAATTATCGAAAATGCTTAAAGAAATTGTCTATAGAAACATTAAATCCAGCTAATCCACGCTACTTCATGATTGGGAAATGATCAGACAGAAAACGTGTACATAATATAATTTTCCTGCAAAGAGATGAATATTTTTCAATCTAGTTAGTATTTTCTCTTAACCTATATATGCATGGTAATACATACCAAATGAGGAATTTAATATGATAGTATTGTGAGTTGTAAGTTGTAGACTCACCAAATTAGGGTTTTACAACGGACGTATAATGCGTGCAAATCTAAATAAGGAAATGACGCGATATACTCTTACAACAATTCTCTGCGCTATTTGCAAGAAACTGAAACCTGCATTTTCTCTGACACAAAGCGTGTTTTATGAAAAATATCACATTTGTATCTTCATTATGCTATACTATTAGTATATTCTTGAGGAAATTATCATAATTTGATAAATGTTATTTCTAAATTATAACCTACAGGGAAGGCCGCCCGCCCGTCCCTTTCATATTGGGTATATGGATCTTTCACAACATCTTGATTGAGTAAAAAATCTTGTTTAAATTGTCTATTTTGTATTTGCTGGGATATGGCCCTTAGTTCTGAGTTATGGTTCCTTAGTTTTTAAATGTTTTTGTTATTCTCGGGTCTGAAAATTCACTCTTTTTGGCACAAAAAAACTTGACGATCGAGAGCCATCTTTGATGCACAACCTTGTTATTTTCTTTGTTCTAATCAGCATGTCTAATTAGTAATATTTCTTCCATTGTTTGTAGCATTGAGAAGATGAAAGCAATAATGGTCAAATTATTTGGACCCAAGTTCCACATGAAATTCCCATCTCATCGGCGAGACTGTAAGGAGTCGTGTGGCTGCGGAGAGTTTCCATCCGACTCCAATGGAATGTTCAAGACAAAGGGAGTGCAAGTCATGAAAGGACGCGGCGGTAAGGTGAGTTGAATTTAGAGTAAGTGCTTCTATACAGTTCAATTTGGACTTAACATTTGAATCGTATGAAACAAAGATTCAAATATTCGAAAAGAACAACAGAAGTTTTGAAATAACCTTTGTCACCATATACAAATAAATTTTCTATATCCCCTTAAATTTGACTCAATATCATTTGGCAAAAAATATTATTATTCGGCAAAAGTAAATGTTGGCCCTGCATGGATCCTTGAATTGGTTAACCCTTTCAACACTAAAGCATCATTGATGAGTAGTTATCCCAAGGATATGTTCAGAGAATAAGTTTAACCCTTTCCACACTAAAGCATCATTGATGAGTAGTTATCCCAAGGAAATGTTCAGAGAATAAGTTTAACCCTTTCTACACTAAAGCATCATTGATGAGTAGTTATCCCAAAGGAAATGTTCAGGTAATAAGTTTAAACATTTCTGTACTAAAGCATCATTGATGAGTAGTTATCCCATAGGAAATGTTCAGATAATAAGTTTAACTCTTTCTACACTAAAGCGTCATTGATGAGTAGTTATACCGTAGGAAATGTTCAGGTGATAAGTTTAACCCTTTCTACACTAAAGCATCGTTGATGAGTAGTTATCCCATAGGAAATGTTCAGGTGATAAGTTTAACCCTTTCTACACTAAAGAATCATTGATGAGTAGTTATCGCATAGGAAATGTTCAGGTAACAAGTTTAACCCTTTCTACACTAAAGCATCATTGATGAGTAGTTATCCCATAGGAAATGTTCAGGTAATAAGTTTAACCGTTTCTACACTAAAACATCATTGATAAAAAAAACTTACCATTTGTTTGTTTATTACATTTATTGTTATAAAATAGAAATATAAAACCTAATAAATATTCACCATACTATCATACTAGGGGAGGGAGATTCACAACTTTGAAAAAAAAAATACTCCCATCCATGCAGATAAACATAATTCCATAAAACAAAGAGCCATCATAAAATTTAGTAATTATACATTTTTTTCCCCGATAACTTGGACATCACCAGAAAGTTCTGTTGGCTGGGGTGGTGATGTTCTCTCCTGTCAGTATTGGGTGGAGGTAATGACGTTAGTCATATATTCATGTTGGATAAACGGTTAAAGTTTAATACAGTCATTAAAATATATGTTGTATGAATATAGTACTACATTATAGCGCAAATAGGGGTTTCTGATGTCTCAGTCACTAAGGTCATATTTTGTGTGTGATGTTATAACTATATTATCATTGGTCTACGAGATCCAAGGGTTTTATATCCGCAGCAACATCGCTGCTTTTAACATTTTCAAATCCAGTGCGTCTTTCCAAGGCCCTCAACTGGTTCGCTGCTAAATATCCTACATACACGTAATAAAATGCGTATATATATTTCAACAAACATAAAATTATTGAATTTTATGCTCGGAGTTGATAATTTGCACTTTTTTCTCAAATTTGACCCCCATATATATGCATGTGTGTTATGTTATGATCCTGGATGTCTCACTAGGCTATGGTTATGAGTTTGGATGTCTCAATAGGCTATGGTTATGAGTCTGGATGTCTTATTAGGCTATGGCTATGCCTGTGGGCCTGGATGTCTCATTTGCCATTAGGCTATGGTTATGAGCCTTGATTTTATTGATCGGCATCCATTCAAACTTCACAATGTCCCAATTTAATTATATATGTAACAATATTTCTAAAATATTACCTGACAAACGCTATTTAAATGATTAAACTAAACAAGAGTTGACTAAACAAGACAGTGTCATTGCCAAAGCCCATATCTGGGCTTCCAGCACTCTTACTGTCTTACATAGGGTCCAAATATGGGCTTTCAGCACTGAACCAGTTCTCGCAAGTTGTAAGCCGTTGCACAACCGGTGGGTGCTAAATGCGCTGTCAGAATTTCTCATTGTTGTGCAATACATTCAGCGCTTTTCTCCTATCCAAAATTATAATCAAATCTACTTGATAATTTTAATCATGATGTTTTAACCCTTTACCCAACAAACCGCCCAAAACCGGCCAAATAAAGCTTCAACAGCCTAAAATATCTTCGGTCTGTCTCAATAGAACCATACAAATATGGATATCATTGGAACCGGCTCCTTGACCACATTGTGATAGTTACAGTTATGCCCTGTGCCAATGCATTCTCTTATATATGCGAGTCGACCATAGGTCGCCTCGCATATATAAGAGAATGCATTGGCCTAAAAAAAATCCTGTTTTTAACACTTTTTACCATTTTTTCTTACATTCTTTAACAATTTTATAATTTTTAATGTGTTAAGCCAATGCATTCTCTTATATATGCGAGGCGACCTATGGTCGACTCGCATATATAAGAGAATGCATTGGCACAGGGCCCTTCTGTTGGGTAAAGGGTTAAATTAGACACCCTGCTCTTGTTTTACACAAGAGCCCAAGGGATTCACAAGGAACTATATTTTTGATCACGCACGAAGACAACAAATGACTTGTGAGTAATACATAGTGCCAGGAAAATTTCTCTGGAGGTGTGTTGCACAATTCAAGTTTACTCGAAAATTTTATCCTACCATCCTCCCCTCTCTCCTCCTCGCTTTGTTTGACCTGATCGACTTTAGTATATTTACTGTGATATTCACTTTAAGGTCCTTTCCTGCTGATCGATATTAGATTGTTTTTTTTAATATATTTTACATATGGTTTATATTTTTCTTACAGGTTAAATATTGTTACGGGTCCTTGCCTATTGTTTGAGGCGTTTTCGGACCCACTGCAATTATGTTATAATAATTCTATTGTTTTTGGTTACATATTTTTTGTAAATTTGATGAGAACTCTTTTCAACAATATAGGTAGTCCTTATCGCAATACTTTGTTCCCTTATCTCTCCCTTATTGCTGGGGATATAAATACACGTTAGGTGAAAATACGAACTAGATTAATAAATTTTAATCTCTTTGCAAAAACAATTCAATTAGGTACACGTATTCTGTCATTTTTTACATGTTTACAAACCTCCAATCCTAGAATCCATTAATTGGGAAAAAAGACTTTTTACAAGGCTTATTACAAATCAAGCAGGGATATTTGACCCCTCATAATTGGCTATGGAAATCAGCAATGCCGAAGCCATTTTCTGAAGCTGACTGGGCCACGGCAAAGAGTTGGTGTGGTGGATTGCCAAAGCCAAACAATCTGAATTAAGAGGGCTGTGTTTCCCATAGTGAACCTCACATACCGGTATATAAGAGAATACATTGGCCTAACAATATTTACCTTCACTTTGTTATCCAATGCATTCTCTTATATATGTATTTCCCATAGGGAGCCTCACAAATATAAGAGAATACATTGGCCTAACAATATTTACTTTGACTTAATTTTAAGCCAGTGCATTCCTTATATATGCAGGCCTCCCTATGGGAGGCCTGCATATATAAGCAACTCCCATCATGAAGGTAGGGCTTCACGGTATCCACCTTCACAATACCGACTACAGTATTAAATTAAATACCGCGGTATGACTAAATACTGTCAAGAATAATTTCCAAACAATTTGCTAGTCTAGATCCTATGGAACATGCAGTACACAATTCAATATTCGCGTGTGAATGCAGTGTCACGCGGACACACGAAAATAGGACAACGAAATGCATGTCGCTTGTGATCGTAACAATGTGTGGGGTCCTAGTGAGGTCGTTTATGTAAAAATAACAGGTATTGCTCGTCTCGCTGGTTCTTGTTCAGTCTCGCTGGATCTCGTTACCGTTCATTACTTACAAGCATGCGTTATTTCCTCGGATTATATCAAGTTTTTTTTACGTTTTCTGTCGTAAAACAGACTAAAAGAAGAAAATATAGTTTGCGGCTATATACCGACTATTCAAGTAATCCAATACCGACTAACCGAAAAACCGTGAAGCCCTACATGAAGGGGTTAACCTTTCAGTGCCAGGGGCCGATCTTATCGGCCCTAATTTACGGTCTGTTGTAAAATCGGCCCTAAAAAAAATAAAAAGATTTTTTTTTTTTTTTTTTTTTGGGTTGAATTTTTTGGGTATGCTTAAAGATATATTATGTACTTGTTCGAGTGCGTGAAACTAGTAAGTTAGTACTCAGACACTATGCCAACTGGAGGAATATAACATTCTAGTAACATTGCCGAAAATTTCAAACAAATCGACCTTGCCACTCCTTAGAAAACGTCGTCTGTACTACGCGCAATTGTAAATATTTACTTCTCGATTCGGGACGCAATTATTTGTGATAAGTTAACGAAAACTATATCGCCATCGAGAGTCACTGTATTTAATTAATATATAAGAATGGCGGTGTTTGTTGTCAATTTGGATATACTATTTGTAAACTTACTACTTTGAGCAAGATTATTCTCCATTTCTATTTGATCACCTTACCGGAGTGTTTCACATCACTTTAAGAATGCCATAGCGAATTTAAAAACAAACTGGATAAAACCTTAGGAGCATGTTATAACTCAAAACTATCACCAAGTATTCATAGCAATAATTTTGATGTCCATGAAAAACGTAAGATTCCCTGGCACTAAACCTACAAAATAAGTCTGGCACTGAAAGAGTTAAAGAATATAAGAAAAAATTATTAAAATTGTAAAAAATAATAACAAATGATGAAAAATTGTTAGGCCAATGCATTCTCTTATATATGCGAGCGACCTATGGTCGACTCGCATATATGAGAGAATGCATTGGCACAGGGTATATGGGTTGATACAAAAATCGGACTTGGCACTGAAAGGGTTGATCTTTTCAGATTATTTCTCCATTGAATGGTATTGTCATGAGGAGAAGTGAATCGGAGGTGATCATCCAACCGACAGACCCAGATTTCATCGAATATGAGGTCGTTATCCACAACATTAAACCAGAGGATAATGTTACCACCGGAGGCCTGTTCTTCGATGCCGGCATTAAAATCGGTAAAGCACTGAGGTCTGAATGTAACCCTAATTACATCCAGGTGGCACTCCGGCGCAAGAATCCTGAATTGGAACCAACACAGGATGCAGAGTTTGAGTATATAGGTAAGAGCAGCAGTGTTTCTCTGTCTACATGATGTACTAACATTTTGGATTGTGTTTCATTTACAGATTATCCAATTCAACGGACTACTCTTTCGAACCTCCAAATTATGTCTATGTAAATTGGAAGGAGGGCTCAGATATAAGATGAAAGATTGATCTACAGGATTCATATGGTCTGAAAACAGTTACCAAAGTCATATACAGTAATGCTCTAAATAATCGCATCCTTAACCACAGCAGAATTATGAGTAACTTTTCAGGATTTAGTCGGAAAGGGAGTCGATTATTTAGAGCATTACTGTAGCATTATTCCAGCTGTTTCCAATTGAGATAGCCGCTCTTTGTTTTTATTACACGACAATCGTTTTTCTTTACCCAATACCGCTATAGTAAACGATCATTTCCAGACTATCGGATCAGCTACAGTTTGATCCAATGTCATACCACCAATCTCTATCTCGCATACTGTGCATGTCCGTAAAAACAGGGTTTCCGCTAGGGGTCGGGGAATGGGTCCGGTAGCTGCTATGGGGGAAACCAGTAATTAATTAAATATATGAAGACCCATTTATCTGTAATTTCGCCATTTACCGTACCGGCCGGTGAACGGTATATATAAGTCGCAACTTTCTAACCCAATTTCCCTTATTAAAAACTTCCTGCGACTTATGGATCGGTATGTCATGAGGGGCATTTTTCATCAGGATTTTGAGAAACAGACGGCGATTACAGGTAAGCAACAAGACAAAATGCCGGCGCAAACTAAATCTAAAAAGATGATAAATCCGATATAAAAAAAAAAAAATAAACAAACCCATTCTCACTGTGTCTGTGTGTCTTTATTTTATTCCCTCTCTCACACATTTATATCAAATTATATGTATTAGTATCTGATAATTCAACTGCAAAAGAGCAGCAAAACATTGGGCGTCCTTGACCTGACTAATAATTGTGGACATGTGCATGATGTTCAATGACTGCAGTATAATAGCTTTTATTATCTCTATTATTGTGACACAGTTAACTGCACGTCTCTGCAAACTTCTACTGGATGACGTCACATCGGAATGAGGGCATGCATGTTCACCGTGTTATTCTTTAATGGGGCATTAACACGAAACCGCGAACTTGTGTATGTTGCACAAAGATTCTTTTATGATGATCGCCATTAGCCCAAGTGTTTTCATGCTTCAGTTCGCGACAATAAGCCAAGTCGCAATTTTATATTACTATAAATAATATGATATTTGTGTGTTTCCTCATGCCTCAAACTATACACATGTTTTATACAATTTAGAATAATGATGAATAAATTAGTCCAAACGCCTCGTCAATATTCATGTCAAGATAATAAATGAGGCAGTTTTTATGATCCACGTTCTCATACCAATGATATCTCCCTTGATATGGAATTCCCCACCAATCACGTGGAACTATTTGTGGGGTGTCACTATTTATGGTTTGTTCATGCTGTTATATTTTTTTCTAAAGATGGACTGTGTCGATTCCATTTGGTCATTATTAATGAAAATAAGGTTAAATATCATATATAGCCTGCCGAGACAGACAAGACTAAGTTTTTAATAACGTCATTTATTTGTATGAGCGGGATTTCATGGCAAAGGTCGGCAGGGGGAATGGGTCTGGGCGACGGACCCCCAGCCGGCCTGGCGGAAACCCTGGTAAAAAGCCAGATGATTTATTATACAAATATAGTTCCTTCTTTATTCTTGTTACTGGTGGTCTACATGTGGTTTCATTTCATAAATATGGTAAATTTGGTGATGCTAGCCCACTCTACTCTGGGGACCTCATTCTGAAAATGTCAGACACACTACATGTATATCCAGGCTTGTCTGTAATACAGTAATGCCCTAAATAATCGACTCCTTAACCACAGCAGAATTATTGGTAATTTTTCAGGATTTAGTCGGAAATATGGCTTGTTGCCATTGATCGGAAATCTCTCACTGAGAGCTTTCTGATGAATGGCAACAAGCCATATTTCCAACTAAATCCTGAAAAATTACCCATAATTCTGCTGTGGTTAAGGAGTCGATTATTTAGGGCAATAACTGTAGCTTAACAATGAACATTCTTGATTGTTCATTACCTGTAGAATCATCAGGACCCGACTTTTCTAAATGCTATGAATTGAATAATTCTCTCCGTGGTACGTAATGGTCATATAAAACATTTGCCATACCTGTCACACCAGGGCTATTGGCAAATGACTGGGCAATGGATGGAGGCAAAAATCAGCTTCTCTCAATAAATATTAACCCTTGCTTTCATCACTGGAGCTTCCTGAAATTTTTAGAAAAGCCTGTGCCAATGCATTCTCTTATATATGCGAGTCGCACATAGGGAGCCTCGCATATGTAAGGTAATGCATTGGCCTAAGAATATTTACCTTTATCTTGTAAGCAAGTGCATGCTCATATACGCGAGGCCCCCTATGGGAGATTCGCATATATAAGAGTATGCACTGGCACAGGATCTTTAATGCTGATCCAGCAGAGCTCCCGTCATGAAAGGGTTACATACAGAAGATATCCATCATAGGAACATCCTGCTGAACAGTTGACTTATCTCTACCACAGTAATAATAGAAGTGCCTGTTCACCACAGAGATTCAGTTCACTCAATCACACTGCACTCACTCAATACAATAACCCTCTCATATACCTCACCTCACAAACAATAATACAAGCTATAAACATTTAACCCCTTAGACTATCACTGCATCTTGCTCAAATTTACATTGATCAAATCAGTCCAGACTCTATCCATGTTATTGTTCCCAAAAAATTATGTGTGTATATGTCTGTCCGTCTGTCCCAAATGGTTTCCCCGATTATGTATATCTTCAGTAATAATTAAGGAAAGTAAACAATATTTGTTATGTGAGTTTATTGGTTAAGGCACAGGTCATGTTTGAATATTGGTGCATTCCAATTGTTTTCAAATCGGTTTATGGATTGCTCACTTGAACATACAGATCAAGTTCCAATTTTTTTTACTGGAGTTATGACCCTTTTCGACTTAGAAATTGAAGATTATTTTGTTGTCCGGATGATAACTTGAATAATATTTCACCAAATTTTATTGACTTTGAATTTACTGATTATCTGTTAACAACATAGACAGTTGGAAGCAAAGTTTAATGATTGATGCCATAATTTAATTTTTCACTTCTAAAAAAGCCACCTTTGTTGAGAGACGTGTGGCCAAGTGGCCTTTTATTAATTTTATTCTGTTCTATTTCTAGATCCTACACAATACTTAGAGCGGATTGTTCCTGTTCCTCAGTGGATTGAAGAATGTAACGACTATATATTTGAGTATATCGGTCAAGCGACCGAAACAGATGAAACCGAAGACCCAGAAGAAACAGAAGAGGATATAGAACGTGATAGGGGTATGATGGGTGACTTCGAGAATTTGACACCAGAAGATGAGCCACCGTATTCTCCACCTGGGATCCCTGTTTTTGAAAATGCTCCACCAATCAAAGACTCTTTCAAGAAAGCATTTGGTGAGGCGGTGGACAAAGTGAAGAATGTTGGAGAATTCTTGAAATCGGGAAGGTTGTATAAATAAAAGAAATTATTATCCATCCCTTAAATAACACTATTTATGACTTTTCACCACAACCTGGACTCTGACAAGAAAAACACATACTGTACACAACATTGTATATTAAATAACTTTATATATATGATATGTCAAATGAAAGATATTCAAACACGAAAAATGACTTAAGGTATACAAGACTTGAAATAGTGTTTGTCATTTGCAGAAAGAGGTACCCAGAGGGTGAATTTAGTGATGCTGCCTTGCATAGTGGGCTAACATCACCAAATTCACCGTCTTGGGACCTTATTCTGCTCAAGTCTCAAGTAACATTGTTTTTAGTTACTTTTTCCCGTTCTGTTCAGTTTCTATATCCCCTAATTTGCAGAAGATAAAATGCATAATCGAGGTGACTAATGGGTGAACATCAGTAACTTCAACTAGCTGGGGAACTTCAATCTGATCCTAGGTCTCCCATAGCAGTTGGTTCCCAAGTAGAATGAAGTTCCCAGAGTGTGAATTTGGTGATGGTATCTCACTGTACGGGATAGTGTCACTGAATTCATCCTCTGGGGACCTCATTCTGCAAATGATAGACAAACTATTTACTGGCTTGAGGTCATATCATATTGATATGAACATGTTGTTTGTGAAATATTTTAACCCTTAACCCAACAAAACGGACAAAAACGCCCAAATAAAGCTTCAACAGCCTAAAATATCTTCGGTCTGTCTCAATAACACCATACAAATATGGATAACATTGGAACCGGTTCATTGACCACATTGTGATGGTTACAGTTATGTCCTGTGCCAATGCATTCTCTTATATATGCGAGTCGACCATAGGTCGCCTCGCATATATAAGAGAATGCATTGGCCTAAAAACATTCTTTTTTTAACACTTTTTACCATTTTTTCTTATAATATTTTCTACATTCTTTGACAATTTGATCATTTTTAATATGTGTTATGCCAATGCATTCTCTTATATATGCGTGGCGACCTATGGTCGACTCGCATATATAAGAGAATGCATTGGCACAGGGCCGTTCTGTTGGGTAAAGGGTTAAATCAATGATTAGACATTGAAATGTAAAAAAAATCGACCTGAAAAACATGGGTTTTATTCAATGAGTAATACAAGATTCACAGGATCCTATGCCATTCTTAAAAGATTTTGTGTATCCCTTCTCCTGACCCATATTTTTTAGGCTGGGTAGATATAAACAACATTTCATTGTTGGGAATCATTCTTCAGGGTGTTAACCCATTCCACACTAAATGGTTTATGCCATTATGTTATAACTGTACCGTATACATTGGAATGGTATATCAGGCTTTCCGCTAGGTTTTGGGGAACGGGTCCTGTATCCGCCGAGGGGAAAATGCAGTCAATGTGTTCAATGTCGTGGAAACACTAGTGGACCTACTTTTGATGTATCGGCCAATAGAAGAAACAGAGAGTAGATTTGCTGATCGTGAAAATTTATTAGATAAAAATTAATTGCTGTATACGGAAACATGCCCATTGAAGTTAAACCACCACTATTCAAGACTCGGCAGAAAGTTATGATGTATAACGTACCGGAATATAACATGATTATATAATCAGCAGTCATTTTTCTTAACCTAACCGCAGCAACGTAACCAGCGGACTCCAAAGCATGTGTTCTAGCCATGTCGGATTTGATCACTTCCTCGGTTCGTGTCAGATCGTCTGAGTGTGTATTCTCGCCAGAAATCAAATAAAGTTGTCAACTATTTACATATCTTAGTACTGTCCCAACGAAATTGAGAAGAAAACATACCTGTATACATATGGAATATGTTCTGTGGCATGACAGAAAGGGAAAAATTGGCTGGGGGAATGGGGCCCAAAAAGGGATCCCCTGCCGCTATAGCAGAAACCCTGAGTACAGTAATGCCCTAATTAACTCCTTTAACCACAGCAGAATTATGGGTAACTTTTCAGGATTTAGTCGGAAATATGGCTAGTTGCCATTCATCGGAAAGCTCTCACTGATTGGCACTCATTCAACAACAACAACACTACTCTCCCTGAGAGCTTTCCGATGAATGGCAACAAGCCATATTTCCGACAAAATCCTGAAAAGTTACCCATAATTCTGCTGTGGTTAAAGGAGTCGATTAATTAGGGCATTACTGTATATTGTCCATTTGGAGGGGCATTCAGGATAAATTAGCAGACAACAGTCAGATGAAAAGATAATACAAGTATAGAAGGATTCATATTTATTGGTGGGAAATGTTTAGATTACAATTTCAACAAACGACCTTCGTTGAACTTATTATCTGAACGTTTCTAAGGGGATAACTCGTCAATGAGTGTTTATTATCCCGGAGATATAGGAATGGGTTCCGTCCAACGTGGCATCCATCTCTCCATCGCTAAAAGAGTTTTGGTTTATGAGTTTGAGTTCACAAACTAGGCCTGGTTGGACATTTTCACAAGAGTTTAATATATGATGTATTTAATTGTAAAAAGCATAAAATGGTTTCCGATAGTCCTATTTAAAATACTTTTGCTTACTATTACAAACATCAAATCAACAAACAATAATATGGTACTTGATAATAATAATAATAATAATTTGATTTTTCTCAGGCGTTTCACTCCATTATTAGCCCGGCAGTCATTAGCTATTGCCTCGGGGCTCTAAGGGACTGCTGGGCTGATAATCACTAATAGAGGTCCGATGATGGAGCGCGCCCTTAAAAAAATCATGTTATTGTATAATTGTAAAGTTTATGATGATTTTTTCAATTCAAATATACACAACATGATTTTTAATTGAATGATTTTTCAATATTTCCAGTGCAATCCTAGAGAGCTTAACTGTAATGGATGTCGGCAAACTCACCTTGGCGAAAATTCGAGAAATGCTATCAGATGATCCGGAGTTGAAAGCCAAGCTTGAGAGGCTTATTGAATTATACAAGGAAGCCCTCGCTATTGTTAAGGAAACATACCCAATACTTCAGTCAGTGCAAAAATTACGTATAAGCACTGACTGGTCTGAGTTGTCTGGAGATGGTTTTGTTTCTGATAAGTTGAACTTGGTAACATCAATGTTAGGATTTCAAAGTGAGTATATATTTCGTTAACATTTCTTTACTAATGGATTCTCCCATTCAGTTACAAAATTATACATGGGAATGGCATATTATTTTGAGCAGACAACTGATTTCAAAGTGAGTATATATCTTGGTCTGGAAATGGGACCCATTCCCAATAGGAAATATTCAGGTTTTTCTCAATTTCTGACCCTAAAATACACAATTCACAAATCCCTCTTGGTTTGTGAACAAAATATAGGATTTCCTTTTGTATGTTGTAAATATAAATTTCATGTCTTTTTGTTCCATTTATATGAAGTAGGAATCTAGTATATAAAGACATGTTTTAACCGGTTCATTGTGCACATAAATAAGAGAATGGACTGGCACAGGATCTTTAATGCTGCACCAGCGCAGTCCCATCATGAAAGGGATAAATAGATGGGTTTTTCAGCATGCAGTGCAATATGTTTGACTGGTTTGGTTGCCATGTGTTTTGTTTTTCAACAAGCAGTGCAATATATATCTGACTGGTTTGGTTGCCATGGGTTTTTTGTTCCAGCATGCAGTATGTTTGACTGCTTTGGTTGTTATGTGTTTTGTTTTTCAGCATGCAGTGCAATACGTTTGACTGGTTTGGTTGCCATGGGTTTCGGGCATTACTGCAGAAGTAATCCAGCTTGCAACGGTATCATTTGTCGTGCCAACTTACCACTGGGAATAGCCTCCGTCCAGATGGATTTTGAGATAATGTTTGATCCATGCGTCGATCAGCTCATTCTAACGATTGGCGGTAAAAAGATGGATCTCATGGCAAATGGTATGATCGAGAAATGGATAGAACTAACAAGGTTGATCCTTGTTAGCACCAGTAACTGAGTACAGGCCCCATTTCACAATAAAAGTTCTCAACAACTTTACGTACCCTGTTGTTACCAAACTGACCAATAACCTGACTTTATACGCCCATTTGAAAAAAACGGCCATATTATGTGATTGGTCTAGCCATCTGTCGGTGCGTCAGTCTGTCCGTCCGTCTGTTAGCAGTTTTGGTTTCTAGATGATAACTTTAGTTTGGGTTATTGGAACCAAATTTGGTTTATGAGCTTTTCAGACCAAAATACAGGCCAAGTTCGATTATGGGTTTGGTCCGATTATCTTTTACTGACTTATGGCTCTTTTCGACTTAGAATTTTCAATATTTGAGGTTTCTGGATGATAACTTCATTTTGGGTTATTTTATCGAACCAGATTTGGTATGTGAGTTTTACAGATCAAAATACAAGTCAAGTTCGATTATGGGTTCGGTCCAAATATTTTGGCAGACTTATGGCTCTTTTCGACTTAGAATTTTCAATATTTGAGGTTTCCGGATGATAACTTCAGTTTGGGTTATTTTATCGAACCAAATTCGGTATGTGAGTTTTCCAGACCAAAATATAGGCCAAGTTCTATTACCGGTATGGGTTCGGTCAGAATATTTTTTACTGACTTATGGCTCTTTTCGACTTAGAATTTTCAATATTTGAGGATTCCGGATGATAACATTAAGTTTGGTTTATTTTATCGGAACCACATTTGGTATGTGAGTATTCCAGATCAAATTACAGGACAAGTTCGATTATGGGTTTGATCCGAATATTTTTTACTGACTTATGGCCATTTTCGCACTAGAATTTTCAATATTTGAAGTTTCCGGATTATAACTTAGTTTAGGTCATTAATCGGAACCAAAATTGGTATGTCATCGTCTGCCCATAATAACATTTCCAATACTACAATTTAGTGTCACTGCCATTGTTTGTTTGTGTACAGTTCATAAAAGCACAACAGGCATATTTTTCACCCAGCGTAGCTCTTGTTAGTAGATGGTGAAAACAAATTATTGTCAGAAAGATTCAAGCCTATGGTCAGTAATCATCTCGCACAAAATATAATCTCTAAGTATTGGATAGATTATCTCATGAGTTAATAACTCCCAATCAAGACTAATGTCACCCTTTTTAATTCTGAAGGCACGAGTGTGATGATCTATGCAATTTAGATTATTCATGATTGTATGATTCACGATTATATGCAATTTCATTATTCCTGACTCTCAATATATTTGCCATGTTATATATCCAAAATGGAAACTTTAACCCAGGATATTACCTGAGCCAACTTGATGATGTATCGTTGGAAAGTTTATTTTCCGAGTATTTCTTAGAACTAGGTGGCGACAATAAAGAAATAAGGTATGTTTTGCTAAAGTTTAACTTTTGAGGGGATGAGGGGGGGGGCTTTATTTCTATTAGAACTCGATGATGTAACTTAAGGACAGTACTGAGCTGGTAATGGAAAGATAACATTTATTATGTATAGCTGATTCATGATCCAAAGTCTGAACATTTTAGTATTATTAAAGTAACATTGTTGGAACACTGGATTATTCTCCATTTATCTAAATTTCTTGTTGAATCGTTTCGTCCGCATTAGAAATTAGTTAGATATATTTCCAGTCCCCCTATTTCCCCCAGAAGAATGTAAGTTGCTATAATTTCATGTTGTGGTTAAGACAGTTGTATTATTAAGCAATCAACTGAGATAATAATTCGAGCATCTACACAACTCGCACCTAATTGTCTGTTGTTGAATGTTCAAATCTTGGTTCATTGGTCTCTTGGGAAGACAACACAAGCATAGTGTCTTATCCATTAAGAACCCCAAATAGAACAAAACAACATGGGTTATGTATCGTCTAACAACAACAAAAACGCCCCGTAAAGATCGTTTTAAAATCAAAGCTACATAGAGACTACACAAGATTACGAATGGAACAACTCTATTTACTAAGAATGGACCTAAAAAACCACCAAAAAGACTATCCTGCGTGGCATTTCCATTTGGAAAATCGTCAGAAAGTTCATAACGAACATTTAATTGTTACGACATGTGTAAAAACTTATTGTGACATGTAAATGTAAAAATACATAATTCAGTAATGGGGATTGAGAGTCAATCTGACTCATTCCCATAATATAAAGATGATTATTATTATTATTATTATTATTATTATATTTACATTTAAAAACGCTTTAGACAGTAAATTAGTTTCAATGCGCTTTACAATAGAAATACAGTTTAAAACAAGGAGATAACACAATATGGATACTAAAAGATATGTGAGTTTACAAGAGGCCTAGGAGAATTAAAATACTACCTAAAAACAGCTACGTACACATGATCAAGCCTTGAAATAGTGTGCTTGTCATTTGCAGAATGAGGTCCCCAGACAGTGAATTTAGTGATGCTACCCCGCATAGCGGGTTAGCATCACCAAATTCACCCTCTGGGAACCTCATTGTGCTGAGTTGTAAGCAGAATGAGGTCCCCAGAGGGTAATTTAGTGATGCTAGCCCACTGTGCGGGGTAGCATCACTAAATTCACCCTCTGGGGACCTCATTCTGCAAATGACAGACACCCTATTTCAAGGCTTGTCAGCAATGGCTCGCCCATGTATGATGGTTGGATAACGATTTACCAGAAGTCACACAGGCTTACTAACCAAAAAATTGATGATGAACAACGTCATAGAATTTCACCAAGGGTATGATATTGTCTTCTTTCCTTCACAGGAACTATATTTGAGTTTCCAAAGGGAGGATTTTCACAGAAAGTTGCTGGAATGTCACTGGCTTTCTTAGTCAAAGCTGTTAACGATGATGGAGTGATTACAGTATCAATTGCTGCAGAATTTTCTTCTAAGAAGTATGCAACTTTCTTACCAGAAATTGACATATTGAAGGAACTTAAAATCAACATTGGTAAAATTCAGTGCGGAGATCAATCTCAAGGTGAGGCTCATGCCTGGACAGGGTTTGTGCTCTTTTTATACAAAGTGCATAAAGATGCATTATCCGATTAACCCTTTCAGTGCCAGGTCCGATTTTTCTATCAACCCATATACCCTGTGCCAATGCATTCTCTTATATATGCGAGTCGACCATAGGTCGCCTCGCATATATCAGAGAATGCATTGGCCTAACAATTTTTCATAATTTGTTATTATTTTTTACAATTTTTTACAATTTTAATAATTTTTTCTTATATTCTTTAATTTAACAGACTTATTTTGTAGGTTTAGTGCCAGGGAATCTTACGTTTTTCATGGGCATCAAAATTATTACTATGAATACTTGGTGATAGTTTTGAGTTATAACATGCCCCTAAGGTTTTATCCAGTTTGTTTTTAAATTCGCTATAGCATGCTTAAGCATACCCAAAAAAAATTCAACCCAAAAAAATCTAAATGTTTTTTTTTTGGTTTTTGGTTTTTTTTAGGGACGATTTTACAGACCCCTGGCACTGAAAGGGTAAAACACCTCGAAATAACTATTTCTTTGGCTTCGGGGATAACAAATATTTGATTCGAGTTGAGGAACCCTCTCATCAAAGCTCAGTGGTAAGATATTGTTTTTTAAATTTTTTATTTCTCGAGATGTGTAATTTTTTATAGCCTTGAAAAAAGTTGTCAAACCGACGGTCTCGGACAAAGTTGCGGATAAAGATGAAAGATAAAACAAGTGGTGATGCTGCGAAGTTTTGTGATATATAAGTGATAGTATGGCAAAATTTCGACGAACAACATTTTGATAAATAACACATTTTGGGAAATTTGTTACCATAGTTGACAGTGTTTAGCAATATTTTTTTGTAATTAATTGATTCTGATAACTAAAGCATATTTTGAAGAAATGTTGTTGTGTTGTTGTTGTAACTTGATGATATGGAATGAGTCCCTTCAAATTTCTACACACACCTTTAAAAGTGCTTGAATTCATGTGAGTCCTTGATATTAAAGCACATAAAAATCAACCTCTATTCTTGAAAAGTGCTTTCCGGTGAATGGCAACAAGCCATATTTCCGACTAAATTCTGAAAAATTACCCATAATTCTGCTGTGGTTAAGCAGTCAATTATTTAGGGCATTACTGTATGTATGTATGATGTATGTTCAAACATGTTAAATAAGGATTAACTGTCATGTGGACTGTTTTTATGGAGATGTAACCGTGAGGTAAGTGGTCATAACTTGTGTAAAACCCGAAGGGTTTTACATACAAGTTATGACCACTTACCTCACGGTTACATCTCCATAAAAACAGTCCACATGACAGTTAATCCTTATATTTATATACATTTAGCGAAAAGCCACTTTTGTAAATGTATTTAAATCGAAAAGTATATCGTGACAAAACCAGCCCAAAATAACCCATAGCACCCTTGGCAAAAGTTAACAGGAACAATTTAAACCCGATGATTTATTAAATCAATCCTGCGCGAATCCAAATGCGCCCAAAACATTACGCGTTCATCTTTCCAAACCCAAATGACGTATCGATGTTGTTATGAGCTTGCAGTTATACGCTGTTGCGCATTCACCGAGAAATAACTGCAACTAGCCACGTGGGCGCCGACCAATCAGAATGCTGGATTTAGTGATAATAACACTTAGTGTGTAAATATAACATGATGAATTGCGACAACAATCTCAGTAATAAATGTGTCAATAATACTTGATTGGGTGGCACTTGATGAAATAAATCACATGAATCTATACACTTTACAGACATTTGTTTGAGAAATAATGGCCGCGGGCAACCAAAATTACACTTGGAGTCAATGCAGAGATGTAATCCTCTGTTGGCATCTGCCCCGTAATAAAAAATAAAATATAAAACCTTGTGCGTATGCTTTTTAATCTGTCATAAATTATATAATCATATTTGTAAATCACCACTTTGTGACCAAACTTGTTTATTGACACCGGAGTCAGTGTTGGTCACAAAATATTTTTTGCCGATTTATTGTCAATTTATGAAATTCTGTGATCAATTTAATAAATATTGTCCAAACGGGAAAAGCCAAATAGGGGAACAAACTCAATGAGAAAATTATAATATAAACAAGCTATTAATTAATCAACAAACAAACTAAAGGGAAGAAAAACCAAAGAAAACAGCACAAAAAGTAACTAACGGTGTTGAACTCTGAGATTGAGAACACAGTAATGCCCTAATTAATCGACTCCATAACCACAGCAGAATTATGGGTAATTTTTCAGGATTTAGTCAGAAATATGGCTTGTTGCCATCTCGGGGAGAGCGTTCCGATGAATGGCAACAAGCCATAATTCTGACTAAATCCTGAAAAATTACCCATAATTCTGCTGTGGTCATGGAGTCGATTAATTAGGGCATTACTGTATATTGACACTGATAATAGCAACCGCCAAGTGTGCTTATACCTAAGGCAGGTGAATGACGTCATATATTATCTTCTATATCCATCAGTGATCTTTTAGATCAAGGGTATGGATTTTGGGGAAATTATAAAATGTAACTTCCGGTTAGCAACAGTGTGGAGATTGAAAAAAATGCGGAATTGGGAATGAAGCATCGTGATGAAAGTGAAAGTAACTAATTCACAACTTACGAAGAATTCACATGTGATTTAGGTCTATTAATTTCAATTAGACCAATTTCTTTGGTTAGCTTAATGAAAACGAAAAATAAGATGTCATGACACGTTTTCTGACGTCATTTTTGATTTGTGGGCCAGAATCCAAACAAGATTGCACAATGAACGACACGTCTTGTCAAGTTGGCATGTCATCTCCATCGTGATCACTGCGTGATGTTACATAAATTATTCTTAGCGATATGTTTTCGATAAAAGGCAAATTTGAGGCACATCATGTGTGGTTGCTCCAATACGTGTCACGTACATAATTCATATTATGTGCTCTCACTGGTTCAAAAGTTGAAAGCTAACAGTCTCTTTAACGATACCCTGTCTGATTTAAACCCCTAATTTTTCGATTTCTTCGGCTTTGAGGGCTTCAGAATATTTCAAGAACTGCGTTAATTGTGAAGTGACAGGTAAAAAAATAGTTCTACATATCTCCTGTGACAAATAGAAATTTCCGAATTTTTCGAACACTACGTTAATTTTACTTTGAAAGGCATGGTAGCCATTGAGGATAATCCGAGCTTAGCCGTCCTCATTATGAAGCTTGTTAATTTTACTTTGACAGGTATGGTAGCCATTGAGGATAATCAGAGCTTAGCAGCCCTCATTATGAAGCTTGTTAATTTTACTTTGAAAGGCATGGTAGCCATTGAGGATAATCCGAGCTTAGCCGTCCTCATTATGAAGCTTGTTAATTTTACTTTGACAGGTATGGTAGCCATTGAGGATAATCAGAGCTTAGCAGCCCTCATTATGAAGCTTGTTAATTTTACTTTGACAGGTTTGGTAGCCGTTGAGGATAATCAGAGTTTAGCAGCCCTCATTATGAAGCTTGTTAATTTTACTTTAACAGGTTTGGTAGCCATTGAGGATAATCAGAGCTTAGAAGTCCTCTTTATGAAGCTTGTTGTCCGCCGACCCAACGGTTCGGAGGACTATTATAATCAGCATGTCCGTCCGTGCGTGCATGCGTCCGAGGTTTCGGATGATAACTTTAGTTAGAGTGAACCAAATTAAATTTGGTATGTGGGTTTACTAGCAGAAAAGACAGGTCAAGTTCGAATTCTGGTTCTGTCCGCAATTTTTACCAGAGTTATGCCCCTTTTTCGACTTAGAATTTGACCATCTGTTAACATTTCTGGTTTCCGACCGATAACTCCAGTTTGGATTATTTGATCTGAACCAAAGTTGGTATGTATCTTTCTCCCAGCAAAACACAGGTCAAGTTCGAATTCGGGTTCCGCCCGCCAATTTTCACCAGAGTTATGTCCCTTTTTTACTTAGAATTTTTGCCAATTTGAGGTTTCCGGATGATAACTTTAGTAAATGTGTACTGAATGAAATTAAATTTGGTATGTAGGTTTACTAGCACTAAAGACAGGTTTTTATGCGCAAACATCGGTCGTATCAAGCCGACACTTAGAGGCGGACATGAGGTCTACCGACCTTTTATTAATTTTACTTTGACAGGCATGGTAGCCGTTGAGGATAATCAGAGCTTAGCCGTCCTCATTATGAAGCTTGTTAATTTTAATTTGACAGGTATGGTAGCCGTTGAGGATAATCAGAGCTTAGCCGTCCTCATTATGAAGCTTGTTAATTTTACTTTGACAGGTTTGGTAGCCGTTGAGGATAATCAGAGCTTAGCCGTCCTCATTATGAAGCTTGTTAATTTTACTTTGACAGGTTTGGTAGCCGTTGAGGATAATCAGAGCTTAGCCGTCCTCATTATGAAGCTTGTGAGACTCGGAGTTATCACCCCTAAAGTCATGGAACTCGTTGATGATATTAGTAACAAAGTCGTTCAAATGGTAAGTCAGTCTCATCATACAGTAATGCTCTAAATAATCGACACCTTAACCACAGAAGAATTATGGGTAACTTTTCAGGATTTAGTCGGAAATATGGCTTGTTGCCATTCATCTCAATGAGAGCTTTCCGATGAATGGCAATAAGCCATATTTCCTACTAAATCGTGAAAAGTTACCCATAATTCTGCTGTGGTTAAGGAGTTGATTATTTAGGGCATTACTGTAAGTAAAGTCAATGTTTATAGTGCTCAATTGCCATGAAACCAGACAAATTAAAATTATTTAAAGCATTACGGTATCTCTTCCGGGCCAGAATTACAGCAAACTAATTTTTGTAAAACCCGATTCCAAGACTTCAAAATTTAAAATATCTTTTTATAGCTCAACTCGACAGTCAAGTTTGAGCTATTGCCATAAGTTGGCATCTGCCGTCCATCCATGTGTCTTGTCGTCTGTCTGTTCATCAACAATTTCTGTTAACACACCCAACAGGTCACCCCGATCATCACCAAACTTCATATGGATCTTCGTGGTGATCTCTAGATGGGAGCCATCAATTTTTTTTGACATTTGTTAAAAAACATGGCTGCCAGCAACCATCTTGGATTTCAATTTCGAATCCATCGGCACACACTGCAGCCCGCATTTATTATGCCCCCAACCTCATAAGGAGTATTTGGGGGTATATAGCTAGTGGAAATCTTCGTCTGTCCTTCCGTCCGTCTGTATCAAACATTTCACAACACAGCTCAAGTAACGATAGTCCAATTTGGATGTCCTTTGGTATGCCGGTAGACCAGCATTGTGGAAAGCATCTCCACATAGTGCAGGTTTTGTTCACACTTTTTTACAGAGTTATGGCCCTTTACTGGACTTAGTGTTAAACTCGTCCATAACAAACATTATGCTGTGGATGTCTTTAATATTGGATGTTGTTGTCCTTTGGCTTTTTACCAGAGCTACAACCGTTGTTTGACTTGGAAATTTGTGAATATTGTGTCCGAAAGAACATTTCAGCTTGTAACATTTTAGTCAGATGTGCTTTTGAATGTTGATAGCACAGCTCAGGGGGAAATGATACCGACCTACCAAAGGTTTCATCCGTTAATTTTTAACAGAGTTACAGCACTTGTTTGGTTTGGAAATTTCTGAATTTATGTATACACATTTCAACTTGTACCTGGGCATCAATCATCAGATTTTGTTGTGCTTTGGTGTATGGATAGCCCAGTTTAAGGAGAAAGGATACCTACTTCTTGGATTTAGAAAATAAAAAATATATTTCCATCCATTGCCCATTCTCTAAACTGAGATAGGGGGACATATGCCATGCTTGGCATTGCACTTGTTGGAGAATTGTTTTTGAAAATTTACAGGCTTGTTTAGGATCACCTCTACATGGGAGTTATTGAATTTGAACAATTTTCGATGAAAACATGACCGCCGCAGCTGTCTTGGATTTTACTCTTTGCATGACAAAATACTTTGGCACAATCTACAGACCACATCACTCGTCTGATTATCACCAAACTTCATACGGTTCTTCGGGGTGACCTCTAGATGGGAGCCATCAAATTTTACCATTGAAAAACATGGCTGCCAGCAGCCATCTTGGAATTTCCTCTTAATGTAGCCCAATTGCAGTGTAGGGGTATCGTTATTCCCACGATGAGCCAATAAGTTTCTTATGTTTATTTCTGTTTTTCCAGTTACTAGATGAAGCCAAGAGTCTCATTTCTGTAATCGGTGAGGAGTTCCCGAAACGAGCAGATGTGTGTGTCGACTTCGAGATCCCGGTAAAACCAATAGACATCATCATCATCCCCCAGACATGCTACTACTTCGCCGTTGGACCGGTTCCAATGTCGTTCTGTGAGTATACAATGTTGCTTTTCTCTGATGTTGGCTTTAACAAACTGCTTGAACAAAACTTTCTTTAAAAAATAATTTTCGCTCATATAACATTCACTCACTGCATTAGCAGGGTTCGCGCTTCCCAGTTCCCAGTTCCCAGTTCCCAGTTCCCAGTTCCCAGTTCCCAGTTCCCAGTTGCCATCACTGTTGAAAAATTGCATTAGTTTTGAGCCATTTTATATTTTCTGCTGCCACTTTTTTTCAAGATCAATATTTGCAAACAAACATTTTTAGCACCATCATTTGATAGCCATGCATTCACGAGATATTTTCCACTCATTTCGGTTAACACATGAAGATATCAAGTCAATCAGTTTATTTGGACTATCGGTAATGTTTGAATGTCCGAGGAAATCAGTAACTTTTTTAGAAGGATGTTGTGTGTCTGATGCATTGTTGCCTAAATCTAACTTACCCTTATGATTATTTGCTGTTTGTAACAGTTTGTGAAAGCTAAGTTACGAAGGACATATTTATGATAATTTATATAACACTTACTTTAAAAATACAGTTTGGTCTTCAGGAGGCCCTTTGTCAGACTAATTTTTGTCAATTATAGTCAATAGCCAAACTCAGTGTTATTATCAAGTAGGAATTTGAACCCATTCACCTAGATATTTAATAAATTGAAGTGACCTGAGCCACGAATATATTATACGCTTTCAATTAGGACCCAATTAACTATATTGCGACTGGATATCAATGTATGTTTTGTTTCCTAACCGATAGATTGCAAGTTTTATTATATGCCCGACAGGTTTCAGTTGCTAAAAGCCAAAAAGGTAGATGCCATTTTTTGTAGCAAATCGGGATTTTATTGGTGCAAATTCATTTTTTATAGCAATTTGTTAAATTGGCAATATCCAACCATGTCAATTTGATTTAGTCAATTTCGGGGCTGAACCCAGATGTAATTGTTACTGAAGCAATTTTGGTGTCATTCGACGTGGGGAACACTGCAACATATAAAAAATTAAAGAAAATCTGTAATTCAAGATGGCATCCAGCATGATTTTGGATATTGTATATTGTCTTAACTCTTTCAGTGCCAAGTCCGATTTTTTTATCAATAATGTGATACATTGATGGAAAGATAAGGTCTTTCCATCAATGTATCACATTATTATAATCAATAAATTTGAAAAATGATCAAGGAAATATGGGTTGATACAAAAATCGGAATTGGCACTGAAAGGGTTAAATAAGAGCGTAACATGAACATCTATGTACGGAAATGGCGCATTTACGTTGGAGTGTATGTAACATGAGAAGTGGAAATAATAAGCTGGGTGTAAGCCAAGCAACAGGGGTTATGGTGTATCACTTGTTCCATGTTAGAGACCGTTTGAAGCTGAGGCAACCCCTGGGAAAGTTTTGAAAATTCAACGCACTTAGTCAATTTCTCAACCATAATATCTTACTTTTGACCCTCTCCCTGTATCATCAGTCAAATAAGTTGATGTGAATGTGACAGGAGTGCAGAATTGCAATATTTTATTAAGATTTAATTTTGGCCAATTGAAAAAAAAACACCCTTGCCTATAAATAGCCATGATATGATGTCTTAAAATAACAAAGCAGAGATACATGTATGTATGTGAAAATCAAACTTCATTATCATGTTCGATCACTTTCCGAGAATCATTTGCGAGAATCAATTCTGTTTCTCTTACGAATTTTAAGCCCTGTTCTACACATTGTTTTTTTTGCCATAAAATTACCCATACATTAATTTCTAGAATTCTTTGAAAAATTAACAATAAAAATCTCCCTTCCTCATTCAAATTCCTATAATTAATTGCCTGAGAACACAGGTATTTATAATTAATGGCCTTATGTAAATATTATAACATGACTGCATCCTCTTTCTAGATATTGGTGCTGCTGCTCGACTACGTGTACAATTATAATAATATTATAACACAACCTCATCCTCTTTCTAGGTTTTGGTGCTGGCGCTCGTCTAGGTATACGATTGCAGCTTGGATTTTGTTTACTCAGTCTCCAACTGACGGTAAGTTTTCTCACGATTTATTGAAACCATGTTTTATATTTCAATGACAAAAGTATGCAATTTTCCCAATTTTGAATCTGAAATTTTACAATTTACCAAAGCAATATAATAACCTTCAAAATTTACTTCAAATTTGTTCAATTGAAAGTGATTAGTATAGTGTATATTAAAAATTGGTTTTCATCTTTTATGCTGACAGTTTTTTGGCCTGTTGAGGCAGTCGTAAGTTTGAACCCTAACTTAGGTGACAATCTGATACAGGTGAAAATCTGATACAATTTTGAAGTATGTTCTGAGTTGTGGGACATCTCAATGTACCATTTCAATTGTTACATAACCATTTCTTAAAGATGGGTTATCTCTTTATATAACAAATTTTAGATAGTTTCCTGGATATGAAATAATGATTCTATGAATTAGTATGAATATCATTAACATAACGGATAAAAACATATCCCGTTTACAACCATAAAATGTTCCTGCACCAAACCATTTACACTGTATTATATGTTAATTTCTACCCTCTAATAACATAAGATTTTGATAGACCACCGGTTATAAACATAGAAATATGCAATAACATGTTAACCACGCCGGTGAAACTATGTACACATGCCAGTTAATCGAGCGGCCATTACAGTTAATTATGTAATGCAAAGGCGGCAAACTAAGAGAAACAAGCTGTGAACGACCACATGGGCGCTTAAGATACTGATAGGCCTGTCAGCTAATTGGTTTTTATCACTTACAATCCGGCATGTGTGCTCTTTTTAATCCATTTACAATGGGACTTTAATGTACTTTGACAGGGCTTCGAATTCTGTGTCCGAAACGTTCCAATGTTGCGACATTGCATCACCGCGATCACTATCAAAATAAGAACATAATTTGTATGAATAGGAAACGGATGAGTATGTTTACTTAAACCCGATACCATAGTCCCACGCTGTCTGATTCATATCATATAAAACTCAAGCCATACTTTCTCTCATCATAACCATCCAAAATGTCTAAACGTAAACTTAACGATTTGTCACTCGGAGTTAAATACGAAAAATGAAAGTAAAGCTTATTTTACTTTGTCGAATTCCCAGCAGGAAATCCCCTATTCACTCCAATGTCTACAGATAGATTTACTCCTCCTGACTTGTAACCGGATGTCGAATTTAATGAAAATGGAAGCCGACTTGCGGCACTTAAATTCACTTGTTTCTGGTTCTTTTTCATGCATCATACTTGCATCAAGATTGATTCTCCAATCATTCATCAAAGTTATGTTGTGTCAAGTTTATTTTGGTGGCATAAAAAGAAGAATAGTAGAAAAATAAATAAAACAACCGCCATATTCAATGATTGAAGATGGCGACAGAAAACGTGGTCAAATGTCCATACAAAGTACACAAAATGGGCCAAATATCGGAATCCCGCACATAAACATACACGCTTATTAACAAAAATTCCTCATGCACGGAGGCTATGTGATAAAGCGGGATTAACTGTAATAGCAAAAAAAACCCGCAATATAAAAGACGTCATGATTATCAGGGACCATTATTGAACGGCACAGTTATTTTATACCAAAAAAATCCAAATGGTATCTTAAGTTTAATCAAAACTTTAAAGTAAATATTGAAAAAGGTCAAAGTATTGAAAAATATTCTGAAACTCATATTCAGATTAAAATATTTTAACTTAGTACAGGACGCAGGGGCCTGTAACGCGCGCTCCGCTGCCTGCCTCCTTTTGCGCTGCCCATATACGCCGCCTCTATATACGCGCCTGCTTCACGTTAAAAGTAGTATAGAGACAAGGGGAACTGTAGATATTCCCTGTTTTACCATCTCTCGGGAATCGGAAAATTTTGCCCATTTACCCCAGTAATGCTAACGATATAGCCACGGATGTATCGGCGAAGGATTCATCTTTCAATCAATACCACAAACTCCCCTCAGAACCAGTTATATACATAGCATTTGATAATTTTTTTACCGCCAAATATTGTCTCTGGACAGCGTAAATTTTCGGTTTGATCCTACTCAGAGAACAATGGATGATATGTTCCTCTAAATTCACCCCAGTACGGCTTACTGTAATTAAAAATCAGTCAAACGATCAACTAAACATCTAGCGCTCAGTGATTTCGTGTCGGCTAATAAATTATTTACTCATACAAATCAACACATCGTCAGTAAACAATTTTTATAGAGGCGAAATCTGTCTATAATTCTAATTTTTTTTCATTATATTTTTACGATTCACGCAGCTCCTCATTTTAATATTCATTACAACCTGACCTTTCCACACCTGCCATAGCAGAAACTGCCAATCACCGCTCAGTATTATAATCGAGGTCAGGTTGTGATGAATATTAAAATGAGGAGCTGCAGGAAAATAATGAAAACAAAATTAGAATTATCCCATTGGGACAGTCACACCTCTAGTTAGTTCTGGTCATCATTTGGCCACTGTGCCCGATGCAGTGAGGTTGGATTAATAGTTTGCTGTATGAGCACTTATAGTGCCCGCGAAGCCGCGGAAACGAAGCGAACAGGGTATACGTATGCGAATATGAGATATATACTAATCTACTTTTTCGGCCCAATCTAAAAATAAATTGAAATCACCTAAAATAGGATAATTTATTCATAACTGAAGGGTCAGCCAGGGTCAGCGGAGTCCAACATTCTATTGTTGGCAACGGTCGCCATTTTGTATTGATTAATGTCACCTCGAAATGTGTAATTTGGCAAAATGCTCCAGGGCAAAAATAAAAAACTTTGATCAAGCAACTGTTAGCTATACTTCATCATATGTAGGAACATCATGCTCCTAAAGCCAAATATATTTTCAAAAAGTGAATGTAAATTGAACAAAAGCTCTGGTTAACAATAAAGTTAAATTGCATGAAATAGTTTTGTTTACATATTTCATAAAATTATTAAAAATATTTACCCCGAAAGAGGAGTCTAGCGACCTTGCTGGCCGTTTACATATTATCTTCAATTTTCTAACGGTATTTCCGCCTAAAAAATTGATGAAATATTCTCAAAGTTCAAGGCCGACAAACATAAACTTTAAGTTCCGATTGAAAGATCGCAGAGTCATTTTAAGATTGCTTCTTGGGAAACCAGTAAAGGCGTCATGACATCAAGACGTACATCATGACGTCACTACCTACACCGGCGTGCAAAATTCCAGACAGGACTGCGTCGATGGCCAGACAGCTGAGACTCGTATTACATGGCAGGCTAAATATCCACATTTACGTTATATGTGATTATTTACATACATTGTATATATCATTTTCTTGTGTCCCATTTTAATTAGGGTGGATACACACATGCATGTAATTTCTGTATGTAAAATACATGTATTTTTCATGACCACACCAATAATTGACAACATTAATCACCTGCGCGCGAGCGGTTCATTGTTAACAGGCCAGACAAATGAGCAGTGCTAATCGAAGTCAAATTGTCTTCTATCAGTACTTTTAAGGCCAGTCCAAAACATGTCTTTTCTCAAGGATGCGGAAATTAGTCAAGTCTGTGATATCTGGCATTTTATTAATGCACGACCACCAGAAGCCATACGTCTGGCATATACAGGCTTGATGTAGAACATTTTCAACCATGATGCTTGTTTGGGTGGGGTCTCGAAAGGTTCAAATCGCTAAGGGACTTAGTTGAATGTATCGTTCGGAATAATCTTGGCAAGAAGGTACAATATGATATGTTTTACTTAAATAGCTCAGAGTTAGCCACCCCCCGCCTGTTATACCTTTCGGGGTCATATATATAGCCCCTGCATGCGTCGGGGAAATCCTGATCCACCACTGCTATAAATAAGAGAGGACTGGTAATTATTTAAATAGAAAGTCTACCATATGGGTTATCCCACAAACAATTATTTTAAGTGGCCTGGCGACTCGGTCCAAGTTAATGGCTTATCTACATTCCGACTTAATTGGAACTAGAACTCAGTGCGTTCAACACGTAGGTAATGATTGGGTTGTCAGTGGACACATATTACATCGTCTGTATGATCCATGTAAAACGCCAAATACACGATAATTACAGAGATTACATGCATGTGTGTATCCACCCTTAGGGTTTATCATCAAATCCTTCTATAAAGATAACAATTCATCCGATAATCCCATGAACAGTAACAAGCAGGCGCAAATTACGTGTACGTACATGATCATATCATTTTTCTTATATTCCGATCACCAACACGCTATATATAATCATAATGGTATAGTAACATGCATGGATTTGGGATTCATATAATACGCTTCAATATGTACAGAATTGGGTATATATAATAGATTGTTATAGGGTTTGTGGGGTAATACTGGATTATATAATCCCACAGTGGCAATTACACAATAAAAAATCATATTTAAACTGCCTGATAATTTCATTCAGTCAAAAACAGGAATGATGTTCCAAACAAATAAATGTGCCATCCTCCTGACTATGGAAAGAAAAGCTCATTTTCGGTTATCTCTACCATGAATCTGTTGATTTTTTCATATTCTGTGTTGTAATTATATTATTCAAATAATACCATCTGGTTTTGTTGCATATGAGATCAGCATAGTCACCAACTTCTGATATAATGTGTGTCCCCTAATATGGCAGAAGATAAAATGCATAATCTAGGTGACTATAATCGGTGAACATCACCAACTTCAACTAGGGAACTTCAATCTGATCTCTCCCATAGAAATTGAGGCCTCAGCAGAATGTGGTTCCCAAAGGGTGAATTTGGTGATGCTAGCTCACGATGCGAGATAACGTCACTAAATTCACTCTCTGGGGACCTCATTTCTGATGTGGTTAAAAGGGTCGATTACTTAGGGCATTACAAGAAATATGGCTTTTTGCCATTCATCGGAAAGCTCTCGGGGAGAGCTTTCCGATGAATGGCAACAAGCCATATTTCCGACTAAATCCTGAAAAATTACCCATAATTCTGCTGTGGTTAAGAAATCGATTAATTAGAGCATTACTGTAGTTAAAGGGGTCGTTACTTAGGGCACTACTGTATTTGCAGACTTGTCTATTTATATTTCAGACTGGTGTTACTCCATGGGCCGGGGCTAAAGTTTGGGGATCACTCGCGATTGACATCGGTTTTGCGAGGGCAGGTGCTAAACTTATCGGTTACATCATGGAGTTACAGTTCCCAATCACAGGAAGAATTGGACTTAGCAAATTTCCTGTACAAGTTGCGTAAGTTTCAGATCGGGAACCAGCCTAAACAAGCCTTGAAATAGTGTGTCTGTCATTTGCAGAATGAGGTCCCCCCAGAGGGTGAATTTAGTGATGCTACTCCACATAGCGGGGTAGCATCACCAAATTCACCCTCTGGGGACCTCATTCTGCAAATGACAGGCACACTATTTCAAGGCTTGACAAGGAACCAGCCTAAAGCTTTTGAATTGAGCAGGCCTCAAAATATGGTGCTGGACATTTGCAGAATGAAGTCCCCAGAGGGTGAATTTAGTGATGTTACACCGCACAACATGCTAGCATCACTAAATTCACCCTCTGGGAACCTCATTTCTGCTTAGGCCCTCAACTGCTATGTTGGGCATTGGGCACCTCGATTATGCATTTTATCTGCTGCAAATTAGGGGATATAGAAACTTCCCAGAAGGGAAAACTAAAAACAATATTAATTTGATACTGTAGATACTTCCCAGAAGATGAGGCCTAAGCAGAATGAGGTCCCCAGAGGGTGAATTTAGTGATGTTATACCTCAGAACATGCTAGCATCACTAAATTCACCCTCTGGGGGGTCTCATTCTGCATGGTCTCATCTGCTATGCTATGGGAGACCAGGGACCAGTCTAGGTAATTCAAAATTGGGAAAATTCACTTCTCCGTATCAGATTATTAGGGAGAAGTTGACTGTTATCAGGGAGAAGCCATAACGGCTGAAGTGCAACTTACTCCCCAACATCACCTTTCTGTGATCCAATATTTATTATGCAATTCAAGAGCTCATTTATAAAACTATAATACTGATCATAAATACCAAACTCCAGGTAGATTTATCTCCCATTGCTCTGCTGAGATACCACTGCCATAAGGATATTGGTAAGGATTTCTGACGTGTTCTTAGTTCTTATGTTTTAGGATTTAAATTGTCTGTCTGGTTCAGTTCATATTGTTCTTGTCAATACCGAAAGATTAATTACCATGCATTACTGCAAACTTTTGATGGTCAAAATAAGATAATAGGTGAATAAATATAGTTCCGATGATATGTAAAAATAGATGTATCGGTTTGCAAAGTATCATCCTTGAGGCTGTGCTATATCTCAGTGATAACTTAGAGGACGTTTGTGTAAATATACCATTGTAATCAGTAAATCACTTTATATATAATACTAGAAGGTGACCCGACTTCGTCCGGGCTTTGACCTTGAATTGACCATTTTGAAGGTCAAGGTCAGGTGGGGTCAAACACCAACACCCCAAAAATAGTGGAAATCGGCCCAGCGGATACCGGGAAATCGGCCCAGCGGATACCGAGATACCCTATGCATCAAATTTTGTCCGTAAAAATCTGCCAGTTTAACCCGATTTGATTTCCACTCAAGTATATAAACGCGCCTCATATACACACGCTCATTAATTATCAAGTTTCAACGTAAAGATAAATTACCATCGGTGCCCGAGATATCGCCAAGACGTCTGAAACAGTCAAATGCATCGGCCGGTTAAGCGTTAACGTGATCTAACGTTATGACCTCTAACGACGTCATAGAAGTTACGCATTGTTTTTATCCTGATGGAAGATAGTACCACTTCTTCTTGATAATTGAGGCATACGCATTATATATCGTTGGAAAGAGGAAACACGAAAGATTCTCACAGTGTCATTATTATGACTGGCATTTTATTATTCGCGCTGTTCGAATCGATTTGTAAGCATCGAACTCAAATGAAAGTCCTGTAACACAGCGTTAAAACAGATTTGACCTCGGCACGTGAAAAGTTGACCTCGGATCTGAAAATTAATATGCCTATGCCACTTCCCGACCGATAGTACCCTCACATACGAAGTTTCATCGAAATTGGGTCGGCCGTTTTCGAGTTCATCGCGAACACACAGACAGACACACCACACACACACTGAGACAGATCTTCCAAAATATATAATAGATTTAAAGTGCTTTACTGATTACAATGGTATGCTATTTTGAAATATGCTTACTGCTAATCTGAGAGTCACTTAATTCTCCCCAGAACAAAAATAGTTGACCTTATACGAAATGGATTATTCCATCAGTTACAATAGTATGTTTTGGAGTTGTCTATTATTCATCTGGGGGGGTGTTCAGAAAATATAAGCAGATGACAGATAAAAAAGTGCAAAAGGATTCCTATTTACATGTATTGATGGGAAATGTTTAGATAATAAGTTCAACAAACGGCATAATATGATCGTTTGTGAAACGTATTATCTGAACTTTTCTTAAGATAAAACTCTAGTAATGTTCTACATAATCGACCCTTTAACCACAGCAGTATTATGAGAAATTTATCATGATTTAGTCTGCAATATGGCTTGTTGCCATTCATCGGAAAGCTCTCACTGTTAGTTTCCAACCATTTTGATCGCATAGGAATAAATACTGAAATAATTCAAATTAAATTATCAAATTTGATTGAATAAAGACATCACTGCATAACATGGAAACAGGAAACGACTGAAACAATAGAAAGATGCAAGCAATAAAATAAACATATAAACTTTTTTACATTTACATGTATTGGAAAGGTTTCATCATGAAGTTATGCACCAATTTATTGGGAATACATTATGTTTTTTGCGTATATATTTATGTAAATATATTTTAATATATTTTAAATTTTCTTACATGCATTCAAACTAACGCATACTATTTATGAAAATATCACCAGAAACAATTATAAATTATTTGCATGTTCTGTTAGATTCCATACCCAACACAATGAAGATTCCACCGAGAGCTTTCCGATGAATGGCAGCAAGCCATATTTCCAACTAAATCCTGAAATTTTTCCATAATTCAGCTGTGGTTAAAGGGTCATATTCATCGGGCATTACTGTACTTGTTTTGAGAGAGAGATAAACATCCCTGAGTAGTATTACATTTTTTATTCCAATATTAACGGAAACAATCAGTTGGATCATCGGACGGATCGTCATATACCTCCGGGCACTTGTGATGTTTATTTCGCTTATAAAGCCATGCTGATAATATATAATTATGTAATATCCATGTAGATAACGTCGACACAGAAAGTTTAGAAAATTACTTCGTTCGTCTTCGCCAGACGAAAATAGCACATAAGTAAACATGCAGAATCTGTTTACTTCAATTTATTCTTCTTATATATCTAGAGTTCGAATGGATCTATGACTGGTTCCTTTACAGTAGTATATTACAGTCTACTTCAATTTAGTCTTCTTATCTAGAGTTTGTATGGATCTACGACTGGTTCCTTTACAGTAGTATTACAGTCTACTTCAATTTAGTCTTCTTATCAAGAGTTCGTATGGATCTACGACTGGTTCCTTTACAGTAGTACCACAGTCATCTTCAATTTATTCTTCTTATCTAGAGTTCGTATGGATCTACGACTGGTTCCTTTGAGACTGGCCCTGCAGGCATTTGCTGAAATTTTTCTCATCTTCAAAACGGTCACTGTCTATGAAGGCAACATATGGGAGTACAGTATGCCGGCAATCGAGCATAACATATTCGACATTCCAATGAAGGGAGAAGATAAATCTGGACCCTCGCTCAAGTCAACAGCTGTATCTCGGAGACGTCGCAGCAACGTTCCTCAAGGATGTAAACTGCAGCAGGTCATTGGGCGTGACCATACTGACCCCGCCTTCCTCATGGAGCTGTTCGCAGATGATGAATCAAGTGATTTAAAGTATTACTATGCCGTCGGGAAACATACAGGTGGTATGGACGTGGCTGGATGGACAGAAATGGGTGTTGCTGCACTGGTGCCTGCAAAGCTTACAAATGGTGTGTAGTGATGTTACATGGAAAAGGATTTATCATATTTTCTTTTGAATAAAATTGTATAATAAAATTTGACCTGGTTTGAGGATGACTGTCAACATTTGTTTACATGTGCCACAGTGTGAGCATGATAACTACAGTAATGCCCTAATTAATCGACTCCTTAACCATAGCAGAATTATGGGTATTTTTCAGGATTTAGTCAGAAATATGGCTTGTTGCCATTTATTGGAAATCTCTCCTTGTGGTTAAGGAGTCGATTACTTAATAATTTTGATGATTAAAATGAAGAGAAAGTGGTGCGTGAAGTTAAAATAGTAGTGCTATTGGAAGCCATATTATTTTGTGACGTAGGGTACGGAATGTAAACAGACGACAAGCCGGACGTGAAAGGTCACCTGGCACTATTTCCTGTTATTAAACGAACGTTTAATATCACAATTTATCACATAATTTGGCCATAAAAGCAGTTTCATAATTATCGGTAATAGACACGTTTAATATCAGCGCGTGTGATGACGTCACGGCGTTCTTCAAATAACTTGCAATCGCTGTAGTTTATGATTGTTGTTTTCGATGAATATTTCGCGCTGCTTCGGGTTTATTTGATCATGTGATAAAAGGTATCTCACACTCATCCTATTTTATACGTAATTTATCAACCTCGTCCTCTAAATTCTATTTGAGCACTATTGTAATCGAGGTGTCAGTGTGTCTGTCCGATTCCTTGTCCGGATGTTAACTCTTGTTCATATTATGCGATCGAAACAAAACTTAGTATGATGAATAACCATCACGTTATTTAGGTCAAGTTTGATTTGGTCACTGTCCCCATTTCCCTTTGTTTTTTTTACTTAGAAATCAGTTTTTGGGTAGTCTGGATGATAACTTGAGTAATATTCAACATAATTTCTCAATATGTGGTTCACAATTGAGAAGACACAGGCCAAGTTTGATTTTGATCACGGGCCGATGAGTTTTGACATGAGTTATGTCCCTTTTTTGGTCCAGAAATAATTAATAGTTGGGTTGTCCAAAATGATATTTGGTAAATGGTTTACAGATCAGATAACACAGATATACAGTAATGCCTTAAGTAATCGACCTTTTAACCAAAGCAGAATTATGGGTAACTTTTCAGGATTTAGTCGGAAATATGGCTTGTTGCCATTCATCGGAAAGCTCTAGCTGAGAGCTCGCCGATGAATGGCAACAAGCCATATTTCCGACTAAATCCTGAAAAGTTAGCCATAATTCTGCTTTGGTTAAGAGGTCGATTACTTAGGGCATTACTGTATAGTTCAAATTTAAATGTCGTCTAACTCGAGTCACATTTCAGCCAGAATTTGACTTCTATGTTCTTAAAAATGCCAACATCCCAAAAGGCAATGGGGGACATGGAGTCTGCGACCTTTTATTAACTTTGCATGTATGTACTTGGGTTATTAACTTTGCATGTATGATGGCACTCACATTTGTATCATTATAAGTTAACCCTTTCTATACTAAAGCATCATTGATGAGTGGTTATCCCATAGGAAATGTTCAGATAATAAGTTAACCCTTTCTATACTATAACATCACTGTTGAGTAGTTATCCCATAGAAAATGATCAGATAATAAGTTCAACCCTTTCTTAAAGCATCATTGATGAGTAATTATCCCATGGGAAACGTTCAGATAATAACTTCAACTAACAACCATAGTAGGTTGTTGGTTGAATTATTATCTAAACATTTCCCTCAATAAATAGGGCTCCTTCTCCACTTTTATTTATGTCGTCTGAGTTTATTACTTTAACATCCCTCCAAATCATAATGAACCATTCCAATGTAGACTTTTATAACTGAATGGGATAATCCATTTAGTATGGAAGGGGATAATGTGTATTATTGCATTTGTATCATTTCACATACAGGTGTGCCACTGTACTTCTCTGTGAAAGTTGTGAATAGCCAGGGGACTGAAGCAATCACTACTTGCTACTTACCAACATACGATACGACTCTCCCCGATGGGCGTGTGGATGCTTCCTACGAGTTCACCAGCCATCCAAGTATCTTATCAGGAACTCTGTTTGTGTTTGACGATTCGGAGCTTATCACATACCATGCTCAGGCTGTCGGATTCTCTCCAGGAAAATTTGGAACCGAAGTTCGGCCATGGGCGTTATTAACGATACAGAATGGTGACATCCGTAATGATATTTCAGGGAATTTGAGACACTTTTCTGTTGCTAAAGAAGGTAAACTTACAACTCGTCCGATAAAAACAACAACAGCAAACGATGCGGAGCAATGTGCCTTAGTTTGTCTAAACTTTGGACAGAATTGTGTTTCCTTCGACTTTGAAACACACTCAGATACATGTGATTTACAAGAATTTGCAGAAGGTCCGACCGCTTTCCTCAGACGTAAAGGGACATATAACCATTATGAACGACTATCTGCCGGTAAAACAGCTTACATAGAATATACAGATATTGCTTTGAATCACAGCGTTACATACTATCTGAACACTAACATAACAAACGTTATGGGTTATCAAAGTTACCTAACCTGCAGAGGAACGACGGTCGACTTTACGCCACCACTTCCAGGGGTAATCAAGAATGCCAAGTCAGATACAGTTCAGCACGACCAATGCGCTGCTTCTATAGAGCAGAGGTGTATTCACATGACTTCCCTGGACAATCACAGGTAAGTGTTCATTACTGGGGCTAATTAAACAAGCCCTGGATATTAGCCTAGGCAATAGGCAATGCCTAGGTAAAAGCAGAGGCAAAATCAGTTTGCCGAGGCAATAGGTAAAATAAGTTCATTAGGTTAAATACTAAAATTGATTTATGTCTATCAGAAATAGAACCTCTTTAGCCAAAATGACTTCCTTAAATCACTCTTTACATATCTTGTCCTACAATTGTTTCCATGGCACTGGGCCATTAACTAGCTACGTCAGTATAAGGACACTCGTTTTGGAGATGATTTGTGGAATTGTACATATATGTTGAGTAGTGGCCTGGAAATAATGTTCCCCAAAATAATTAAGCATTTCAGGTTATTATTGAATCATATTGATTTGAGATGGCAATATTGTTGCAAAATTGTCTAGATAAAATCTGTTTTTGCCTAGGCCAATTTCTTTCACCTAGGAAAAAATATTGCCAAGGCAAATTTTCCTTAATTCCCAGGGCTGAATTAAACATAATTTTATATTCCCAGGGAATTATTGGGATCTGCACATCCAAAAAATAAGCATTTTCAAGTACAAATAGTAGGGGGTAATACACTGCATCTCAGTTACCATGCAGATAAGTTATGGCAATACATTTCAAGCCATTATACAACTCTCATGATGTAATACTTATCACGAATTCACGATACAGTTATTCAGTGTCACTAATTGAGACTATTTCTAAAAAGGGACAAACATCAGATATTTATATTTCTGTTTTAATTATTGTATTAATCCCCCCTCAGATGCAAGCACATTTTAAAAAATAGAATGTTGAGGCAATGGTTGTGCTTTATGTAGAAGCTTACGCAATGTTTGATGGATAAAATAATCAAAGGAAGTTTCTTAGGCTAAAATACAATGGTTAAAGTCATTAGCTTCACTCCCGGTGGGTATATATTTCATGTCAGACAGAACTGTATCCGATATACCATAAGAAAGGTCATAAAAAACTAGAAATAAAACCCCAAGGTTGCATATTATTGATGCGGTATTCGCCCCGTATTAAATTGTTGAAAACTGCGGTCAGAGTAAGAAATCTTCTCAGATACAACCAAATTTTCGGCGCGAATCATCGCGTGGAGGTCATGGAATTATATTCGGAAGAAATCGGAACCGCCCGAAAAACGACGATCGGCTGGCACGCACGGTTAAGAGAACAGCCAAAACAATAGCCGACATGTCGATAACCGAAAGTAGATTCAACAAAACACAAACTAGATAATGTGATTATGTCTTGATTTTTGCATCGATATCTCATGTTTTCTAATTGAAATGTCGAGAATTAATTGGCAACTAACAAAGTGTACACACTGTGTATATGTTATATATGGATTGTTTGCAAATTTAGGCGTGAATGGGTATTCGTGCACAGCATGCAAAATACGATTGGCACACCTCCGAACCGATCAGCTGATCCAGGTCGTCATGCTTCTCATCGATTGAAAATAAACAAATCGGGGAATTCCTGCCCTTCTTATCAAACGTCAACACATTTGGTCGAATTTAAGATGAAGTTATCTGCAATGGCATTATTGACTTATGTAAATGGAAATTATTAGCAATATTTCAAACGCAGAGAGTGCATGAACCACCGATCGATCTATAAATTATAATAGCCCAATCGGGCTGAACTAGATCGATTGGTCTTCCTATCATAGTGGTTGCTGCTGTAAGAGAGGGAACTCTAAATTTCTTAAATATTAAAATTTTGTTTGTTTTCAGATTTGTACAAGTTTATAATGAATATTACTAGTAAAAAAATATACCATTGTCTTTCATTAGTTTCAAAATAAATGAGAATTTTTTTTAATTGGTAGAAACAGCTGGTCGAAAGAACAATTTAGAGTACTCCCCTTATCCCAGATTCACTTTATAGTAGCTAATTACACTTAAGCATAAATTATTTATGCTTAAGCATAATTAACTTACGATCAGCGTAATACATTTGAATTACGCTTGAGTGTTATTGGGTTCATCAGCTATCTCACCTCTATGGGAGGAAGCCAAATTAACATTTAATAAATAATTGAGATAAAGCCCCCCCCCCCCCCCCACCAATCAAGGAATCTCTAATTACACTTAAGTGCAATAAGAATATTTCTTATCGCGCTTAAGTGCAATAAGAAGATTCCTTATTGCGCTTAGAGATTCCTTATTGCGCTTAAGTGAAATACGATATTCCTTTTTGTGCTTAAGTGCAATAAGATATTCCTTATTGTGCTAAGCGCAATTAGATATTTCCTTATTGAACTTAAGCGCAATTAGATATTTCCTTATTGAACTTAATCGCAATTATATCTTCCCTTATTATATCGCTTAAGCTCAATTATATCGCTTAAGCTCTATTATTTATTAAATGTTAATTTGGCTCCCCATAATTATACCTCATGTATATTGGTATAACCTGATGTAGGTTACTGGCATTAGTAATGCGGTTGCATCCATTTCAGCTTGAGGGGAGTTCAATGAGAGTGTATATGAATTACGTTTAAGCGTACTTCATTTACGCTTAAGCGCGGAACTCATTTACACTTAAGCATAATTAATATGAATAATGCTTAAGCAAATACCTAACTCCAACTGATTTCCTCTGTCTGAATAATTGAGTCCATCTCATAGTATATGGGGGAGTCTAAACCGATGTTTGATTGATGTCTTATTGCCAGAGTAAATTTGAGTTTAGAGGAAATCGCATGGGAGACAGCCTTTTCAAATATATTATTTATTAGTGTAAATCAATTGCGCTCAAGCGCAAAAAATATGTGTCTAATAATATATTTGCGCTTTAGCATAAAATTGCCATAAATGTGATCTATTATATGGGAGGCCCTTTTCACATTTATTATTTATTTACGCTTAAGCGCAAATAACCTCTATCATTTGCAATTAAGCAAATAGATCATATTTGCGCTTAAGCGCAAATCATTTGCACTTAAGCGCAAATAAAAATCAATATGCAATGATCCCCCCTGAATTAATTTTACATGGCACAGGCCTAAACACATCACTAAAGTTGATATAGCCCCACCATATGAGGGAAACAATCCCCCAGAAACCCCAAGATCTGTTTTATGACCATGGAAATGATATAGATCTGTGTAGGATATGTCTCTTTTATAAAATATACTATATCTCTGGGATGGCGACACAAATTCTTGGGGACAGGGATGCTGATATTATGAAAATAGGGGTTTTTCCCCAACTTCAAGTCAATGAGTACACCATATGAGGGAAGCAAACCCCAGTAACCCCTAATTCCCTATTTATGGCCATGGAAATGGTATATATCTGTGCAGGAGATAATAAAATATACATGAGCTCTGGGAGTGAGGCACCAAATCTTGGGACACCAGGGACAGAGATGCTGATATGCATATGGAAATATGTTTTTTCTTCAACTTCGAGTCTGTATGGGGCTATTACTATGGGCCCATGCTAATATAATATGAGATGGACTCAATCATTCACATCAGAGGGATGTAATGGAGTGTTAGGTATTTGCGCTTAAGCGCAAATAAATTGATAGACACATATTTGTGCTTAAGCGCAAATGATTTACGCTTAAGCACAAATATTTGCGCTTAATGATTTATGCTTAAGCACAAATATTTGCGCTTAAGCGCAAATAAATAATAAATGTGAAAAGGGCCTCCCATACTATTTCCGCTAAAGCGCATATGATTTGTATTTAAGTATAAATGATTTGCTCTTAAGTGCAAATGATTTACACTTAAGCGTAAATGATTTGCGATTAAGCAGAATCAGAATAAATGTGAAAATGGCTTCTCGTATAATCGCTTAAGCATAATTCATTTATGATTAAGTGTAATTAATCTATCAATGAAAATAAATGACCAGTGAGCTTAAGCGTAAATCAATTACGCTTAAGCACACTTTAATCAATTACGCTTAAGCACACTAGTCATAATTCTATTACTCATAGGAGTAATGCTTTATCTACATCATACGGTTAAGCGTAAGTGAAGTACGCTTTATATGTGTGCATTACACCTGAGTGTAATACATTACGCTTAATTGTAATTCACTTACGCTAATGTGCAATTAGCTAATACATGTGAAAAAAACTTTCCATTATAGTTATCATCCATCAGAATGAATAGTGCTTACTAAAGCTTGACAACAGAATTTGCCATTAAAAACATTTCATGGCCAATGAGCTAACAAATGTTCTGTACTGGCATATTGAATACCAATTATTTGTACTATTGTACAGGTATAATGTAATTAAACAGTTTTGAGTTACAAAAGTAAGACAACTCTTTCTGCACGGTACTGTGCTTGCGGCCAGATTGATGTAAAAATTCGGTCAATGCGCTTACAATTTTCTATAAATAGTAACATTTTGGAATTATTACCTCTCGATCACTGTTCGATTATAATCTTTGCCACTAACTCGGCCAATGTTCTTCCGTTTGTGATTTCACGCAACAATTCCCTTTCTATTCCTTCCCTGTCGAATTGACTACCGATTGCGATGTCAATTTGTTTTTCGCTTTAATATTCTGATGTGCATGACGCTATTCCAGCGAACGGTCATCCTCCCTAGAAGCCATTTCTGAGAACGAAACCCGATTCAGTCCCAATCGAGTCGGAAGTGCTCGGGCATTTCCGTGACTGCACAAGACAACGCATCGGTTTGTATTTTCGTGTTATTATGGTGAGATTAATCGGAACGATTGATGAATATAAATAGTTAGCCGAATGGCCGTATAATGTGTACAAACTGACTTCAGGATGGGGGATTTCGTGTATCTGAGTTATTTTATTCACTCTTCCCACAGAATGACGCAGGGAACTCAATTGTGAGGTTCAATTTACGTTTCACATCACTTTAAAGATAACACAAATTTACCAACATGCACTACAGACTTTAGATTGTATGCCCGTCTTAAAATAATAACATAAAAATAAAACCTGCCGCCCACACTTATTTGAAACAAACAATAAATTTTTTGGACTTACTCAAGAATTACACTTTTAAAACCATATGTTAACCCTTTACCCAACAAAACGGCCAAAACCGGCCAAATAAAGCTGCAACAGCCTAAAATATCTTCGGTCTGTCTCAATAAAACCATACAAATATGGATATCATTGGAACCGGCTAATTGACCACATTGTGATGGTTACAGTTATGCCCTGTGCCAATGCATTCTCTTATATATGCGAGTCGACCATAGGTCGCCTCGCATATATAAGAGAATGCATTGGCCTAAAAAAAAAATATTTTTAACACTTTTTACCATTTTTTCTTACATTCTTTAACAATTTTATAATTTTTAATGTGTTAAGCCAATGCATTCTCTTATATATGCGAGGCGACCTATGGTCGACTCGCATATATAAGAGAATGCATTGGCACATGGCCCTTCTGTTGGGTAAAGGGTTAAAACCATATGTTAATCCTGTCTTCATGGATAGTATGTTTGATATTTCAGATATGCTGTCGATTGTTATATGTATTCTATCCCGAGCAACATATACAGTATAATGCCCTAAATAATTGACTCCTTAACCACAGCAGAATTATGGGTAACTTTTCAGGATTTAGTCGGAAATATGGATTGTTCCCATTCATCGGAGAGTTACCGATAATTCTGCTGTGGTTAAGGAGTCATTATTTATGGCATTACTGTATACTGATATTATTGTTTCTGTATTCTCTATATATTCCCAATTACAGGCTGCTATCGTGTAAATTTTTCCAAGAGAAAGGGGACCCTTTACCAAAATGTGTAGAAAAATCTTGTGATCCTTTCAGAAATTAAACGGTGTGGCCAAATATGTTTCATGTTTTATTTATAGAATCATCATTGATGGTCCAGAGTCAGAGACTGTGTTTAATGGACATATGCCAAGAGTTGATCTGCTCTATACACTCTCGAACCACTACATCTCAGGTGAGGATTCTTGTACAGTAATGCTCTAAATCATCGACTCTTTAACCACAGCAGAATTATGGGTAATTTTTCAGGATTTAGTCGGAAATATGGCTTGTTGCCATTCATTGGAAAGCTCTCAGTGAGAGCTTTCCGATGAATGGCAACAAGCCATATTTCCGACTAAATCCTGAAAAATTACCCATAATTCTGCTGTGGTTAAGGAGTTGATTATTTAGAGCATTACTGTATGATACTTGTATTGTCATAATGTATGACCAATATAACTTTGAACTTCGCTCCACTTTCACAAATTTGATGGTTACATGTATAACTCTCTCTATACGAAATAGTTATTGATGAGTAGTTATCCCTTAGACTTGATATTGTCTGCTGTATGTTTGCTTTTATTTCCTGAACAACCCTCCAGATGAATATAAAAGACCCTTCCAATGAATATTGATAATAAACCTGACAAGAGTGGATGGGACTGGTGTTCAATTTTACAAAGACAGCCCATTGATTCACCCAAGAGGGCTACTCCCACACAAGCCTTGAAATAGTGTGTCTGTCATTTGCCAGAGGGTGAATTTGGTGATGCTAGCCCGCTATGCGGGGGGTAGCATAACTAAATTAACCCTCTGGGGACCTCATTCTGCAAATGACAGACACACTATTTCAAGGCTTGCTCCCACACATGGCCCTTTCTCTATGATGGAGCATAAAAACATGTGTTTACCTTTGCAGCTAATTGGTATGGATTCACTGATCCTGAAAGCGGAATATGGGCCTACACCTGGTCAGCAGGACGGACTGTGTGTGGAATAGATATATCACCTTATGAGAACCCACACGCCCACCTTTCACATAAAAAATTCTGGACTCACTATGGCTTCACTAAAGGTCTCCATTTACCCGACGGCTCATACTATTTAACTGCGCAAGCGATTAATAACGTTGTGTTTGGAGGCGCCATGGTAACCACTGTGTGCAAGACGCAGCCGCTAGTTATCGACACGACCGCACCAATCATAGAGGGCGTTACTGATATCTTCTATGATGAGGACTTTGACCTGATAGCTGTTTACTACAAGATGTATGATGAAGGGTCGAAAATTGCTCGAGCAGATTTCGGACTCGGCAAGACTAAGTACGATGTGGAGCTTCGATCTTATAGCCGACATGGTCATACAGAACGAGACCACACCTACCTCGCTGTCGAGGACCTCGGTCTGGCACCTGGGATTCCTGCCTGGATCAGACTGAGGGCTGTTAACAATGGTATATTATGACTTAACTCTTTCATGACTGGAGCTTCCAGATTTTTTGCGAAACCCCTGTGCCAATGCATCCTCTTATATATACGAGTCTCCGGATTTGGCGTCTAAGGCAAAACTTGCGCGAAAACACACAGGCGCATTCAATTTCCAACATTCGGATTCAGCGGCCCAAAGGACGCCTCACATATATAAGAGAATGCATTGGCCTAACAATATTTACCTTTATCTGGTAAGCCAGTGCATTCTCTCATATATGTGAGGCTCCCTATGGGAGACTCGCATATATAAGAGAATGCACTGGCACAGGGTCTTTAATGCTGCACCAACGCAGCTCCCATCATGTAAGGGTTAAACAGGTTTCATATAGCTCCTTGAGTTTGACATAAATTTTTTAGTACTAGTGGGATCCTTGAAAAGTGCTTGAATTATTGCAATGGTAAATTTAATTTCCATACAAATTGTATGAAAATGTTATTTTACATTTAATTAACAGTTATTGAAATTAGCTTTGTCTATTCGTTCATCAGGCAGAAATGTTTGTTGTCTGGATAATAACTTATATTATTTGACAGAATTTAACGAAGCTTGGTATATGGCCTTCATATGATAAAGTCCCGATCAAGTTCGAATTTGGGTTCGGTCTGATAATTTCTGATAGGTTTAAGCCCCTTTTCAACTAGTTTTCAAATAGTTGGAATTTAAGCACAGTTTTTTTTCAATCAAATTTTTCAGGATTTAGTCGGAAATATGGCTTGTTGTCATTCATTGGAAAGCTCTCAGTGAGAGCTTTCCGATGAATGGCAACAAGCCATATTTCCGACTAAATCCTGAAAAATTACCCATAATTCTGCTGTGGTTAAGGAGTTGATTATTTAGAGCATTACTGTATGATACTTGTATTGTCATAATGTATGACCAATATAACTTTGAACTTCGCTCCACTTTCACAAATTTGATGGTTATAACCCTCTCTATACTAAATAGTTATTGATGAGTAGTTATCCCTTAGACTTGATATTGTCTGCTGTATGTTTGCTTTTATTTCCTGAACAACCCTCCAGATGAATATAACAGACCCTTCCAATTAATATTGATAATAAACCTGACAAGAGTGGATGGGACTGGTGTTCAATTTTACAAAGACAGCCCATTGATTCACCCAAGAGGGCTACTCCCACACAAGCCTTGAAATAGTGTGTCTGTCATTTTAAGCCCCTTTTCAACTTAGTAAAACTAGGTGTGTTAGCAAAATAGTTGGAATTTAAGCACAGTTTTTTTTCAATCAAATTTTCCGTTTTCTAAAAAAGCCACTGGCAAAATAAAGACACCTTGTTCGGGGGATGTGTGGCCATGCGACCTTTTATAGAATATACAAAATGATGGAATGAAAGTATAAAAACAAATCTACGGGAAACATGTTTAATTCATGCCGATATCTTCCATATTTTGCCGAGAATGTTTTTACGAAATGTTTTGCTTCAGCATTTAGAAATTTAATAACAGAATCTAGATCTGGATAATATTAGATACATTCTTGTACGGTAATTATAGATTGTTGTAATCTTCAAATGTTCCATTATAGTTTAAACCTTTTAATACAACGAACTGTAGGTACAGTGCAGAAAATAAACAAAGGGTCATGGAATAAAATGAATTACCCATTTTGTGTTGTTACATCTATAAAGTATTCAAACTTTAGCAGGCAAACCAAGTGTTTTTCTAGAAATGTACCTAAGAATGTATCTAATATTATCCGGATCTAGATTCTGTTATTAAAATTCTAAATGCTGATGCAAAACATTTCGTAAAAACATTCTCTGCAAAATATGACTAATTAGTCTGTACATACCATTGTGTGAAGCAAGCCAGAGTTTAGTGTGCCTGTCATTTACAGAATGAGGTCCCCAGAGGGTGAATTTAGTGACGCTATCCCCCACAGCATGCTAGCATTACCAAATTCACCCTCTTGGAAACTCATTCTGCAGGGCCTCATCTGCTATGGGAGACATAGACTCAGATTGAAGTTCCCAAATGGTGAATATTGTGATGTACACCCATTGGGAACCTCGATTATGCATTGTGTCGTCTGCCAATTTGGGGATATAGAGAAACTAAACTAAAAAAGATATAGAATCTATGTGAAGAAGTTTCTGTAGAAATTTGATAATAAAGAAACTTTCCAGAGAAGATGAGGCCTAAGCAGAATGAGGTCCTCAGAGGGTGAATTTAGTGATGCTAGCCCACTGTGCGGGATAGTGTCACTAAATTCACCTCTGGAAACAGGGTTCACGCTAAATAATTCATATTTGGCAAAAAATATTTTCATTTGGCAAAAGTTTAGGCAAGTCAATTTTTAATTCCTCAAGAAAGTTGAAAATTATTGTCAATTAATACCATTAATTTTAAGATGCAGTTAATCTGGTAACATTATTATCGATGGGTGAAGGGATTACCAATATTTAGTGTGGTGGTGGTGTTTACATATAGCTAATCCTCTTGTGATGTTCCCTTCTGATCGATGAAGCAACTCTTCTACCGTTTTATTGTTCGGTGATTGGTTTATTGTTGTGTGAGTTGCGGGTATAATTATTAACTAACTGCTTTCCTAACGATATCAAATGTTCAAACCGTGAGTGTTGTAACATAAAACTCAATGAAGGTTGCAGAAAATGATACTATCAGGGATAACATTTGGCAAATTTTAATAGAATTTGGCAAAAAATATTTTCATTTGGCAAAAATAAATTTTGGTCCAGCACTGACCCTGTCTGGGGACCTCATTCTGCAAATGACAGGCACACTAAACTCAGACTTGATATGAAATGAGACTGAGAATGAAAACATGAAATTTTAAACAATTTGGAATTTGGTGATCGACTCCTTAACCACAGCAGAATTATGGGTAACTTTTCAGGATATAGTCAGAAATATGGCTTTTTGCCATTCATCGGAAAGCTCTCGGGGAGAGCTTTCCGATGAATGGCAACAAGCCATATTTCCGACTAAATCCTGAAAAGTTACCCATAATTCTGCTGTAGTTAAGGAGTCGAGCATACTTTTGTTTTGTCTTTAGTTGAATTGATGACAACTAGTCATGGGAAGCAGCCGATCATGATAGATAAAACACCGCCTGTGCTGGGAGTGATTCACGATGGAACTCGACATGCCGTTGATGCCATGTACCAATCAAATGACAAGGAAATATGTGCGCAGTGGTCCGGCTTTCACGATAAAGAATCGGGACTGAAAGGGTAAATATCCTAGAATGTTTTCCTCTGATTTTTTAAAACTTCATATATTTTTAACACTACTAGTATCTTAAAGGTACTCAATCCGATCAGAGGGTCCCCATATCATCAAGATACAACAACAACAACATTTCTTCAAAATACACTTCAGTTATCAGAATCGATTAATTGCAACAAAATAATGCTAACCACTGTCAACTATGGTATAAAATTTCCCAAAACATGCATTTTATTTAAATGAAATATGGCCATATTATCACTTGAGTATTCACGATATTTAGCCGTATTACCACATTTTTATGTTTACCCATACCATAGTATGGTAAACATAGTGTCGTTGCCCGGATTGACCACTCGTCATTAGTCCGTCCGTCCGTCCGTCCGTCTGTCTGTCTGTCTGTCTGTAGACACTTTACGCATGGTGCCATAACTGAAATATTTTCTATCTGATCGGAACCAAATTTTGTATATGAATTTCTCAGCACCAAATACAGATCGAGTTCGAATATGGGTTTGATCCGAGTTTATTTTTCGGAGTTATGGCCCTTTTTCAACTTAGAATTTATGCATGCTGCCATAACTCAAAAAGAAATTATCTGACCATAACCAAATTTGGTATGTGAGTTGCTCAACCCAAAATACATATCGAGTTTGAATATGGGTTTGATTCGATATTTTTTAATGTAGTTATGGCCCTTTGACATAGAATTCATGAATGCTTCGATAAATCATCAATTTTTCAACTGATAGGAACCAAATTTTGTATGTGAGTTTCTCAACTCAAAATACAGATCGAGTTTGAATATGGGTTTGATCCGGTACTTTTTACTGGAGTTATGGCCCTTTGATTATTTTATTCATCGCTAAAATATATCAAAGATACACAGGTGGCACTGTCTAGATAGTATCTAATAAATCAGGTTCAGGATGCTATGAAGTTGTCTTCTCACACAGAGATAGTATTCAGTTACAATACCATGAAGTTCCTTCTCTCTTGTATTGAGTTAATTAACTGCTAGGAGATGTGTTGGCTGTATCAGATATAATTTATACTCTATAAGTATCTCTGGCCATATCATAGGTGGAATGTTTATACTATTATATTTTATATGCATGGTTATTTAAATTTCATCTTAAAGGCATAATCTGGTTTCATTGTTTAATAGCATTACCATTGGAATTTTATTGGTTGCATGGGAAGACAATTTTGGTTTTCAAAGTTTTAAAAACTTGAGAGCTCTGTATCAGTCTATGGGAACAAAATAATTGTTCATAACACTTTTAGTACTATAGGTCTAGTTTGTTTTATCTATATATTAATGGAAAGCTTTTTCGACATTGATTTCAATTGATTACATATGTGAATTGAAAAATTAAAGGGGCACACCAGGTTTGATGTATTTTTCCTGTACTCTGCATGAGATAAAACTTTTTATGTGTACCTATACCATAGTATGGTACACATAGCGTCAATGTCCGGATTGACCACTCGTCTGTCCGTCCATCTATATCTGTCTGTCTGTCAGACACTTTAGGTATAATGCGATAACTCTAACATTTTCTATTTGATCGGAACCAAATTTTGTATATAGGTTTCTCATCCCAAAATACAGTTCGAGTTTGAATATGGGTTTGATCCGATTTATTTTAAAGGAGTTATGACCCTTCTTTCTTTTTTTTTAATTTGAAATTTGGATTTTTCATATTTTTTTAGATTGAATTTCCTCGCTCAATTTAACATAAACAAATATTACAAAACTTTTATAATAATAAAAAAATTATTTAATTAAAAAAATAAATTTGTCATTGACACTAATTTGTTTTAGTTGTATTCCATTAATAAGGTGTGATGTCCTGTATTGAAAATGTTAAGATTTTATTGCAATAGTTGCATGTAATATAATGATATCAATAAATTGCCATGTGAACATCCAATATCCAGAGTATGAGAATACCTTTAATAGATGTCATTCCAAGCAAAATCTGTTATTAATTGAGTGATGACATATGTTACATAGCTCTAGGGGGGTGGTTGTATGAAGGTAAAGTAGGGTCCTGCGAATTGGAGATTTTGATCGAATCGAATATCGAATCGAATTCTGGAAATCGAATCGAATCATATCTGTGTGTTACATTCTAAATTGGGCATGTTTTGTCAATGATTAGACGATTTGTGAAACGTTCTATCAACTACACACACGAGGTTCCATCATAACTTATGTGGCGATGAACCGTCGTTTGCAATACTATTAACTTCAAATGATAATTGTCGAGAAAAAAAGGCAGATTTAAAAAAACGTTCATGCGGCCGTCACGATGATTAATATATAACCACTAAACGGATTATCAGAAATAAAATCACGCGAAATTTGTACAGTTTGCATGTACATGCAAAATTTCAAATCGACATCTGGAATCATCCGTTGTTATAAACTTGAAGATGCAACAACAGTCGAAGGGTAACCTGATTATGTAGTGCTGGATTCTTCTTGGACAGATGATTCCATAGATGGGTCATTGTCCCAGATGCCTGCAATTTATACACCAGGTTGCAGTCATCTCATGTGTAAGTCCCTGCACTACCTGCAGCTTTATCATGTTTAAAATAAACATGAATAACGACGACATTTTGTCAAAGAAGTGTCAAAGAACGCTCCGAAATTGAAAGTAAACTTCAAAAGAAAACATCGCCAAAATGCACTTTTCGATGCCGGGAACACGTGTTGTTCAAATTCTCAGCTACATGTATACTACATAATGCAGAATCTGAGACAGATAGACGGCGGATAACGCTAGAGGTTACTCAGTCTCATAGCTATTATTATTCACGTGCGTTGTCGGTCCATCGGTGATCTCCGAGCTTTTGGCTACCATGTTCAAAGCTATAATTCAGGCGTATTTAGTAGTCCTATAGTGGCTAATTGCTGGCTATTATATTTAATATATATAATCGCGATGTACAATAAGAATTATAAGGTGCATATATACATCATTTTCTGTAATTAAATGGCACAAAAACAACTAAGATCGATGTGTGTACTTGTCAGTAAACAGCCCACTTTTCCATCAGTGTATATTCGAAATTTCGAGTTGGCAATTTCGACTCGAATTCGAATCGAATTTGACTTTCGAATCGAATCTCGAATCGAATATCGAATATTCGCAGGACCCTAAGGTAAAGATGAACAACCTGCTGGCTGGATAATTGTTTATCCTATCTGTCAAATTTATTAATGGCTAAACAATTGGATCTCACAGTGAGAGGTCCTTGTGTGAATAGGGACAGAGTTATGAGATTTGAAACGACTCCTCCCCACCCCAATTACTTTAACCCCTTCTTAAGACAAATTATTTGACCTTTTGATTTTAAGTTAGGTACTGATATATGTATTACTGTGATCATATTTTTGACCAGTTATCAGTTATAGCTAATCGCTATCACCAAGGTATGGGTTAAACATTTGACCGAGACCATCCATTTGACGGTGTGTTTCTGGGCCACAATTTAAACAATAGAAATAACAAACTTCCAAAATCGATATCTGATCACTCTGAGCGTTAATGAGTAGGTTCCTCGACTCGATTCAAATATTTGTTACCCCCCCCCCCCCCCAAGCCAAAGAAATAGTAAATTAGGGGTGTTTAATCGGATTCAGTACCTTTAATTAAACAGACATGGCTCATTCAAAGCCCAAAATTATGTGCACATAATTTAGTAAGAGAGCTTTCCGATGAATGGCAACAAGCCATAGTTCCGAGTAAATCCTGAAAAGTTACCCATAATTCTGCTGCGGTTAAGGAGTCGATTACTTAGGGCATTACTGTAGCTGTTTCTCTGTAACTTTTGTGGTAAACATAATTTTGATGATTAAAATGAAGAGACAGTGGTGCGTGAAGTTAAAATAGTTTCGAGTTACAGTAATGCTCTAATTAATCGACCTCTTAACCACAGCAGAATTATGGGTAACTTTTCAGGATTTAGTCGGAAATATGGCTTGTTGCCATTCATCGGAAAGCTCTCGGCGATGAATGGCAACAAGCCATATTTCCGACTAAATCCTGAAAAGTTACCCTTAATTATGCTGTGGTTAAGAGGTCGATTAATTAGAGCATTGCTCTATAACAACATAATATACGTTTTCCGGACAGTCGCACATTAGTTTATTTCTGATTCCAGAACTTCAATGAAAACAAATGGCATAAAATTAGTGCTCAGGTCCGACCATTGTGGTTGAAATTGTATTTTTTTTATGACTTCAATGCTTCTTGAAGTATAGATAAAACTAATATTTCATATCTCAGAGAGAGGCAGATACATTATATTTATATTTATTTTTAATTTTGAAATGTTTTTTTGTGAAGAGGCAGGTATTCATATATAATTGATTTATTAAAAGGATTACACCGGTGTAGAATTTCTCAGTCATTATCGTTGCCCGCTAATCCACTGAGCACGTTGCCATTCACCTGGTCAGGTGATTCATCTGAACCAATTTTCCTACATAAGGAACGCTCTTTATTGCTCATGTTTGCCCATTTAAGTTGTCTGAGGTCAACGACATCTATCTCATTACACTCTACAGGTCAATTTTTCCCCGTATTTCAATTTTTTTGGGTATATATTTAATTATTTAATTTAGTTAATTATTAGTGCCCTTTTAAGACATGTGATGTCAACATGACCATATCTAATAAGATTCCCCGGGTCAAATTACCCATATGTAAAAATTTTAGCTCCGATATGGTCCAGCCATTTCTGTATAAACAATCAGTAGATAAAAGCCAATTGCAACAGCAATTCAGGTTTGACACTGCGCGTCACTAGTAGTCCCTCATATGACATCACATGAAGGAAGAATAACGACTGCTTAATCCATAATGGAATATTCAATCATATAAATCGACATAACTTCAGTTACATGCGGCTATCACAATAATCTTGATCGGTGGATTAGCGGGCATCAATAATGACTGAAAAAAGCTAAACCGGTGTAATCCTTTAAGTCTCGTCCTAGTATTTGGTTTTATTACCCCTTGGAACCTCGATCAATGATTTAATCTTCAATTCAGGTTTAGAAACCTCTTCTTGTTTTCCCTGACCTAGCTATTTAAGAAGGGTGTCAAGTGAATATTGAATGGGGATTTTCATGTATATCCCCGAAGCTAAATTGGCAACTGAAATTTGATCTGTGTGTCACAGATATAATATCGAAAACAATCCCCATTGTACTATTTAATACATATTTGATGCTTTGTTGGCATGTTTGACTTGTCTATCGATCTACATGTATTTGTTCAGATTTTTCAAAAGTACATCAAGTGCTCCAGAAAACAATTCTAAAAAACATATTTATAGCAAGAGTTAATAATTGACCTGAACACACACCACCAGATAAATGTCGTGACTTTTCCTGCTTTAGCTGCCTGATTTCTGTTTGTTATAACTTTAACTCAGGATATTTAAATGGAAATCCCCATTCAAAATTGGTGACTTGATCTCTCTTAACTATAATTTACATGGATTGGTATAAATAACATAAAATAAGTTTTCAAATTAAGATTTATTTTCATGCAAATAAGACATTGATGTTATTTTAGGCAAGCAGTTGTTATCCAAACACTTAATTGTCTCCATCAGTTCCGAGATAGAAATCTAGCATGAAGTTACTTTCCCTTTAGCCAGAGTGTTTTACTTTTCTTGACCGATATTGTGGTCCTTATCGTCAAATCTGTATATCTTTATATCAGCTATTGTGTCCATTTTGCGACCAGAAGATTGCCAAGTTATCGCCCTTCAGTGAATGCAATAATCTGGCTATATTTGCATCTTGCATTTTTTGCGATAGAGTCTGCCATCCAATGATATGGGGATGGGCGTTATTTATTCAAAAATTTCAAAAGTGAATGTTATGAGGTATACAGTAATGCCCTAAATAACAATAATAATAATGATGATGTAGCTTATATAGCGCCTATCCCCGCGAGGGCCCTAAGCGCTTCACATTATTACCCCAGCTGTTGAGTAATGCCAAGTCTTCTGCATGCTGCCATAGTGGCACTTCACAATATTGCTCTTGGCTTCAAATATACACTTACCCAACAACCAGGTCCCTATTTCTTGTCTAGGTATGACGAAGCAAACACGGTACAAGTGACCTTGCCCAAGGGTCACAACCTGGCGCGAGATTTGAAACAGTGTGTGGCTATATATAGTACACACACCGCTTACTTCGGAGACAATAGACCACCAGCTGGGCGCGAACTCACGCCGGTGCATTAACACCATTACAAGTCCGAGACTCTAACCACTGAGCTACCACTTCCACTATGGGTAATTTTTTCAGGATTTAGTCGGAAATATTTCCGACTAAATCCTGAAAAAATTACCCATAATTCTGCTGTGATTAAGGAGTCGATTATTTAGGGCATTACTGTATTTTGGGGCACAAATCGCCATGTTGCTTTAAATTTTGTTTTAGATTGATTTGTATTTGTTGATGTATGTTAATAAATCATCTCTCATGTACAGGTTCACCTGGGGAGTTGGAACCAAACCTGGACAGGATAACATCGTAACGTTTGCCAACTACAGTCATGACGTCCTTGTGATGTGCTCACCAGCTAACCTCACCCACAATACCTCATACTTCTCGACGGTTGTGGTGATGAATGCAGCTCTCAACATGAAGTCAAGCAACACATCGTCTGATGGAGGTATTTGCTAACAATTAACCCTTTCTGATGAGTAGTTCCATTAGGTAATGTTCAGATAATAAGTTCAATAAACGACCATAGATTGTTTCTTGAACTTATTATCAGAACATTTCCCACCAATGATTATGATGAATCATTCTGATCTTGTATTATCTGTTTTTCTGTCTGCTTTTATTACATGAACACCCCTCCAAATGAATAATACACCGTTCCAATGTATACTTTTATAACTGTTGAGGAAAATCCATTATGTACAGTAATGCCCTAAATAATCGACCCCTTAACCACAGCAGAATTATGGGTAACTTTTCAGGATTTATTTGGAAATATGGCTTGTTGCCATTCATCGGAAAGCTCTCACCACCTCAGAATAAAGAAACATATATTTTACTCTTTCAGTTCTTGTTGACATCACCAACCCACTACCTGGTAATGTTTCGGATGGTGTAGATGTCAGTTCCGATATTGACTTCTCTTCAGAGACCGCCACAGTGTCATCTGTTTGGGACGGATTCACCGACCCAGAAAGCGGGATAGATAGTTATGACATTCAATTAACAATTAATAACGACGTGATTAAAAAGTGGAACAATGGGCCATCTACAGAATTCACAGATCACACGCTGCATCTCCAACATCTAGATGTTGTTCAGACTGAAGTTACAGCATTCAATGGGGCTGGGCTAACAGTAAGCGAAGCATCGGATGAATTCTTGGTCGACCACACACCGCCTTCATTCGTCAGTATGCAGAACATGAAGTCAACTTCCCCCTATCAGTCCGACACGTCATCGCTCACTTACGAGTGGGAATTCATGGATGGAGATTCTGGCATCAGAGACTACAGATTCAAAGTAAGGATCAACACACACTGCAAGGAAGTGTTCAGTCCCCTACTATGCTGTCCTGTGAGATAGAGTTCAGTCCCCTGCTATGCTGTCCTGTGAGAGAGTTCACTCCCCGTCTATGCTGTCCTGTGAGATAGAGTTCAATCCCCTGCTATGCTGGCCTGTGAGATAGAGTTCAGTCCCCTGCTATGCTGTCCTGTGAGAGAGTTCACTCCCCGTCTATGCTGTCCTGTTAGATAGAGTTCAATCCCCTGCTATGCTGGCCTGTGAGATAGAGTTCAGTCCCCTGCTATGCTGGCCTGTGAGATAGAGTTCAGTCCCCTGCTATGCTGGCCTGTGAGATAGAGTTCAGTCCCCTGCTATGCTGTCCTGTGAGAGAGTTCAGTCCCCTGCTATGCTGTCCTGTGAGATAGAGTTCAGTCCCCTGCTATGCTGTCCTGTGAGAGAGTTCACTCCCCTGCTATGCTGTCCTGTGAGATAGAGTTCAATCCCCTGCTATGCTGGCCTGTGAGATAGAGTTCAGTCCCCTGCTATGCTGTCCTGTGAGAGAGTTCACTCCCCTGCTATGCCGTCCTGTGAGATAGAGTTCAATCCCCTGCTATGCTGGCCTGTGAGATAGAGTTCAGTCCCCTGCTATGCTGTCCTGTGAGAGAGTTCACTCCCCGTCTATGCTGTCCTGTTAGATAGAGTTCAGTCCCCTGCTATGCTGTCCTGTGAGATAGAGTTCAGTCCCCTGCTATGCTGTCCTGTGAGAGAGTTCACTCCCCTGCTATGCTGTCCTGTGAGATAGAGTTCAATCCCCTGCTATTCTGGCCTGTGAGATAGAGTTCAGTCCCCTGCTATGCTGTCCTGTGAGAGAGTTCACTCCCCTGCTATGCCGTCCTGTGAGATAGAGTTCAATCCCCTGCTATGCTGGCCTGTGAGATAGAGTTCAGTCCCCTGCTATGCTGTCCTGTGAGAGAGTTCACTCCCCGTCTATGCTGTCCTGTTAGATAGAGTTCAATCCCCTGCTATGCTGGCCTGTGAGATAGAGTTCAGTCCCCTGCTATGCTGTCCTGTGAGAGAGTTCACTCCCCTGCTATGCTGTCCTGTGAGATAGAGTTCAATCCCCTGCTATGCTGGCCTGTGAGATAGAGTTCAGTTCCCTGCTATGCTGTCCTGTGAGAGAGTTCACTCCCCTGCTATGCTGTCCTGTGAGATAGAGTTCAGTCCCCTGCTATGCTGTCCTGTGAGATAGAGTTCAGTCCCCTGCTATGCTGTCCTGTGAGAGAGTTCACTCCCCTGCTATGCTGTCCTGTGAGATAGAGTTCAGTGAAATCATGTTCTAAATTTTTCATTCAACTTGATATAGTCAAGTTTGAGGTATTGCCATAGGTTGGCGACTGTTGTGTGTCTGGGGGCGTCCGTCCATCCATCAACAATTTCCTTTGGCACACCCTACAGGCCACATCTCTCATTCGATCATCACCAAATTTTGGTGTGACCTCTAGATAGGAGCCATCAATTTTTAGCTCAACTTTACTTTGTAAAGTTTGAGCTATTACAATGGCTTGGTGTCCGTCGTCTGTGTGTGTGTGTGCATTTGTGTGTGTGTGCGTCTGTCAAAAAAATTTCCATTAGCATGGGCTACAGGTCATACCTTTGATCGAATCATTATGAAATTTGTCATAGCTGTTGACATGTAGATGGGAACGAGTCATTTTGTGGTCATTCGGAAAAAAAACATTGGATTTAAAAATTCAATCCATTAGCATGGGCTACAGATACAGATAGCTGTTGACATTGACATGCAGATGGGAATGAGTCATTTTGGGGTCATTCGACCATAAAACATGGCCGCTTACAGCAATCTTGGATTTACTCTTTGCATGACTAATGGTCCAGTGCATTTATGAGAAAAAATGCCAAACCCAAAATTTTTTTTTGCTGGAGTAAGTACATAAACCCTCCATAAACAACATACTAAAAATCGGCAAAAATCGGAAAAAGGGAAATTGGTGAATTTCGTGAAATAAATTTGGGGAAATTTGGTCAAATCATCAATTTATGGATTTTCATGGATGTTTATAAAAACAATAAAATTCACAAATCCTACAAAAAGGATGTGTATTGTGTCGTCCTCAGTTTCCTGAACCCAGTACTGAAAACCAGTCCCAGATTCATTACGTATTTTTCGAGTTGTGTGCCTTCAAAAATGCAAGTTTACCTGATTTCGGCCCATTTTCGGGGCCTCACTTTCGAAGAATGAGCCAAAATGCCTTATTAATGATTAATTATAAAAAAAAAACTAGAGCAAACTGAAGGGATTTTTCACTGTTTTAGTAATTTCCTCACTAGATTAAACACAAAATATGATTAATATGTGCATCTATAATTAAGAAGAAGATTATATTCTCAAACAAAATGTGTGTTCCATTGTATGGAACTGAACGTGTGTGATGAAATGCAATATTTGAGGTCATGTAACTCAATAATTTAATACCCATATGCCATGCGTTTCTTATAACCTTTTAAGTATGTTGGATTGAACAAATTGTAAAGGTATTAACAGGACATTATTTAAGAAAATCAACTTATGGCCCTTTGAATACTTAGTCTTAGCTTGTTTCCAAAGATGCCAGTTTGAGGCATTTTTGTCCATTCTAAAAGGCTTTGGGCCATAAAAACAAAAAACAATGGGTGTTTTAATGTGTAAAATTATTTGAACTTTCCTCCCACAACACTTAAGTGATAACAAATTAGCCTTACATTGGTTATGCCATAGTATGTCACTAGATTTCTTTCATTTTTCAGGAAACTGACTCCAAATTTTAACATTGGTATAGGGGTAGGAAAAATCACAAAATGCAATCTTATCACCAAATTACAGCCATTTCAGACACAATGTTGTTTTCTTCCAGTTTGTGTACATTCCTGTTGCATTATAAAACTGCTTAATACGTTATCGGACGTTGATTTAGAACTTTATGGTTATGTTGTATAAAAACAATCTCAAAATGCCAATTTTACATTTCACTGCCAAATTATGACAACAAATATTATAGCTCTGTCAATAAACATAAACAAAGGAAATATGAAATTATGCATGAAAGAACAATGTAAGCAGAAGCTGTTAATATAAAGTTTTATGCTTCAAGATGCATAATTTTGAAGTTTTTGTTGATATGCTTTCCCCTACCCCATTGTTCTGCCGTTCAAATTTGGAGTAAGTTTCCATAATGATGAGTGAAATCCAGTGACATTCATTGGTATAACCATTGAAATGCTATTTTCTCAACAAAAAAATGATTTAAGAGGACAGATCACATAATTTTACACAATAAACTTTCGTTAATTATTCTTAATATGCCTAAAATCCTTTTAAAATTGACAAAAACGCCCCACAATAGCATTTTCGGAAAAGAGGCTAGACTAAGAGTTCATAGGACCATAATTTTATTTTATTCACCAATGTATTTGGAAATTACTTCACAATTTCTTCAATCTAGTATTCTCAAAATGTTATGAGAAAAGCAGAGCATATGGATATTAATTTATAGAGTTACATGACCTCAAATATGGCATTTCATCACACAAGTTCTGTGGCAAGGCAAATTTGGCTAAGTCCATACAATGGAACACACATTTTGTTTGAGAATATTTTATTCTCCTTATTCATAGATGCACATATTAATCATATTTTGTGTTTAATCTAGTGAGGAAATTGCTAAAACAGTGAAAAAGTCATTAATTTGGCACTAGTTTTTTAAATAATTAACCATATAATACGGCATTTGGCTCATTCTGCGAAATTAAGGCTCCAAAATCAGGTAAACTCGCGTTTTTGAAAGCACACAACTCGAAAAATACTTAAGGAATCTGGGAATGGTTTCCAGTTCTGGATTCAGGAAAATGTGGTCGACAAAATAGGCATGATATTTGTAGGACTTGTAATTTGAATTTTTATATACATTCATGAAAATCCATATATTGATGATTTGACCAAATTTTCCCAATTTATTTTCCACGAAATTTACTAATTTCCCTTTTTCCGATTTTTGCCGATTTTTAGTATGTTGTTTACGGAGGGTATATGTACCAATTTCAGCAAAAATTCTGTTGCAATTAGTTCTGGGTAAAACCATAAATGCACTGGACTATAAATCCTTTGGCATGGGCTATAGGTCGTACCTTTGGTCAGATCATCATGAAATTTTTCATGGCTGTTGACATTAGCATGTAGATGGGAAACAAGTCATTTTGGGGGCATTCTGCAAAAAAATATGGCCGCCAGTGGCCATCTTGTATTTCAAAATTCAATCCATTAGCTTGGGCTACAGGCCAAACTTTTCGTCTGATCATCATGAAACTTGTCATGGATGTTAATAGTGATATGTTGATGGAAACGAGTCATTCGGACATAAAACATGGCTGCTGGAAGCCATCTTGGAATTTAAATATATCTCTTCATATTGATAATCTAGTATTACTTAGTATTACTTAGTCATTTCAACTTTCCGCATTCCTAGTTGCTCCATTGACTGAACACATGAAATTATTCCCTTTCCAAGTTGAGCTACAGTGTCATTGACAATTTAATTTTTGCACTAATTTGTTAAAAATACATGGCTGCCAGCCGTCTTTGCATGACTAAATTCTTTGGCAAACCCTACAGACTAAATCCCTCCTCCGATCATCACCAAACTTTATATGGATCTTGACTGGAGCTTCCTGGAATTTTGCACACAAAAAAAACATGCCAATGCATTCTCTTACAGTAATGCTCAAAGTAATCGACCTCTTAACCACAGCAGAATTATGGAAAAGTTACCCATAATTCTGCTGTGGTTAAGAGGTCGATTACTTTGAGCATTACTGTATATACATTGTATATGAGTCTCTCATACGTAGCCTTGCATATATAAGAGAATACATTGGCCTAACCATATTTACCGTGACATTGCAGGACAGTGCATTCTCTTAGATATGCAAGGCTCCCTATGGGAGATTCGCATGTATAAGAGAATGCATTGGCACAGGATCTTGAATGCAGCTACCATCATGAAAGGGTTAAAAGTTATTCTCCTTAGTTTATTTGGAAATGTTTATCTTGGTGTATGTGTGCCAAGCCTGAGTTTAGTGTGCATGTTATTTGCATAACGAGGTCCCCAGAGGGTGAATTTAGTGATGCTATCCCGCATTGTGGGCTAGCGTCACCAAATTCGCCCTCTGGGGACCTCATTCTGCATGGCATCATCTGCTATGGGAAACATAGACTCAGATTGAAGTTCCCAAATTGTGAATATTGTGATGTACAGTACACCCATTGGGAACCTCAATTATGCAATGTGTCATCTGCCAATTTGGGGAAAAAGAGAAACTAAACTAAAAAAAATAGAAACTAAGTTTCCATAGAAATTAGATAATAAAGACCTTCTAGAGAAGATGAGGCCTAAGCAGATGAGGTGCCCAGAGGGTGAATTTGGTGATGCTAGCCCGTGATGCGGGATAGCATCACTAAATTCACCCTCTGGGGACCTCATTCTGCAAATGACAGGCACACTAAACTCAGGCTTGATGTGTGCACAGATATCTTAAGTCATGGGTTAGGCCCAATTAGAATTTCTTGTCTCTTCTGCGGGACAGTTTTAGGAGCTATTTTTATAATATAAATCCATGTGAAAACGTTTTTAGCATACCAAAAGTATACCAAGGACAACTCTTTCTTGTTAGTAGCCTTAATTGTATTTTAAATATAGATTTACCATGATCTTACGATCATAATAAACCACTTTATTATGCCTTTATATATAAACTAGCCGATGAGCCCGACGTTGTCCGGGCTATTCAAAAACCAAATTTCAAGTCGATAGCTCCACCCGTTTCTGAGATCTGGTCTGCGCATGCGCGAAGCTGGCGTCGCACGGGCTCGGCGACCCGATAAAATTTGTATCCGGGGCAAGATATATTCACATAGCAAATTTCAAGTCGATAGCTCCACCCGTTTCCGAGATCTCGTCTGCGCATGTGCAAAGCTGGCGTCGCACGGGCTCGGCAACCCGATAAAATTCGTATCCGGGGCAAGATACATTCACATAGCAAATTTCAAGTCGATAGCTCCACCCATTTCCGAGATCTCGTCTGCGCATGCGCGAAGCTGGCGTCGCACGGGCTAGGCGACCCGATAAATTTCCTATCCGGGGCAAGATACATTCACATGCCAAATTTCAAGTCGATAGCTCCACCCGTTTCCGAGATCTCGTCTGCGCATGCTCGAAGCGGGCGCCGCACGGGCTCGCCAATATGACAACGTCGACCGCCTGGTCAAACTACACACACGTACCAAGTTTCGTCCCAATCGGTCGAGAATCGTAGATTTGTATAAATGACAGACAAACAAACGTACAAACAAACAGACAAACATAGGTCTTCAAAATATATATGAGACTAGCCGATGAGCCCGACGTTGTCCGGGCTATTCATCCGGGCTATTCAAAAACCAAATTTCAAGTCGATAGCTCTACCCGTTTCCGAGATCTGGTAGGCGCATGCGCGAAGCTGGCGTCGCACTGGCTCGGCGACCCGATAAAATTCGTATCCGGGGCAAGATACATTCACATACCAAATTTCAAGTCGATAGCTCCACCCGTTTCCGAGATCTCGTCTGTGCATGCGCGAAGCTGGCATCGCACGGGCTCGGCGACCCGATAAAATTTGTATCCGGGGCAAGATACATTCACATACCAAATTTCAAGTCGATAGCTCTACCCGTTTCCGAGATCTCGTCTGCGCATGCGCGAAGCTGGCGTCGCACGGGCTCGGCGACCCGATAAAATTTGTATCCGGGGCAAGATACATTCACATACCAAATTTCAAGTCGATAGCTCCACCCATTTCCGAGATCTCGTCTGCGCATGCGCGAAGCGGGCGCCGCACGGGCCGGGCGACGTTGTCCGGGCTATTCAAAAACCAAATTTCAAGTCGATAGCTCTACCCGTTTCTGAGATCTGGTCTGCGCATGCGCGAAGCTGGCGTCGCACGGGCTCGGCGACCCGATAAAATTCGTATCCGGGGCAAGATACATTCACATAGCAAATTTCAAGTCGATAGCTCCACCCGTTTCCGAGATCTCGTCTGCGCATGCGCGAAGCTGGCGTCGCACAGGCTCGGCGACCCGATAAAATTCGTATCCGGGGCAAGATACATTCACATAGCAAATTTCAAGTCGATAGCTCCACCCGTTTCCGAGATCTCGTCTGCGCATGCGCGAAGCGGGCGCCGCTTGGGCTCGCCAATACGACAACGTCCACCGCCTGGTCAAACTACACACACGTACCAAGTTTCGTCCCGATCGGTCGAGAATCGTAGATTTGTATAAATGACAGACAAACAGACAGACAGAGGTCTTCAAAATATATATGAGATAATACCAAGTCTTAAGTTTTATCTCTATTTTATTCACTAAATAGCTAGTAGTCTTGAAATTGGGATTTTATTAATTGTTTTTGAAATTATGGCCCAGATGCATATCTCGGACTTATATTGTGATACAACCCTTATTACAGGTAATGAAAGTGATGGGCGGACGGAAAGTTAAATATTGGCCAGATGGATCAGCTTATAGAGAAATTAACAGTGCGGGCCTGCAGCACGTCGATATCACTGACATTACGCTGTCGAGTGGATCCCGATATATACTCACTGTGACTGCCATCAACAACGCTCTGCTCTCTACAACTGAGGAGGCGTCTAGCATCACAATCGACACGACTCCTCCAACCATAATAAAGGTTAGATTCACTCGCTTGTTACAGGGTTTGTACGTCAGTCTGGTATCCTGGAAAAGTCATGTAATTGAAAAATTACGATTCCAGCTCTGGAAAATAGCACATTTTTGGGGGTAGTATGAAAACGTCCTGGAGAAAATGGTTCCCTCTGAGTTTGGTTTGGTTTGAAAAGGTTATGGAATTATGTTTCCTTCCTTGAAAAGTTATGTAATTGCTCTCTATCCTTCGCTAATAACTTGTTACGAAAGAACGCGAACTTCAAGCACCTGCCTTTTTTATGTGTCCAGGTCTGGATTAAGATCGAATTTTTATCGAAACCGCACAACTTCCTGTCTGGTGCCCTTGACATTAAAATTAATTGTTGGAACCAACAAAATTTATAATTTCCCGTATTCAATGAAAACATAACAATGACTGGACCAAGCCTTGAAATAGGGTGTCTGTCATTTGAAGAATGAGGTCCCCAGAGGGTGAATTTAGTGATGCTACCCCGCATAGCGGGCTAGCATCACCAAATTCACTCTCTGGGAACCTCATTCTGCTAAGATGTAAGCAGAATGAGGTCCCCAGAGGCCGCAGAGGGTGAATTTGGTGATGCTAGCCCGCTATGCGGGGTAGTATCACTAAATTCACCCTCTGGGGACCTCATTCTTCAAATGACAGACACCCTATTTCAAGGCTTGGACTGGTTTGACAGATTATCGGTTTGAGAGTTGGGGTTGCATGGTTGACAGATTATCGGTTTGAGAGTTGGGGTCGCATGGTTGACAGATCATCGGTTTGAGAGTTGGGGTCGCATGGTTGACAGATCATCGGTTTGAGAGCTGGGGTTGCATTGTTGACAGATCATCGGTTTGAGAGCTGGGGTTGCATGTTGTGATAACAATCCATTGAAAGTGAAGTGCAATCTATGGCAAAAACAGATTGACATTGCCAATATGGTAGAAGCTGCTTTTGTCACGCACAATCGAGGCAGTACATGCTCATACATAGGTATGAACACATTTAGTAATGTTTTCCCTCACCTATCATGGGTATAATATGCCTTCCACATATATGCTTACAATACACCCAAGAACATATTTTCTTTTCATTTTTAATTGTGAAAATTATGACGAGTGTCACGCAAAATGAAAAATATTGTTATAATCACATCATTGCACAAATCAAAATTTCAATACATTATCATATTACCACAATTTTTTTTTGGAAATGGGTAATTTAACACTAAAAATATGCGCAGATACAATTTTAGGGTTTACAAAGAATATAAATGCAGCAAGCAATCTGCTCAGTCATTGATTTGGAGAAACTATCTGCTAATAATTATTTGATTGAAAGCTGTGTAAAGGTCCATTACAACATATTGTCTATTTCCAAGCAAAGCTATAGCTCAGATTACAAAATCTCTGACCTTCATGTCATGACATGAATGTATTGCAGGTTTTCATTGGTCGAACTGGTTAAAATTAACATGACGCATAACAGTATTGCCGGTTTTCATTGGTGAAACAGATGATATCATGATGTATTGCAGGTTTTTGTTGATGAAACTAGCCATGACGTGACGTGTTACAGGTTTCATTGGAGTAATCAGCCATAACATTATGTATTGCAGGTTTTCATTGGAGTAATCAGCCATAACATTATGTATTGCAGGTTTTCATTGGAGTAATCAGCCATAACATTATGTATTGCAGGTTTTCATTGGGGAAACTGAAGAAGATGAGATGGTGGAAGATGGTATTATTGAACATGTGGATCCAAATTCCATGCCTGTGGGTGTCGATTGCCACGATGCCGAGAGTGGAATTACTGAAATTTTGATTGGTGTTGGCAGCCAATCAGGGCTTGATGATATTGCGCCATTCAGAGATTATCAACCAAGGGACGTTCTCCACCTACAAAACCTCAATTTGTCAACTGGAATTGAGTACTGGGTGTCGGTGAAAGCGATGAATGGGGCGGGCCAGACATCAGCTGTCACAGTTAGAGGACCAATCAGAATCCTCGAAGCAAATGTTCCAGGTTAGTGATGTAGCAGAAATTGTGAGGCCATGCAGTGAGACTTGTTTTGGCAGAGTTATTTTCATATTGACTTAAAGAGATACAGTAATGCCCTAAATAATCGACTCCTTAACCACAGCAGAATTATAGGTAATTTTTTCAGGATTTAGTCGGAAATATGGCTTGTTGCCATTCAGTGTTCGCGCTGGACCGAAAAAAACTTTTGCCAAATCAAAATTTTATTAGCCAAATGAAAAAAACTTTAGCCAAATTAAATCATCGTTTTCTGTTCGGTTCACAATTAATGACTAAAATATTTGTTTTAAACTTTATTTGTTATACTCAGAATGAAAACATAATTAAAACAACACAAAAAACAACTTTAAAAACAATATTATACTAACATATCATCACATATCACACAGGCATTCGCATTCGCAAACATGAAACTAACATTCTATATAATTATAATCCGCTAAACTAATTGTAATAACTCTATGCCATTGACACCATGGCATGTGGGCCGTTAACTATGGCTTATTATACTGTAGTAAGGTGTTAACTGATGAATATCTATTGTATTCATATCTTTTATGATGTGAAGCCCGGTTAATAGACGGGATGCACTTTATGACACCCATTACGTAACCATTGAGTTAAGAACTGCTCTTCTATAACGAACAAAGCATTTATGTATTGTATCTTACAGACGACTTAATCAATTACATAACCAGTATACAGCTTATACGTTTTGACGATTAGGCTCTCAACGGAGAGCCCAATGTCTGAACATCAGAAGTCTTATTAGGCGTCAGTAAACTAATGTCATTCGGTCTCTTCATATTCAGTAGTGCTTCGTCAGGTTCGTTCGTCTGTTCAGTAGCTTCCTCACATCTACTATCGTCATTAGCCATTGGCTAATTTGGCTACCGACAGTGCGAACGCTGTTGCCATTCATCCGAAAGTTCTCACTGAGAGCTTTCCGATGAATGGCAACAAGCCATATTTCCGACTAAATCCTGAACAATTACCCATAATTCTGATGTGGTTAAGGAGTCAATTTTTTAGGGCATTACTGTACTCTAATATGGTTACCCTATCTGATAAGAAATGAGAAATGTTTCATGCTCACCGAAACGTGACTTCAATGCGTCTTTCTGGGACATATAATGCTCATAGAAAGGTAGTTCAGGTAATTTATCAACATATTTCAATACCGGGATCAATTCTAAATTAAATATTATATGGTGTATTTTGGAGCGCAAATCCCCATGTGGTTTTAAATACTTCCGATAATGTGGTACATGGCACAAAATCATTCAAATCATATGAGAAATCTTATAAAGTACCCTTATTGTTATAAGAATTATGGACAACAGAATTTCAAGTTTGCCGTGCTTTCCCGGTTGTGACTTTGGCCTAATAATCTGATTAACCTTTTCTTTACTTGTTGAGTAGTTCCCTTAGGAAATATTGAGAAAATAAGTTCATCAAACATCCATTTAGTAAAGAAAGGATTAATTGATGTGATTGTATTGTAGGAACTGTGTCAGACGGACGTATTCAAGAAGATATTGACACAAGTAATGACATCACCTCTGTTGCCATTACTTTCGAAAGTTTTGAAAGCAAAGCCTGCAATATTGAGGGTTACGACTGGGGAATCGGCCATGAAAAATTTGCGACTGACGTCATGCCTTATACAAGCTACGGATTGGTAGTTGACACCTCAGGAGTTGGCCACGCACAAGTAAACTTGCATCTGGTTGAAGGGAAACTCTACTTCTCATCGGTTCGAGCCAGAACTGGACACGATTGCCATGAGGATTACATTGTGTCATCATCAAATGGTTTCACTGCTGATATCACCCCTCCGACCTTGTCCTTCAGCTACTCAAATGTGAGCGGTGACTATGTTGAGAATGATGGCGGGGTCTATACATCGAGAACGGAAAATATAGAATTGTCCGTGATCAGAGATGATTCAGGTTAGTGATGAATGGATTTTCGCTTTTTTTCCAAAATTCAGAGTACCAGGCGTCTGGGAAACGATCGGTATTATAATAAAATGCAACCATATTGGCAAATATGTCTTCTTTTTTTTATAAGCCTTTCTTACTTGTCAGTACTCTATGTTGCAGACAGTTAACCCTTTGGTGTGTAGGTACGTCTTATATGACATCATATCCGTTTAGGAATATATTTTTGCAAATGAAATGAGTAATATTGTAACAATGGCCTATTGTTACAAATAAATGATACATACAACATTATTAAAAGCACGAATCAATTATCATAATAAACATAATTTATCCACCTCCTACCCCTGTCTACTATACAGATAAAGCCCATCAGATAAACCACGCCTCTATCCGTCTACTAGACAGATAAAGCATCCTCTACTAGACAGATAAACTTAAAATATGCAAGGAAGAAAGGTAACAAGAACTTGGAGCAGTTAACCTCCAGCAGTTCGTGAGTGACGTCACTGGGTCGTAACAACGTTATGGAGCATCATTAGAACGGACCATGCTGGTTTCCGTTGTTAGTGACAGCGTCCTTAGAAACATCAACATACACAACGTTTTTTCGTGCAACAACTTTCTAAAAGATCAAAGGATGCACCCCAAAACGCACTCAAATAGAATTTTTAAATGTTCAGTTGGTGAAATCTATAACTTGATTAAGCAATTGGCAGTTTGTTACTATATAAAGTATAAGATATTCTTCCGTGAGCTGGTAGTGGTACATTTGCACTGCGATCTTATAGTGCTGGTGCTGAGTACTGCTAAAATTCAGACTTTCATTCAATTCATTAAAAAGTTTCAAGCACAAACATCCAAATTCACATGACTGCTATATTCGTACATTTCAGTTTTAGATTTGAACGTTACGCAAATCATTTAGATTTTATTAGAAATTACACCATGCTATGATATTTTTCCGGCATAATTTAGCAATTATATTGCGGACTATTTCGCGGCGCAGTCGCATGAATACAAAACTGTTTCATAATTAATTAGTCTCTACTATACAGATAAAGTCGCTAAGTAGGTCATCGCTTCTCTGTAAGGAGCCTGTGAATTTTGCGATGTTTTTTGACAAAAACTGCGATAAAATACATATAAATTCGTTTGGTGAATAAACAGAACATCCACATAGTGCAGCTGAATAAAGAATTTATTTTTGCTCGTATGTGGGCATCTATTTGGCTCGCCTAGAGGCTCGCCAAATAGATGCCCACATACTCGCAAAAATAAATTCTTTATTCAGCTGCACTATGCGGATATTCTCTATATCCATCCACATTAGACCTATTAAAAGTTTCCTTTTAGGAGATGATTTTTTTGAGTTATGTAAATGGTAACATAATATTATCCTATATTTACCGTAAACGACATAAATGTTCTACCCACCAAAGGATTAAATTAGTTATTTTTCACTCTATAAGTCAGGTAACTGTTGAACTAAATATGTCAGACAATCAGTTTTAACATATTAAACTACTTGCTATGAATGGTAAACTTTGGCTATGAATATTTATGGAGGTTAATAATGTGTTAGCCCAAATGGCGGCAATAACAGCAATAATTGGCATTTGTTGTTTCTTAGGCCAACCAATGAAAAGGTCTCGGGCACCTCCCTAATCACTAATAATTTTTTTATGAAAAACATGGCCGCCGACAGCCATCTTGGATTTTACTCATTGCATGACTAAATCCTTTGGCACACTCTACAGACCACATCGCTCATCCGATTGTCACCAAACTTCATTATGGATCTTTGGGGTGACCTCTAGATGGGAGCCATAAGTATTTATCCAAAATTTTTTCAAAACCATGACCACCAGCAGCCACCTTGGATTTCAAATTTTAATCTATCGGCACCTCCTGCAGTCCACATCTATTGGAGATTTGTTTTGAAACTTTTACAGACATGTTTAGGATCACCTCTAGATGGGAGCTATCAAATTTGAAATTTGTTTATGAAAATCATGGCTACCGACAGCCATCTTGGATTTTACTCATTGCATGACTCTATCCTTTGGCACATCCTACAGACCACAATCACCACATCCCTCATTCTATCATCACCAAACTTCATAAGGGCTTTTGGGTGACCACTAGATGGGCGCAATTAAAATTAATTGAAATTCATTGGAAAACATGGCCTCCTGTACTTACCGTACTGACCCGCGTTTAGGCCCAGGGGGCCTTTGTTTTATTTGAGCTCAAAAATCCAAGTGGGCTTAAACCCGAATATGACCCTTTGCAAACCAAAAATCCCAAGAAATCGGGACAGTAAAACTGAAGAAAAAATAAAGTCGATCCAGCAGAGTTTCGGTGAAATATACACGTCTTCCAGATTAAATAAAGTTAAGTATAAGTTACTTTGAGAAAGTATTTGTTTCATTTTTATGTGTATATTAAAATATTACTTGTTGTCTTGTTTTATTGCACAAAATTCCCATAAATGACAGTTTGTAAGCATCATGGGTCATCGGATTTTTCAGCCATTTCAGACAGTTGGGTAAATCCACTATCTATAGTCTATATCTATAGTTATTATCTATAGTTTATATCAATGTTCAGATAATTAAAAAATGTCAGAAAATTGTACAGGGAAATATTATGCAACATATAAGAGAGCGACTTAATCCGATTAGGATAACAATGAACCCAGTGCTCTATTCATGGCCCGCTGTCTACAAAGATGTTACAATACAATAGTGACCAATTTAACAAAGCCAGGGAGTCTAGTTAATTAACGAAATGACGTTGTAAATACGTATAAAAAAAAACACGTGTTTTAATGTTTAGAGTCATCGCTCCCAAACCGTTGACACAGATTAATGTTTATACTATAGACTATAGTCTATACCGTAAAACGTGAAAAAATAGCAGTTTAAAAATTTTAAATAATGATTATTATATACTAACCACCGGGTACCAATACGACATCGGTATCTCTTTTTTTGAAGGCATCTTATGCTGTTGTTGTTGTTGAATGACAAGTGCCCCTTCTGCCCCATTATTATACCCACCGTGTGTTTACATAACCAGGGAATGAGTTCTTTTTGTGTTTGGCCACATGTAGGAACATACCGACATACAAAGAATATGTTTTTACAGTACTGTTGTTGACATGTGTGCGATGCACGCACGTGATTCTTTGAAGTGATTGATGTTTACCGCGTTCTCAGATATACGCCGTTAGCGAGTGGGTTTGATGTCTGTCGACGTTTGGTTTCCCCCAGGAAGTATAATTGAATAAACAAATGAGATTTTAAGATTCACTTTATTTTATTTTATATATTATTATCACTTACCTACGAAGTATAACTTTCCATTTTTCGTGGCATTCTCGCCGTCACCGATCGTTTGTGAATATTCTTCCCGTTATATATTGGAATTATTTATTTGGGAAGTATCGATCATTAGCAAATAATTACTTACCACCGCTGAAATTTAACAAAATATGGGGTGGGCTTAAACACGAATATACCCCTGTGCATGGAATTTGGTCAAAAGATATGGGTGGGCTTAAACACGGGCATGGGCCTTGAGCCGGGTCAGTACGGTATGTGGCCATCTTGGATTTTACTTTATATATATCTCTTCATGTTGATAATCTAGTATTACTTAGACATTTCAACTTTCCGCATTCCTAATTGCTCCGTTGACTGTAACACATTAAATTATCCCTTTCTAAGTTGAGCTACAGTGTCATTGACATTGCAATTCATCATGATGGTCGTGTATGAATCGGTAATTTGAATCTGGAAACGGGTGTGTTTGTGATCTCAGTTCAGAGCAAGTTTGCATAAAAACGTACTGTAATTAATTTGTACCGATGATAATTTTGTTTTTATATATAACGTGAATAAAACATTTGCACATGGTTTCAGGACCATGTGCACGGGGCTGAGAAATGGGAAATTGACTTTGCATGGCACTACCTACAATAATGCCCTAAGTAATTGACTACTTAACCACAGAAGAATTATGGGTAACTTTTCAAGATTTAGTCGGAAATATGGCTTGTTGCCATGCATCGGAAAGCTCTCACTGAGAGCTTTCCGATGAATGGCAACATGTCATATTTCTAACTAAATCCTGAAAAGTTACCCATAATTCTGCTGTGGTTAAGGAGTCAATTACTTAGGGCATTACTATATATTGGTTTATTACTTATTCAGGTGGATTGGACTTCACAAAGTATTTCATCAGTCCGAACCAAGAATCAGTTGATGACGTCAGCAATCATGGGAAACTGCTTGATTCTGAAACAATCAGCTTCAGTATGGACCATGGAACAACAGTTTTTGTTAATACTCTGGCACAGGACAAAGCCGGGAATATTGAACTGGCGACCAGTATGTCTGTGTCATCTGACTCAACACTGCCTTCACTGACAGATGTGACCTGTACCCCAGCCGTGTCTGAATTACGAACCATTGTCAGGTGTGATGTCGGGTCTATTGTAGAGTACGAGAGTCAAATTCAGATGTTGGAAATATGTGCTGGTTCGACAGAAATCACCTGCGATTTAACAGCAATTACCAATTTAAAAGGTATTAATATGATATGTTATCATTTCCTGTTGCCTTCCCTTGAATATTAACCATGTCTTGTGAAACGTGTATTTTGATTTGTGCGAATGTCATCCTTTGAGTATCATCCAGGACTTAATTTTCAGTGACCTCCCTAAATATCTTTCTAGCCCCTTCTATTTGTTACATGTATGTGAGAAACTATTAAGGGGAAATAGAAAAATCCTAAGATAAACATGTTAGTTTCATTTTAATACATCAATAGAAATTAGGATTCCATATTAGAATAGAAGTATAACTATCCTACCATATAATACTCACAACAAGTCCTGAATGATACTTTTAATTTCTCTTGGGTGTAAAAGAAAATGTTTTGTTTATATAAAATTATCTTATTTATATTATAATATCTCAATAAACATATAAACAAAAAATAATAATTTAAGGATAGTGTATCTCTTTCAGGCCACAATTAACAACATAATCTTTATAAAACTTGATTTCAAGACAACAAATAACGTTTTTGTGAATAAAATAATGAAGTGGTTTAATTCTGATCAAGCAAAGTGTAAATCACAGTGAACACTGTTAGTTGAAATGCAATTTGCCTTGCAATGATTGAGGGTACTAATAAGATAGAGTTCTCCCTGTTGGTATGCACAAGACCTTTCCGCGAGATGGCCTGAAGTTTCTGTTCTAAAAATAGCTTGTAAAACTGTCCCGAAAGGTTGTATGTATTCGATTACCAGAAAAATATTAAGTTAAGATCAATATTAATTGATGAAAGCATTTCCGGACTGGTGTCTTCGATTTAGATTTAATTTATACCGCGGAATCAAAATAAAACTTGCTAGGATAAGATAAACAATCTTTAATAATACATAATGCTTTGAAATAGTGGGACGATAATAAAATATTCTCTCAATAAATCCCCGTGGCATGTCACTTTGATGACTGCACAAGTAATATCAACAGTACAGTAATGCAGTAATTAATCGACTCCTTAACCACAGCAGAATTATGGGTAATTTTTCAGGATTTAGTCGGAAATATGGCTTGTTGCCATTCATCAGAAAGCTCTCAGTAATATGGCATCGGAAAGCTCTCACCGAGAGCTTTCCGATGAATGGCAATAAGCTATATTTCCGACTAAACCTGAAAAGTTACTCATAATTCTGCTGTGGTTAAGCAGTCGATTACTTAGAGCATTACTGTAACTTAACTGCTGGCTCTCAGCAAAATACAAGTCACCTTAGGTTAACACAGCGCAATTTTGTTTTTAAATATGCAAATTTTAAGGCTAAATTCCGTGTTTTCAGGTACTGCCCTCATAACCTGAAGAGATCTAGAGCCTTATAAAACATTTTTATTACAAAATTCATCCGAAAATTCAATCTCAATCTTCCATCTATACAATTATAAATTTAGATTGGATTCTTTTGAAGATGTAATGGTTAATTAAAAGTTATTGGAAGATGACGTTCTATGCATTGTGTGAACAATTATTCGATTTTATTTCATATTATTTTTATATGTATTCCTAGAATTTTTGGAAAAACTATAAATAAAATCTCTCCCTCCCTCATTCAATTTTCCGTATGAAATTTCCTGAGAACCCAGGTATAAATTTTTAATTGACTAATTCAGCTTAGGGTCTTGCAATTCGGCATTATTATTCCGATTCGCTTTTTCGATTTGACTTGGATATCAAATCTCGATTTGATACAATTCTCCAAAAAAATGCTTTATCCGTGTGGACAATGTGCCACAGCACAAAGTAAGAATAGTTAATCTGGTCTCCAGAAATCATATTCATTCAAGAACTATATAACCCTTGCCTAGTTATGACTCTTAATCTTCCAGTTGGGAAGCCACACTGGGAAAATGACTTCAGAGAAATTCTGTCAAACAAAACTCAACTGAATCAGATCTACATCAGCTTAAAATTAAAGAACATCCTCGGCCGTGTAGTCTCCACCACCCTTGCAGTTACTGTGGATAAGTCGCCTCCTGGCACGGGTGATGTCAGAGTGGTGACCCGTATCGATGTTGGTGACAGCCCTCTTATTCAGGTGACATGTCAGATTCCAGATACATACCTGGAGGTCAATATTACTGGATTCATTGACCCGGAATCGCCCGTAACAACGTGAGTCTTTATCACCCATACTCTCTCAATTCGGGCAAGAAATTGAGGGTGAACTCCAGAAAAATACCTATCATTTGGATATTGTACAACTTGTCAGCCTTGCTATATTCACAATTTAACCATGCATTCTAAATTATACAGGAGTGAAAAGAAAAGAATTCCCTCCTCAATTTGTCCAGGAGTGCATTTGACCTCATTTACGAAAAGTGTGGTTTTCCGCCAAAATCTTCTGCACGGTTGGTAGATTTTTGCTCTGGCTTTGTTAACCCTTTGGAGAGTATTTGTAACGTCATATGCATGACGTCATGAGTAAATTTAACGTCAACATCATAGCAATAATTATTAACAAGTTTGTGTCAAAAGTGTCCAATAGTTCGTTTTTATTTATGTGTATTTTCTGTTAAGGAGTGTTATCATAATCGATTGCACTTATAAATTTGGAACATTATATTAATAAAAATAACTCCTATACAAATCATTTATAAATCATATGTGTTATTGAAATTATGTCTACATAAAATAACACTTCCAGAAACGACATATATGTCGTTCTACTCCTCAACCGATAGACAACATATATGTCGTTCTACTCCTCAACCGATAGACAACATATATGTCGTTCTACTCGCCAAAGGGTTAAGTATCCTCATTCCTCGCCATTGGAGACGCATGACGTAATTTACGTTTCTAAGTAACATGAATTTATGAAGTTTGTGATACAAAATCATTGCAAAAACAACGAATGTCGATAGAAAAGCTGAGAATAATATCACTTGTGCTTGTGCTTGGGGTATGTAATAAATATAGAGCCGCACTCATGTTGGTTTTTGTGAGATTAACGCACTCGAGCAGATTGAGAAAGGATACCCTTTCAGCCTTCGGCTCTCATGCAGTCGTAACCCAAAACAACAGTGCGGCTCTACTGTAATGCCCTAAGTAATCGACTCCTTAAACACTCCTTGAAATCAAGTCGGAAATATGGCTTGTTGCCATTCATCGGAAAGCTCTCACTGAAAGCTTTCCGGTGAATGGCAACAAGCCATATTTCCGACTAAATCCTGAAAAATTACCCATAATTCTGCTGTGGTTAAGGAGTCAATTAATTAGGGCATTACTGTATTTACCACTCATGTTTCATACTAAAGTCAGTGTATTCATCATCATCATATATTTCATGGAACGAGTCTGACCGACATAGTTCCAGTAATTACATATTTTACGATAACAATTGATTAACATGTTCATGTGAAGTCTGTTTGATACTTTATACTGGTGAAATGATAGTAAATTCCTTAAAGTTTCCTTTAGTATTGTGACCTATTGAATCTGACATTTTAAAACCGTGTTTGTTGGACTTTAGAAACTGTCCTAATAAACTGCTTGATGGATTATAATGTCTTTTGTTACAATAATGCCCTAAATAATCGACTCCTTAACCACAGAATGATGGGTAATTTTTCAGGATTTAGTCGGAAATATGGCTTGTTGAAATTCATTGGAAAGTTCTCACTGAGAGCTTTCATGGCAACAAGCCATATTTCCAACTAAATCCTGAAAAATTGCCCATAATTATGCTGTGGTTAAGGAGTCGCTATTTATGGCATTACTGTATATGGTGCTAGACCGCATGAGTGAATGATGTCCACATATCGTGGGTTTTGTCAGTGCACGTTAACCAAAGTTGTGGCTCTTGCTGGGCCAGATAAACAAAATAGTTTGTTCATAAAGGGATAACTCTTTTCCAAAAAAACTAAGCATGTTATATAAATATTGCACAGCTTGGAGGTGACTATGACAAATTAGTGGTCCGAGGGGAGGAATAATACCTGAGTCGGAGGCAAGCGGACTATTTCTCCACCGAGGACAACTATTTTGGAATAGTCAATGACAAGCCATGTATTATTTGTTATATTTTATCGAACTTTCTCCATGCTGTCCCAGATCCCATATTTAACATATGTCCTTTTAATCGTAGAAAGATTTTAGAATTTCCAGTGTGAATTTTATTGGCTCTATATTTTTTTGTTGCTGCATGGTCAAATTTGTTTCAATAAATTGTCCTGCTTCTAACTGTGCAAATCTTAAATCTTCTTCTTCATGAGTTATTGTTACCATTTCGACTTATTTCGAAAGCAATGGAAACCAGACATCGTTGTTGTTGTTAAACAATGCCATCAGATCAAAACAATACTTTTTTTTACCGAAAACCCTACTGAAGATTTTGTTTAGAAAAAAACTGTAGTGCGAACTTAGGAAATTTTGAAGCGATATTGTGAACAATGACGAGGAAAACATGATAAATTTATATTTTGATGAGAATAAACAACCACTTCGCAAGTCATTGGTCATATATACAAATTCAAGTATATTTAGTAGAAAGCAGAACCCCATATAATACAGCTTGACGAAAGTTGCTCTTTCAGAGGATGAGGTTAGATCGAAGTTTGCAGATGAAGTTTCCATGCATGTCTTCATGAGCAATTCTGTGTCCATATAATTTTTTATTACAAATTTTCTAATGGGGTATATTGTCCATAATTATTGTCTTTGCTAAATATGGTACTCATATATATATTTTAATTATAAAAATCTGCAACAAAAATAATTTAACATAATAAGAAATAAGAATTATCTGTAGATCAGCACAACTGGGTTCATACAGTAATGCCCTAATTAATCGACTCCATAACCACAGCAGAAGTATGGGTAACTTTTCAGGATTTAGTCGGAAAATGGCTTGTTGCCATTCATCGGAAAGCTCTCGGGGAGAGCTTTCCGATGAATGGCAACAAGCCATATTTCCGAATAAATCCTAAGGAAGATTTGGGGATATATAATGGAGACCTTCATTCATCCGTCCACCCATAAAATACATTTTAGAACACTGCTCAAGTATCGATAGTACAATTTGGCTGTCCTTTGGGATGCCAGTAGACCACCATTGTGGAAAGGATCTCCATATAGTGCAGGTTTTGTCAGCACCTTTTTTCCCCAAGTTATGGCCCATTGTGTAAAACATATCAATGAGCTGTCCATAACAATCATTTCACAACACAGCTTAAGTATTGATAGTCCAATTTGGATGTCTTTTGGTATGCCAGTAGACCAGCATTGTGGAAAGGATCTCCATATAGTGCAGGTTTTGTCCACATTATGGCCATTTGCTGGACTTAGTGTAGAATGCGTTCATAACAAACATTATGCTGTGGATGTCTTTATTATTGGATTTCGTTGTCCTTGGCATGGTGATAGCACATGTTGAGGGAATAGATATCCACATATTATGGGTTTCGTCTATTATTTTTTGCCAGAGTAATGGGAATTTCTTAATTTTGTCTCTGTATGAACATTTCAGCTTGTACCTTGGGCATGTATCATTGGATTTGGTTGTGCCTTGGTGTATTGATAGCCCAGTTTAAGGGGAAAGGATACCCACTTCTTCAATTTAGAAAATAAAAAAGATTTTCCATCCATTGCCCACTCTCTAAACTGAGCGTCGGGGGCATATGCCACGTACATGTATGCTTGGCATTACACTTGTTGTTAATATTGTCCAGTTTCATTTACAATCTGGATTCTGTCATGCCCTTGTTTTAACCCTTTCAATTCCAAATCGGACTTGGCACTGAAAGGGTTAATTTAGCACAGTGGGGTCATCTTCCAGCAGTTGTGGTACAACATCTTGTTGACACTATAAATAGCATAATACCCTCCTATCTGTTGTTTTCTTTTCTCTAGCTATGAAGTTGGTGTTGGCACAGCTGAAGGATCGACAGATGTCATTTCATTCCGCAGTTTTGATGTGCAGGACACAGTCTTCCTTGGTCGCTTGAGACTTCCACTGAGCACAGTTCTGTATACGACTGTAAAAGCAACGACAGACGTTGCGCTAATCTCGATGGCTTCATCCAAAGGATTTGTTGTGAGCCAGTTTCCTGAGCTCTATGTTACCGATGGTCCGGATTACGAAGACTCAGATTATATCACTAATCTCATTGGTTTGGAAGGTCACTATAAGTACACAGATCCATCTGTAATCACAGATGTGGAATGGGCTGTCGAAAATATCGCGGGCGATATCATACAATCATATGTACGAATCTCTACCTCTGGCCATTTCTATAATGATGAGATCCGATTGGAGAATGGACATACTTATATTAACATAATCCGTATTAAGGATGCATGTGGCCGGACTAAAATAACTAGGAGCGACGGAATAACTGTTCAGATCCAACGACCTTCACCTTCTGAAGTTCGGGATGGTTTATCTGATGATGATGATTATCAACACGCGACTGACAAACTCAGTGCAAATTGGGATGATTTTGGTGAATTAGACACTAACGATCCAACGCAAAAGATTTTGAAATACTCAGTGGCGATCGGAACAGATAGAAGACTGGCTAAAACAAGAACAAATATTCATTACTTTATGGATGTCGGCATGAATAAAGCTTACACATTCACTCATCTGAATCTAACGGCAAAGCTGATAACTTACTACATAACAGTGCGAGCGTACAGCGAAGCTGGTAGCTATCAGGAAGACTGTTCCGATGGAGTGCGTGTCGGTTATAACCTCGCAATGCAACAAGGAATCATCGAGCATGAACAGTTTCAATCTCAAACCGATAAGATAATCGTCTCTTGGTCTGGATTCCTCTCAGACATCGGGATGCGGAAATACTCTGTTGGAATCAGCACGCAATATGACATCAGTTTAAATTCTACATACGAGTGTGAGTTTCTACTGAATAAGATTGGACACTTATTGGACGTTTATAACCTGACAGGTCATGGACTTGAAACATTTGCAGAGATAGATGAGTTACAACTGGTCCATGGCCAGACATACTTTGTTACAGTGGTCGCACATGACGACAGTGGAATGTGTATCGCATCGTCAGGTGCTGGTATAACTGTCGACACGACTCCGCCCACAATCGGGGAATTTAGGATAGCAGGTGATGGCAGAAGCTATCCAAATATGGTATTCGTACTTCGTGCTGACACTATAAGAGTAGCCGTGGATAACGTCGCTGATGATATATCTGGAATTAAACAGACGACAGTCACTTTGTCAGAGCATTCAAGTTGTTCAGCATTAAGAGGTAGATTAACCTTATTACTAAGTACAGTAATTAATCGACTCGGGGAGAGCTTTCCGATGAATGGCAATAAGCCATATTTCCGACTAAATCCTGAAAAGTTACCCATAATCCTCTGTGGTTAAGGAGTCGATTATTTAGAGCGTTACTGTATATGATTGATTTTTGGCACAGCTGCATGTTATTGATGTGTTATTGATGTCGAACTTTGAGTCGCAAGGCGCGGGGTGGGGTTCGAATTCCACCCAATCAAAAAAATGTGCGTGGTCTCAAAAACACATGCAGCTTTTAAAAATTGGTGCCTTGCGTGTTATATAGTCCCAAGCATATACACAGGGCAATGCCCACATGTCTCAATCGGAGACAAGTACATATAACATGCAGCTGTGCCAAATATCTACCATACAATAAGATTACAGTAAGATGAAGATTAACCTTATTACTAAGTACAGTAATGCTCTAATTAATCGACTCGGGGAGAGCTTTCCGAAGAATGGCAACAAGCCATATTTCTGACTAAATCCTGAAAAGTTACCCATAATTCTGCTGTGGTTAAGGAGTCGATTACTTAGGGCATTACTGTATATCTAACACACATATTTTAAGCATATGCATATAGTGTCCTAAGTGCATCATCAGAATACAGCGGCCATTTGAGCTTTATTGGGGGTCGCTTCGGTGGCCGTGTGGTATTGACGGCCAGGCCGGGGTTGCAGATTAAAAATTTGTTCTGAAGAATGAACTGAAATTTTGTGCATGCCCTTCAGACTGTAAAATAGATTATTATCCATCCCTTAACTAACACCATTTCCGATTGGGCAAAAGCCCCCACGTGATAGTCCGGGAAAAAGTCATATTGTTCTCTCGAATGTCATATTGGACTCCCAAGTGTGCAATATCGCTTTTTTATCGGGACTCTGTGACGTCACGATTAACTATTGCAAAATGTATCGGTGAAATTTTGATGCGCGCAACACTGGTGGATTTAGCATTGAGTTTTTTTTTCATTTCCGAGTTTCTGATGATCAACTACAGACTTTTATAGATAATTAAGTGCCGACAAATACCAAAAATAACCACAACAGTTTTATTCCCAAAATTTTGATAAACATACAGATGGATAATAACAATGTCATTATACAATGTTGTGTACAGTATGAGTTTATCTTGTACTTGTCCAGGTTGTGGTGAAAAGTCATATTGGACTCAACACTGCGTGTGTTGTCCAATATGACTTTTCACCACAACCTGGACGAATACAAGAAAAACACATACTGTACACAACATTGTATAATAACTTGATAATATACATGTAAATGAATTGCCTGCCAAATATATTCATTCCAACTTGTCTTCACTCTAATATTTTTCCATCCAACCAGGTGATGGTACACTAATTGACAGCATAGATTTAGGGACAGACAAAGAGGTAACATTTTACGATCTGGATCTGGACGACAGTAAGGAATATATCTTGACTGTAGAAGCCATCAACGGTGCAGGAACAACGAGCGATTCAGCAGGGATTGTAGTACGTTCTGACACCAGTACTGTCGCTAAAGGCTCCGTAAAGATCGGGTATAACTGGAAGCAGACAGCAAAGTTTCAACCAAATCCAAATCGTCTAGATGGGATTGTGCAGCTAATTGTTGCACCAGATGGTGCTCAATGTGATGGAGGGAAAAATTTATTGTTGACAAATAGTTATCAGCTTCTCGAAGACTTCAATAATGGAGAAATCACACACACTAGCTCTGGGCTGGACCTGGGGATTAGATTAGATGACAGAAAAGTTGATGTTGTAAAGGGTGGTATACGATCGTCAATTCTTAATCTGGAAGAAGGCTCTTATGGAACGACACTAATACCAGCCGCAGGAGAGCATATTACCACAACAGTTGCTTTTACCTCTCATAAATATAGCTATATCGACGGATTACCAGAGGTCGGAACTGATTCTATGCCAGTGGATGTTAATAATACTGCATCTAAAAGTATTATGTCAGACACAGTTGACCAATCAGCAACTGGGTTTGGCTTGACGTTTCGAGGCTGGAAGCACAGTGAAGAATGGTATGCCTTACTGTGGAGTAAGGACGGTCAGCGTGAGAAACATAAGTGGATTAAACTTAGCAGAGACCCCACAAATAGCCCTGTGAAAATCACTTTTGCTTTGTCGGCAGAAATAGAATCAAACAAGACCTCATGGACTTTAGACCTACGAATGGGTGACAATAGAGTGGCGATTCTTACAGGCTTACGTTTACACAGTACAGGTTATCTCATCTGCAACACATGGAATGAGAAAGGATACATTCCGTCATTTGACGATCCATTCGGTACATTTAAATCAAAGGCGACTTTGAATGATTTAATTATTCCATTGAGTGAAAACGATCCTTGTAAGTACGGCGATGTTTTTACGGCTAGGAACGGGATAGCCGAGGTGTGGTTGGGAGTATCCAATAGCACTGAAGAAACTGACAATGTATCTGAATTTTCTTTGTTCAAAACATATTGTCTTCCATGTACTGATGGTTGTGTGAAGCCCTGTTCGTCTTCCTGCAATAATACTGCTGTAGAAGTCCCACAAATGACCAAATTGCAAATAACAGGGCTAAATCTAAGTATATCAACTAAAAAAGACAATACAACGTTTACAGCCCCATCTTATTACCTCAATACGAAGGTTGTGAGTTTTTCTGGAACGACAGTTATTAGTCAGTCGGGCGCTGTCGTTATCGACAATTCTCCTGCTACGATTAATTACATCAGATGTCTTGACCCTGTTCATTCGATGGACGAACCGACACATTTCCAGGGTCATGACGAGGAACTAGGAGCTTATTGGGATGCCGAAGAGGACGTCAGTTTGATTGAGAGATTCTATGTTAAGGCCGGTACTTCTCCCGGTCTCGATGATGTACTGAATAGGACTAACGTTGGGTTGATAACTAAATGGAGAGGGGCTGTACCGAATCGTCTCAGCGATGGCGTTACTTACTACATCACTGTCGAGGCTGAAAATTCTCCCGGACTTATTAGCAGAGCATGGTGTAACGTAACCATTGGTCTTGGTCCCCCGGACATTAGCAATCTAAGGGTCAATGTGATGGGTGGTTCTCCAGTTCCGAACTCAGATGTAGTCATAAAACAGAATGGGCAAGATATTGGTCTGCAGTGGTCCGGAGGAAAGCCTGATGTTACATTTTTTGGTAAGTACTCCGCACAAATTTTTTCTTTCCCTGTTAATAGTATATTACTTCCTTGTTCTATATTAGGTAATATCCAGAAATTGTAAAGTTCCCAATATTTATAGTCCCAAATTAATGTAATTTAATCTTTAACAGTTTGTTTTTTTTATACTCTCGAGAAAAATTTCAGATCATAACATTGACAATATTAATCAGAATTCCATGGAATTTGGTATAATATAGTTCATATTTTGAGAACTTGCATGATTTATGAATTATGCCTCTTTTTCCGATATCGAAATCGCAGTTTCTGGATTGTCTGGGTGATAACTTGAGCTATAGTCGAGGTGGTATCCCACATGGGGGTATGAACCGAGTGACAGCCCGGCTCTTGTTCTAACTAGAAGTAACCATGGATACATCTGTAATAATATTTAAGAATGTAAATTAGAAATAAAACAAAAAATCTTTTCTTCAGAGATGTCAGTCAGTGCGTTACCTGGAGATACCTTATTTCCGAGATCAGTGATCGGAATATCAGATACAACTAATGTTCAAGTGATCGGCGGACATATATACACTGATGGCAAATACATCAATATGACAATAAGTGACATGGCCAACAAAGAAAATGAATCCAGTGCCAACGTTTCTGGTATGCGAGAGAAAAGTTTCATAAACTTGGAACCAGGGCGTTGTCTAGAGACTTCTCTCTTTGCTGTTAATAAATTCCACAAGTTCAGTGAGAAGAAGCAGTCACCGTTGTGTGTGAAACGTAAGTCAAAATGTAGTTCGTAGAGCGAGCAGGGGATCCACCCCCTACCCTGAACTTTAATTGACCAACATATTTAACAGTTCAAATTTCATGCCTGATACAACATTAAATGGAATTTTTAGACCATAGGTACAGTAATGCCCTAAATAATCGACTCCTTAACCACAGCATAATTATGGGTAATTCTGCAGGATTTAGTCTCAAATATGACTTGTTAGTATGCCGAAAAATTACCCATAATTCTGCTGTGGTTAAGGAGTCGATTATTTAGGACATTACTGTGGTTTGAAATTTCTATTTTTATTTTCCAACTAGTATTTAGTGTGACGATTTGTTGATAATAATGATACTATAATAAACATAGTCTAATCTAACATCTAGAATCTAAATTTTTCATGAACTGATGGAATACAGTAATTCCCAAAGTAATTTACCACTTAACCACAGCAGAATTATGGGTAATTTTTCAGGATTTAGTCGGAAATATGGCTTGTTGCCATTCATCGGAAAGCTCTCTTTGAAAAGCTTTCAGATGAATGGCAACAAGTCATATTTGAGACTAAATCCTGAAGAATTACCCATAATTCTGGTGTGGTTAAGTGGTCAATTACTTTGGGAATTACTGTAATTATTACACAGTTGGCTCGCACATCCTTAATTCATCCCTCACTAGTCTTTAGTACAATTCAATGGAACATACTACCTTGCTCCACTTACAATACATCTAAGATGAAACAGACGCAAATCGCTCAATTTCATCGCAGCAGGCCTTTTTTAAGGGAAAAATTGTATTGAATTGCTGACAATTGATTTTTCCTTGGCAATTTGTGGGAAAAGGCTAAAAATTTGTTCGGCTAACAATCTCGTGCACATTTGTCGGAATTCTTCCTGGCGAAATGCTCAAACCCAATGGACAATGCACAACTTGCTTCATGACATCCATCGATCTATTTACTAAAAAATTTCAAGTTAATTTTTTTAATTTTTTTTTTAAGATGATGAATAATGCATGAAAAAGTGACTTGAGTCACTTGAACATGTATGATTCACCAGTCATCACTCATCGGGTGATTGGTGACACTCACTGGATGTTTAATCTCCCGTGTCAGACTGCTGCCCCTCAACCTCCCCAGTGATCCTTTACTGTATGGACATGATTTCTGTCTCCTCAAAATGAGGCAATAGAGAGCTTTCCAATGAATGGCAACAAGCCATATTTCAAACTAAATCCTGAAAAATTACTCATAATTCTGCTGTGGTTAAGGAGTTGATTATTTAGGGCATTACTGTACACATACGTGTACTACTAAACACAGGTACTCGACCGAATATGCGTATCAAGTAACCACGGCTTCAATTTCTAAACCAAATTTACTTTCCACATGCCCTATCAAAGTTGACACCGCATTTCTATTGTTTTTGGTATATAGGAAGAAAATTTATTGTACCTACTAGTAGGCCCATTCATGGATTCTCAAATACATATGGACTTTCACAAAACAGTAGAGAATGTTTCTGTTATCGTTGCATATTAATATCAGATAGGAAAATAGTGTTCTTCATGTTAATAATCATCTTATGAGATGTTATTGTAGAGACATATCTTTGTAAGCTTCATAGTCTATAGTGCCTGTCATTCACATCTTTATTCTCACAGAACTACGCTGCAGATCTGCTGTATGTATGCCATACAGTTTAGTCCAACAAATAAGTTTGTCTATTTGTGATATTGACGGCAGTTTTGATTAAAATCATACTCAGACGCTTCAGGTACTGAGTCTGACGAAACCCGCTATTTGTCGCATTACCGTCGCTATAAATAACTTCCGCATTCAACACCTGCAGTATGACGTCACTGCCCACATTTTCTTTAAAATAGCTTTGAACGACATAATGTACTTTTGGTTTCGTTCCCACAAACGACTTTCGTTTTTGCAAAAGAAAAACATGGCCTCTTATTCTATTTCAATGCCTATTAAGCCAAACCCAAATGTGAAATCTACCTCAGATTACTCAGAAATTCTTGAAAATATTCAATTCTATTGGACATGTTAGCTAGTAATATTAGTCAATTCTGGACTCTTTATATACGCCTTTCAGCTAGTGTCTAATTGGATGTCGTAAACTCTTAATTTCTTAACACTGTGTGAAATTAGCTATACGGCAGAAAAAGTTCTTATGCTATTTTAGTTAATGGGCGGGGTTTACTGGAATCATGCTGGCTGAAGGATTTGCCCTAGTCTTGTGTATTCCATGCGACTTTTGCCTGATTGGTTACATCACTTTACTGATGATATTGTGATTGGCTGGCAATTGCGTAATTCCCACTTGTAGTAATGGAACCCCTACCCAATGTCGTCAGACTCAGTACCTGAAGCATCTGAGTATGATTTTAATCAGAACAGCATTCGCTGCAACAAACAGTAGCAATGTCGTTGATTCACCATAATTTTGAGCGGATTGATCGCTGCGCTGTGCGGAATGGGGCTATTTTGTCTTTGACATACATTGACCATAATAAAACAGGTAAGATGTAAACTTGTAAATAAAATTTGAATGGTTAACATAAAATCACACACAAATAAGTAATAAAATCATATAATCATTTTTTATCATGTTGGCTGCTTGGTGGGGGGGGGGGGGGGGGGGGGGAGATATCCAGGCCTTGCTACCTTCCCCACCCCATCCCAAACCCTGACTCAAACTACTTTTTCTCAGTTAATTTCTCACTGTTTCATGAGTGATGACTATATAAAACAAAATAAGCATATAGCTGCTGTTGAGGGGGGGGGGGGGAGATTCCCATTCCTGGGTATCTCCCCCCCCCCCCCCACAACCCCAAACTCTGACTTAACTTTTTCAGACAACTTCTACTTTGTTTGACTGCAAAGTTAGCTCGAATATGGAGAAGAAGTGGCCCATTTTGCACTGTAAACTGGTATCTTGGTTGAGATTGAATTATTATTTTTACAAATTATTTTTAAAATGGCCTTGTTCTTTTCTCAGGTGATGAACACCAGATGATTAGTTTCACTAATCTCTCTGAAGTACAGATGACTTTTATGGACGGCACGAAACCTATCAACATATCTGCTGCAGGTAAAATTTAGATACATTAAAATTGCTAGTGCTAGAATGATAACCTAATTTGTCCAGGTTAAAAGATAACCAAGTTTGTTTATATGGTGTTCTATACTGGTTAATAAGGACACATAAGAATTAAATGAATAGTTTTTAATTATTTATCAGTACCAAAGTTCTTTATTGGTATGCCTCCCTTTACCCCACCCCTGACTTTTACAATGCCATTCACTCTGATAAGTTTAAACAACACCATTAGAATAAAAATATAGAGATGCCTATAATTATAATTGTTAGAAATCAGTTGTTTTCAATAATTTGTCTATCCGATGTCTGTTCAGGTTATAACTTGAACAGAAGTGCTCAGATCTAAATGAAAGGGTATTTGTGTTGACTACTAAGATGACATTCAATGTAGTTTTACGGAAACATTTTAAAGTGGGTTTTTCCCCAATGGGCGTAATCGATGGCAGTCATAATATATGGGGGTAACGTGATGCCGATGATGGACTCGTAGGCAGACACGTGGATTTGCAAACAGAATAGTTGGTATACCATTCTCCTGAGCTGGGATTTGGGGGGAATTATTTACCCCTATATACGCGGCAGCTATGATGACATCCCCGGATTATAACAAGTGTACACACAAAATATAAAATGATTTTCAGACAATATTTACTATTGCCGTATTGGCCTTCCGTAGTTATTTATTATCAATTTAGTCGATAGTCTCCCTTTTAAAAGTTTTGAAAGTCATATATTTGAAATGGGTCACCGGGAACAACTGGTGGTAGCTACAATAAAAAGTCAGCTACCTTTACTTCTAAGCGAACAGATGATGCCAAAAAATTAGAAGGCCAGGCACAATGCATTAAGGATTATTTTAGGACTGCCAGTCACCCTGAAGCCCCTCCGATCGTTTCTGCAGATTGTAGTTCTAGTAGTACAACAACCTCATCAACCTCCAGTGGTGCCACAACTTCGTCTAGTGTTAGTGCCGATGGTGACAATGAACCCAGTGATGTGCCTGTTTAACAAACGACAAAGGCTTAATGCCAACGACGACACACCCGATTCAGAAAATTCATGCATGGATCAAGATGATCCTGATGGGAGAAAAGACAACAGACAAGCGAAATGGGAAATACAATACCCCTTTCTGTTTTCGGTCGCGAAAAGGTCATGGACATGCAAAATATGCACTGAATATAATGACGTCAGCTGTTGTCCTTGGAGGGGTGATGGTGTCGACCCTAAAGAGCACCCAATGAGGGTATTTAGAATCCATGAGCAAGCAGTACAAAAGTAAGACACATGTACAAAGTATACTTCAAAGAGGAACCGTATCCAGGCAACTTGTAGATGCTGCATTAGGCCCGGAAGAATCTGTGCGACAGAGAAATTGTTATTAGGATATTCATTAAAACCTCATATTTTCTCGCCAAAAAGAAATGGGCAGTGAGGGAAAATTTTAAAGACGTAATAGAATTTATTGGTGAATTGGGCGAAATTGACATCTCTCTGCAGAATCAAGCATTAGGGCCACTTACAGTAATGCTCTAATTAATCGACTGCTTAACAACAGCAGAAATTTTAGGCTTGCCACGATTATTCGATTAATCGACTAACCTTCGGCAGGTGCGGTAGTCAACGGTTATTTACTTTCGTCGACTAATCGCCCGAGGGGGGGGGGGGGGTGGGTATGGTTGTGTAAGCAGTACTTTTCATCGATGTCATGCCTGGAAGTAACTGTTAACTGCGTATGCACAATTGCGGCGTCCTCTGCCTTTGATGTTGCTGCCGACGTTGGGCGGTCATCTTCAAAGAATTATGTGTGCGACATCGAAATGTTAATTATGTTTATTGTTTAACTGTGAATATTAATTTACTATTAGTGCTACTGTGCTAGATACATTTCCGAAGCGGTTGCCGGTTACGAATATAATATAAACTATTAATTTGTTTCATTATTTCTTGCAATTCTTTATTGAAAATGTCCAGGTTATACACGGCAGTAATTGTGACTGTATCCCCGTCCCCCCAGAGTCCCCCACAAAAGCTCAAATATCTCCCACTGTCTACCTATGTCCTCGTTAAATTCATTGTAAGTGCACACCTTTCGCCGCAATTTTACCGATTAATGTGATGCACGTGACCTGCCGAAATACGTAGTGGCGGCTTGGGAGTGTGATCGAAATTAGCTTTACTTCGTGCAATTTTGCACAGTTACTGTCACGTCGTGTATGCAGTTTGCTCTAACTTTGCCAGAAACATCGGCAATATGGGCACTTGGCAGTACTTAATAGTAAGGGCCTGTTAAAAAACTACATCGGGATGAATGAGACTATGAGGGCATGAGTATTCCTTGTTGTATACGAAATAAAACAGTGTGAAACACGGAGCATCAACAGTTTATAACTGTCTTCAAAATGGATGTAAAGAAGTCATCGTAATTTCGCATTTATCAATTGTTTACCTGGATGTAATACAGGGCGCATATATTACCGATTAATCGACTAACCGTCGATTATAGCTGCCGATTAGTCGATTATGAAAACTCATAGTCGTGGCAACCCTAAGCAGAATTATGGGTAACTTTTCAGGATTTAGTCGGAAATATGGCTTGTTGCCATTCATCGGAAAGCTCTCCCCGAGAGCTTTCCGATGAATGGCAACAAGCCATATTTCCGACTAAATCCTGAAAAGTTACCCTTAATTCTGCTGTGGTTAAGCAGTCGATTAATTAGAGCATTACTGTACCTTTCAAAAAATTATGATGATTATTACCTGCAAGTCTTGAGCGACTACATTGAAAGCAAATAGCTTGAACTTATCATCTCATCTGGGGAATTTAGTTTGCTGGCCGACGAAACAACTGATATTGCCAGTCGCCCTGAGTTATCTATTTACATAAGTTTCGGCGACCCAAATAATCGTAAAATTTGTGAAGGAATTCATTCGACTTGTACCCTTAAAAGAAATAGACAGCAAAGGGTCAGAGTCTTTATGTAAGGAAATAAAATGTTTTCTGGATTCTAATCATATTTGAATATCGTTGCTCATGTTTAGTGGATTAGACGGGACAAACGCAATGACTGGGGAGATAAGTAGACTGCAATCATGACTTTGTCATCTATCACCGCACGCCATCTATGCAATATGCAAACTGTCGAGACCATAGGTTGGAACTAGTATTCGTGCACTTGATCAAACAATATGATATATTGATGTCAGTGGATGCATTAATAATTTGAGTCAATGGTCCATTTAAGAATTTGAATGTTCGTAAAATCATGTTTGACAATTCACAAGAATGTGTGAAGGACACAAGCCAGTGAAACTGCAGCTACACGCTGGCTGTCTCATGGCGATGCCACTAAACGCCGGCGATGCCACAAAACGCCTGATCACTCGCTTCATCCCGTTATTAAATTTGTTGGATACTATGATAAACGAGACATCTGACCCTGATGTCATGGGTGTTAGGATTCAGCTACTGCAACCGAATGTTATTCTATTCCTGTTAATGCTGAGTGACCTCCTAATTATATGGAAATAAACAAATTCTCAAAATTTCTACAAAAAAGAACTCCAGCTTAGAATTCTATTTCACTCAAATTCGCAAAACTGAAGGAGACAGTGAGCGCAATGAAGGATGTTACTGGTCCCCTCTTTGAGGAAAATGCTTCCAATTTCCTAACGGAAGCAGGGGAAAGTACCACGATGAGCAGGAGATATCGGGACGACAAACACATCTTCCAGCTGATGCTAACATCAATTCCGTAATCAAAGCATTCAATGCGGTAATCAGGGAGCCATTTATTAGTCGAGTTTTTCAAAAACTCGACTTATGGTTTGACGAGGGACGGTTTGCGGGTGGGCGGACCTAAAGAATGCCTTATAACTTTGACATTTGTGAACGGATTCAAAACAATTTTGGTATGTGAGTTGCTCCCATTGACTATTTACTGCCTGTAGAAAAGGGGTCACGTCCGAACTTTTTGACAAGAGTTATCCATCTTTGATGACTTTTTTTTAGTTTTTCACCGTTTAGCGCGATAACTCACGCAAATATTAACCAATTTCAACAATATTCGGTATATGAGACTCTTGCAACAAAATCTCGGACAAGTTAAAAAACCAGGTTTGTCTGAATTTTTTTTCCGGAGTTATGGGTCTTAGTTTGTCTATTTTTAGCAATTTTATCACCGTTAGCGCGATAACTCGATGAAATATTATGAAATATTAACCGATTTCAACAATATTTGGTATATGAGTCTCCTGCAACAATATCTCGGACGAGTTCGAAAACCAGGTTTGTTCGAATTTGTTTCGCGGAGTTATGGGTCTTAGTTTATCTATTTTTAGCAATGTTATCACCGTTAGCGCGATAACTCGATGAAATATTAACCAATTTCAACAATATTTGTTTTAGCTTTGAGTGGCTCATTTCTGATTAGATAACTTTATTTTAGCTTCGAGTTGCTCGGTTTCTGATTGGATAAATTTATTTTAGCTTCGAGTGGCTCGTTTCTGATTGGACTACTGACCGAGGATGATATGTCTCAGGAATATGGCAGTTCTGCAACAGCCGACTACAAGTCATACATTGCGGATACCAGACAGACTGGCAGTATGACGTCGCGTCTGCTTCACGGAAGGTAAATTAATAAAAAAAAGTCTTAAGGTTAAAATCTCCTACAATCTCTTGAAATAGCTGCTTGCACTATAAATTTACAATAAAGTTGTAGGGACGTGTTAGCAGTAATTAGTGTCACATACCCGGTAGTAGATGCATCAGAGTTATGCAGTCGCTGACTCATTATGAGTGTTCATTGCTTGAATGTGTGTTAACAATAATGATCATTTCATATCGAAATGGCCATGTTACGAACAGAATGGCACATTGAGATATCTCTCAGATCAAGCTTGAACCCCCCCCCCCCCCCCCTCGCTGGAAATTTCCAACTGAAAGGTCATTTCAGACTGAAATGTTTACAGTTTTTTTGTGGCTTCCTTTGCCTTTGATGTCGCACCGACATTTGGCAGTCATCTTCAAAGAATTCTGTGTGTAACATTTTCTCGCAGTCTGTGGCGGCTTCCTTTGATGTTGGCGTCGATGCTACTTTTTATTGAAAATGTCCAGGTTATTAATAGCAGTAAATGTGACTGCATCCCCGTCACCCCCACAGAAGCTCAAATATCTGCCAGTATCTACATCTGTGTCCTTGTTAACATCAGTGCAAGTGCACACCTTTTGGCGCAGTTTTTTCGCCTTAGTCGACTTCATCCGAAGCACATGCTCTGTCGAAATATGTATCAATGGCTCGGAATAAAATGTTGGAGTAAAATATATCATGTTATATCTGGGGTGGATCAGTGGAACATAATGTCAAAATAGGTATTGATGGCTCACGGTCGAGTTCGGCGAGATTAAATTTACTTCATGCAATTTTGCACAGTTACTGTCATGGCGTGCGTGCAATTTGCAGAAACATCGAGCTCATCGGCAATTCTGGGTAGTATTTAATAGTAAGGGCATGTGTATATCTACATCAGGACAAATTAGAGCATGAATATTCCCCTTAAAACACTGAACTCTAACAATTTATAACTGTTTTCAGAGTGGATGTAAAGTAGTAATCGTAATTATGCCTTTATCACTTGTTTACCTGGATGTAATATAGGCCGCATATATGAACGATTAGTCGACTAACCATCGACTATAACAGTCGATTAGTCAATTCTGAAAACTAATAGTCATTGCAACACTAGTTACATATAAGTGAAACAGCCTCTGTAATTTAACACAGTATGTGTGCCGCGACAAATATCACAGATGCATAAAATCACAACAATGATCAGGATAAATTGGATATTCAAAATTAATTGAATTGGAGATCTGATTCAGTGTCAACACCAATTAACACCGTCGATAGTGACATTGAATCTCGATCACCTGGAATATTCGCAGGGCCCTAACTTTACTGAGCTGTTTGTGTTGATAATAGCATGAGCCAGCTATATAGCAGCCCTTCATAGTGTATGAAATAATAACTGTACAGACATATACTTTTGTTACCCAATAGCAGAGTTTTACTTCGTAAATCATTGTGATTTAGTATTAACTGGTTAACCCCAAATTCGCGTTCATAACGCCACAACGAACTGTTGCCTGGTTTGCAATCACGGTCAGCTTTCGTGACGTCACGAGTGAACTGTTGCCCGACCCGAGTGAACTGTTGACTGGCTCCGAGCGAACTGTTGACTGGCCCGAACGAACTGATACATGGCGTTATATTCCAGTTAGTTCTCATAATTTGAAATAACACTATTAAAGAGTGTGATTAATTAGCAATGACCTGATTATATACAAGTAAATGTATTGGGTAACAAAGCAATTATTTCATGTGTCTTTTGGGAACAGGCAAAATTGTTGTCCCGAGGTATCAGGAATGACTATCGAACTGTTGCCCAAGGCCGAGAGCTTTCCGATGAATGGAAACAAGCCATATTTCCGACTAAATCCTGAAAAGTTACCCATAATTCTGCTGTGGTTAAAGGAGTCGATTAATTAGGGCATTACTGTAAGTCAGGAACTTGTAAACACGATGACATGTCCACTGTTAGGACTCATATACAGTTCGTAATGACAGCTTTCCGATGAATGGCAACAAGCCATATTTCCGACTAAATCCTGAAAATTACCCATAATTCTGCTGTGGTTAAGGAGTCGATTATTTGGGGCATTACTGTACCATCAGCCTTTTTTCACTAAAGAGTTATTTCCCCTTAACCCGGTCTATAATGTTTTGCAGATTATCTCTCATGGGTCTACCATTTTTCATAACACCTGTTGGTGGACCAGAACTGCAGAAAGAGCTTGCTGTTACCATGACAACCAACCTAGTTTCCTCTGCTGATTCTCGTGAGCCTGGAGTCGTTATGTGGGACAGAAGTAAGTTGAATTACCATGTTGACTACGAATCTTGGGGCAGAAATGTCGGATCAGAAGATGTGCCTATGTTGACAACTTGCCAGTTCCATGGTGATAATTGCTCCTCGATGTGAATAGATAGATAGTTTATTTGTTAGAATGCATATAGTTTTAACAAATTGAAATAATAGAAAGTTAAATGTTTCCGCATCCTACCAGGGTCAACATAGCCTTGGGTTCAAGCTGTTTTCCTGTATATCTGGCTTGCTAGAATGCTGTGGAGAATCACATTAGTAAGTTGTTAATAAGGGGTGATAGGCGCTAATTGATATTTGTAATGTACAGTTATGCCCTAAATAATTGACCCTTTAACCACAGCAGAATTATGGGAATTTGTTCAGAATTTAGTCGGAAATATGGCTTGTTGCCATTCATCGGAAAGCTCTCAGTGAGAGCTTTCCGACGAATGGCAACAAGCCATATTTCCGTGAGAGCTTTCCGACGAATGGCAACAAGCCATATTTCCGACTAAATCCTGAAAAGTTACCCATAATTCTGCTGTGGTTAAGGAGTCGATTATTTAGAGCATTACTGTATGACATTATCCTCTCTTCGAGTTGAGCTACAGTGTCATTTAACCCTTCTCTTACTGAATTGATTCTTCCAATTGTGCAGTTATAAATGTATATCTTGGAATATTGTCCACTGCACATTTGGAGTGATACTCAAGAAGTGTTTAGCAGATAACAGACTGATGAACAGGTAATATGAGTGTAAAGTGATTACTCTAGAATGTGTGTAATTAACCCTTCTATGACTCGAGCTTCCTGAAATTTTGCGAAGAACCTGTGCCAATGCATTTTCTTATATATGCGAGTCTCCCATTGGGAGCCTCGCATATATAACAGAATATATTGGCCTAACAATATTTACCTTGATCTTGTAAGCCAGTGCATTATCTTATATATGCGAGGCTCCCTATGGGAGACTCATATTTAAAAGAATGTACTGGCACATGATTTTTAATGCTGCACCAGCTCAGCTCCCGTCATGAAAGGGTAAATGGTTCACTGAAAAATATCTTCATTCTATTTCAGATGAACAGAACTGGAAACATGTTGGAGAGATGTGTGACCGTCTCCATGATGACTACGATAAAACAACAGATATACTCTTATCAAAGGTAGCCATTAAACATTTATATATAAGCAGACGACAGGTAAACATGTTGAGAGATATATGTAACCAGCTTCATGACGACTACGATAAAACAACAGATATACTCATATCAAAGGAAGCCATTAACAGTTTCTTTACTAAATACTCATCGATGAGTAGTTACCTTTGGAAATTTTCAGATAATAAGTTATAGTTATCTCAGGAATGTTCAGGTAATAAGTTCAACAAATGATAGGCCATGTGTTGAACTTATATATCTGAACATTTCCCACCAATGAATATGAATCCTGCACTTGTATTATCTTCATAACTGTCTGTTGTCTGCTCAAATTTCATTACCTGCAGCAGGGCTCAAAATACATTTAATTTTGCGAGAATCAAATGCTGAATCAAGTTAGTCATAAAGCACTGAAATTTGAAAAGTTTCGCGAGAATCATTACGAGAATCGAATCGGTGATTCTCGTCGAATCTCAAGGCCTGTGCAGCTGAATATCCCTCCAAATGAATAGTAGACCATTCCAATGTGAGCTTTTATAACCGAATGGGAGAGTCCATTCAGTACAGATAGTGTTAAAGATGGTGTATCTCTTCCCTGAACTATATAGATGGTTTATAAAATCTAAATTTTGAGCAGAGAGAAAACAGTTGCTTCTGTTTCCGAATCCAAGAAATCATTTTTCTCGGGTTATTTTCTATGAACCCGGGATATAAAATATGTGACCCGCCATATCAAATCCAGTCTTAAGTCGGGATTTTTTTTACCCTGTGCCATTCTCTTATATATTCGAGTCGACCATCTATAACCTTAATTGGTGTCGGACGCTCTCCGAGAAAGAACAGTTGCACACAGACAGTAGTTCCACTTATGTTTGGCAAAATGCCAGAATTGTTGACATGCCAATGAAGATGATGAACATGAAGTTTCTATTCAGTTGAATGTATCATTGACAGCTAAGTGTTTGTTCCCAAGATAAAATTGTTGATCAATATAATCATGTAACTAATTTTGTGGAAATATATTATGGACAACTAGACAATTTTGACCGCTACTAGGATTAAATAATAAGATTTAATGGTCCATTTAAGTTTAGAATGTCCAAATAACATTATACACAAAATATCCCATATTATATACCATTTCGAAGAGGAACCAAAAAAATATATGTTCCACGAGAATATGGAACAGCTGCGGCTTACGAGTTTCCACAAAGTAATAGAGATTCTCAGATTCATTTCAAGACTTCCCCCGTTCTCAACCCAGAATGCATCAGAATTCAAACTAAAATATAGAGTTATTCCCCTTCCATTGAGAATAATAGACTTTACAGTACAGTCTGGATCAATATTAAGCACAGAACACACCTCGGTACCTTGACAAAAACAACATGTTCCAAATTTATTCAACCGGCTCAGTTGATAATACAATGTTTTGGAGCATTCTCTTTCAAATGTTACAGTAATGCCCTAAATAATCGGCTCCTTAACCACAGCAGAATTATGGGTAACTTTTCAGGATTTAGTTTGAAATATGGCTTATTGCCATTCATCGGAAAGCTCTCACTGGCAACAAGCCATATTTCCGACTAAATCCTGAAAAGTTACCCATAATTCTGCTGTGGTTAAGGAGTCGATTATTTAGGGCATTACTGTATATAATATGGAATATGTTGTATATAATGTGATCTCATGATTCGAAATTTAATTGGGCCTTTAACTCTTGTTTTGATTAAGGTTATGACTTATAACCACAAACAATTGAAATAACCAACTTCAAAAATTTATATCTGATCAATCTGAGCTTTGATGGGTAGGTTCCTCGACTCGAATCAAATAGCCAAAGAAATAGTAATTTAGGAGCGTCTGATCGGATTGAGTACCTTTAATGTTTAAAACAAGAGTTATTTTTTAAATAGTCGTATTGATTACTGCAATATTAGCCATTTCCATATGCACGTTGAGAAAATTGATTGTTAGATATATATATATATATATTTGTATTTCATTTTAGGTTTGTGGTGAAACATTTGTAACTCAGGAATCATCAAGACAGAAGCGTGAGAGCGTCGATGCACTAGTAGAACCACGACAGTTCGTGTTAGGCTACATAGGAACAAGAGGGGTGAACACTCCACCTGTCCTTGTAACAACGCAACTCACATGCCTTGAAGATGTTGGAATCACAAATTCCACGTTACAATACACCGATTCAGAGAGCGATCAGGTGACATTTTCCATCTCTCAACCTGCTGAACATGGAGAGGTGTCCGTCACTGAGGATGGATTTTTAAGTTACATGCCACCTACAGACTTTTTTGGAAATGATGCATTCCATGTGAAACTGCAGGAAACAGGACTCCCTGCCAGCATTCAGTCTTTATCGTCAGAGTTTGAGGTCAAGGTTGAGGTAACAGCTGTGAACGATGAACCAGTTCTCTACTACATTTCAGAAGATGGAAATGTATTTGATTTAAGAGATAACACACAGATGAAGATTTATGTAGAGGCCAATAATACGGAGCATAATCTTGGAACACTGTATGCTGTAGACTACGACCTGGATGTACTCACGGAAGTTATTTTGCATCCAATGGGCGATGGTGTTAATTTTGTTCTTGACCCTACTTCTGCATCAGCTGTTCAGATCACAACCGAACACGAACATGTAGTGGAACAAACATCAAGGCTCATGCTCAGTAAACCAAAGCCGCTTCACAACAGTCTGACGTATAAATACATCGTTCATGACCAGGATGAGTGGTACAGCCGCTCTGCCGAAATCACAGTGCACTTCTATCACAATCCGTGCATTTATGGATCATGTGATCAGAATATCAACCATAACATATCCTGTGATAATCCAGCTCGAGTGGACAGTTTTGCGATGTTTTTATGTTTGTGTTACCATGGTTACGAAGGAGAGCTCTGCGAGAGCGAGATCAACGAATGTGATCCCGATAACTGTCCACTGCTGTTCGAATGCATTGATAAAATTGGTTACTTCTCGTGTGAAATCATTGGCTGGCAGGTCGCGCTTATTGTGCTAAGTTTGTTAGCATTGCTGATTTCATTGGGTGTAATCATGTACAGATACCGTCAGCGTCTAAGACGTCTTATTATCCAGTAAGTATTTAATCAGGGTGTAAAATAAATTGAAGAACATTTCATCCATCTGCATACAGGGTCAAGAACTTATGTCATGCAGTATTGCCCTAAGTAATCGACCCCTTAACCACAGCAGAATTATGGGTAACTTTTCAGGATTTAGTCGGAAATATGGCTTGTTGCCATTCATCGGAAAGCTCTCCCTTGAGAGCTTTCCGATGAATGGCAACAAGCCATATTTCCGACTAAATCCCGAAAAGTTACCCATAATTCTGCTGTGGTTAAGGAGTCGATTACTTAGGGCATTACTGTATATCCACTGCGATAATATAATTAACTGGTAATTATACCCCCTTTTTCAAAAAAAGTATACTGTTTTGCACCTGTCTGTCCATGCATCCATACCTGCATCCATATGTGCATCTGTCAGATGTCTGTTCATGTCATTACTTGAACAGTAGTACTCATATCTCAATGAAATTTGTTATGGATGTTCATCAATAGAGGGTTCCATCGTTTTGTGCGGATTTCCATTCTAGAGATATTCATCTGAAAGCTCTCCTCTCGGGGAGAGCCATATTTCCGACTAAATCCTGAAAAGTTACCCATAATTATGCTGTGGTTAAGGGGTCTATTATTTAGGGCATTACTGTAAATTGGTTGGAAAGATATCGCACCTGGCAATATCAACATTTGTTTTTTCTATATTTTCTAAAGATATCAGCAAGGTATTAGACCAATGAACTAACCCCAGCAACTCATCTCAGATACTGCCGTGAAAACGTATATCGAACAGATATATTTTAAAGGAGATATTAACCTCGAAAAATTGTGACCCAAGCCACTTTTCACCAGAGTTGTGGCCTTTTTTAATTGCCTGCATGGGCATATTTTACCATTCCCTAGAGATGCTCTTTTCAATTATTTTTACAGTTTTATGCCAAGAAAAATATGAGTGAAACTTATCGTATTAAAATACATGAACAGTTCCGCCATTTGTCAATTGGGCTATTATTTTATATTTGGTTTTCGGATAATTTTTTCCAGACGTTTGGGTCAGTAGGTCAGAATAAAATAAAAAAGACTTTTCAGATATTTTTTCTCTGCTGAGCTGCAAACGAGAGTTGGTTGGTGAAAATAAAAATAAAATTTAGAGTAATAAGTATACAAGTAATTATAGGCCCCACGAGTAATAAGTATAGAAGTAATTATAGGCCCCTCGAGTAATAAGTATAGAAGTAATTATAGGCCCCTCGAGTAATAAGTATAGAAGTAATTATAGGCCCCTCGAGTAATAAGTATAGAAGTAATTATAGGCCCCTCGAGTAATAAGTATAGAAGTAATTATAGGCCCCTCGAGTAATAAGTATAGAAGTAATTATAGGCCCCACGATAAAAAATACCATATTTGTAATTGTATTAGCTTATTATAAAAAATAAGGACTGATCAATAATTTTAAGGTCGACGGGTCCATAATAACATAACGCAGCGCTTCCGATTAATAATTGGAGCTAATATGTTTGATATTGGAATAAATGCGATATTGCAAATCAATCTATCTGTAAAACATTTATGTTAGGATAATGTAAAATCCCAACAACTAACACTTTATTGGCATAAATACAAGTCAATTTTTCCTTCGTGTCGAAGACAGCTGCCATCTTTTATCGATTGAAAACAATAAATGTCATGATGCATGCCATATAAGGTATGCATTGAAACTAGAATATCACCATTGTGTGCATTAACAGATACAACTAACTGACACAGCTGTCTGAGCACCTTCGTTTTGTATGTAATCCAATTTGACTTTTATTTGTGAGCATAGATATTTAGTACAGGCCTTAAAATCCATCCAGTTTTACGACAATTCACTCGTTCCATGTTAGAGACCGTTTGAAGGGCATCCATTTGGAAAGTTTTGAAAATTAAATGCTCTGAGTCAATTTCTCAATAGTAATATCTTACCTACAAATCTTAAAAAAGTTTATCTGGGAATGCCAATACTACATCATAACATGGTATGCCATTAGGGTATGCACAGGATGATAACTCATATCTGGTTCTGTCTGATTTAGTGATTTTCAATGTTGAGTGGATAGTAATATTACCTGCATCTAGGTAATATTGTCATTTGGTTTTCAGTTTGAGGCCACTGAAAATCGACGTCATGGCGAGGGATAATGACAGCACAGCTAGCGACGATGAGGTTCTTCATGATGAATCTTCAGACGTTATAATGCCGCCACAAAGGAAAAATGTTGATCTATCGTCCCTGCTAACTGGATTCAATACATCATCTAGATTCGTTCCTCCTCACCACAAGAACATTAAGCAGAGTCCTAATTCTATCAGAAAGATTCTTAAGGATACAAAATCAGGCAAAGTATCGAAAGGTCAACAAAAGATTGATTTTGCAAGCAATTATCCAAGGTTCGATGCAAGGTACAGTAATGCTCTAAGTAATTGACTTCTTAACCACAGCAGAATTATGGGTAACTTTTCAGGATTTAGTCGGAAATATGGATTGTTGCCATTCATCGGAAAGCTCTCTGCTTTCCGGGGGAGAGCTTTCCGATGAATGGCAACAGGTCATATTTCCGACTAAATCCTGAAAAGTTACCCATAATATTCTGCTGTGGTTAAGAAGTCGATTACTTGGAGCATTACTATATATAATATTTAATTTTGTTTAGGCATTTATAGACTTCAGTGGAGGAATTATTTCCTAACAAGCCTGAGTTTAGTGTGTCCATCCATTTGCAGAATGAGGTCCCCAGATGGATATTCCAACTCAATGGTACCAAAATTGCCACTTTGGCTCAAAATGGCTGCCAAAATATGGAAAATGGTAAATATTGTCGCAGCGTGCCATGCAACCGCTTAGTTGTGGGGGGGGGGGGTGGTACACCGGAATCAGCTCGTCCGTCCGTCCGTGGACACAAATTTGTCCGGAGTTTTTCTCAGTCATTTTTTAATCATTTTTCCGTGAAACTTGGCACATACATGCATCAACCACATGGGAACCTGCGCACTTGCTGTTATGAGGTCTGTTCAACTTTTTTTTTTTGTGGAGTTATCCCCCTTTTTCGAGAGAACATTTTCAATAGAGGAGTATACCTTTATCTGAGCTTTTATTCCTACATTTTTTGGTCAATTTATTTGTACCTTGGGAACTTGTGCACCTGCATTTATGAGGTCTGTTTTTTTTTTTTGTGGAGTTATCCCCCTTTTCCGACTTAGAAAATGTTCAATACAGGGGTATACCTTTGTCCGAGCTTTTATTCTTACATTTTTTGTTCAATTTTTTTTAAAAACTTGGCACAGCTATTTAGTAACATGGGAACCTGTGCACCTGCATTTGGCACAGACATCAACCACCATGGGAACATGTGAACCTGCGATTTTAATGTTGGTCAGACTTATTTTCGCAGAGTTATTGGCCTTCTTGACTTAGAATATTTTCAATCGTCGACACAATTTTGTCCGGAGTTTTTCTCAGTTGTTTATGAATCTCTTTTTGTTTAACTTTGCAAAGACATCAACCACATGGGAACCTGTGCACCTGCAATTTTAATGTCATTGTTTACATTTATGCATATTCTTCATAATTGCACTTTATTCATTGTTTGGTGTAAATCGTCGGAACTTCAACTTGATTTGGTCTTACACTCAGGATGAAGATGTCATTGCATTGATGAAGCTATTAACCCTTTACCCAACAGAAGGGCCCTGTGCCAATGCATTCTCTTATATATGCGAGTCGACCATAGGTCGCCTCGCATATATAAGAGAATGCATTGGCTTAACACATTAAAAATTATAAAATTGTTAAAGAATGTAAGAAAAAATGGTAAAAAGTGTTAAAAAAAGATTTTGTTTAGGCCAATGCATTCTCTTATATATGCGAGGCGACCTATGGTCGACTCGCATATATAAGAGAATGCATTGGCACAGGGCATAACTGTAACTATCACAATGTGGTCAAGGAGCCGGTTCCAATGATATCCATATTTGTATGGTTCTATTGAGACAGACCGAAGATATTTTAGGCTGTTGAAGCTTTATTTGGCCGGTTTTGGCCGGTTTGTTGGGTAAAGGGTTAACTTTCAACGCCTAAGTTGATCATAACATACACGGTGTTTACATATTAGTGTTGCTATCAAAGTATCTTGGTGCAGAGTTGATATTGATAGGAATTCGGACTTGGACTTTCACTTTGGTGGTAATAAATACATGGGTTGACATGAAACGTGTTATTGAATTGATCAGTGATTAGTTACCATTTAATTAGAGTTATACAAATAAATTATATGTATTTGTGAATCATCTCACAATTTATTAAGGATATACCAATCCTTTATCTGATGTGAATGTGAGGAAACTGAGAATACTTAGGCCATCTACCCCAACTACTAAGGGATTTACCAACCAACCTTCCCCACTTCACTTCAATTGATTGACTGGACAGATATTATAAAAATATTTTGTCAGCGGGAATAGTGATGCGGAGGGAGTTTACTGACTCGCTAATTTGAATTTAGGTGGCCGGGCAGGGGCCTCAGAATAACAAGCCTGCTGACTGACAGTTTATAACTGGGTTCAGACTGGATGTAAAGTAGTCATTGTAATTTTGCCTTTATCACTTGTTTACCTGTGTGTAATATAGGCCACATATATGAATGATTAATCGACTAACTGCCGGTTATAACAGCCGATCAGTCGATTCTAAAAACTCATAGTCGAGGCAACCCTAGAAATATTACTAGAATCCCAATGTGATTTTTTGTGAAATGTTATATGGCTCTCTGTAAAATCAAATTTTTGAGTGATCGGAACATTAATGGCATATTTCATTGCTCCGATAATCAGTTAAATACAAAATAAAATCATAATTTTCAACCAGTTCCAAACAGCAGAAACTTATCTTAAAATTTCAGCAAAAAACATAACATTTTCCACTTCTTGGAAGCGGAGTTCCAATTTTGGCATAAAAATATGATGTTACTGGTATGTCTTAGCTTCACAAACATGTAGGCATATGGATACATATGACAAGATTTTTCACAATAATTGCATCAAATTGACTTAACAGAAAATGTTAGCCATCTTGGATGCAACTGACTTACACAACAGAAAATGTTAGCCATCTTGGACGCCATCTTGAATTACAAAAATATGCTCAAAGCGGATTTTGGATATGTTATAGAGGATATTTTCATTAAAGGCCCATTCAATTTTCAGGTCACCGATTATTTTTTTTATAAGGACATGATATACGGTTTTAATAACAATCTATGCCATAAAATATGATTAAAATTCTATAATTCATCACCATTTGGAATGTCTGTGTCTCAGAAGGTGCAGTTAGAGTACAGTAATAGAAAATAGCTGAAATCATAAAAACATTTCCCCCATTATGGCTCCCAGAATGCAACAGAATTTAAACTATAGTTTAATTTTAATGGAACTGGAATAACTCTATATCTAAATATATAGAATTATTCCACTTCCATTGAAAATAATAGACTGCAGAAACTTGAGCGCAGTACAGATGTCAGTATCTCAACAAAAACAACATGTTCACAGTTTATTACATCTAATAAGTTGAAAATACAATGTTTTGGAGCTTCCTCTTTCAATGGTATATAATATGGGCTATATTTTATAATAATGTAATCTGGGGATTCGAAAATTAAGTGGGCCCTTAATAAATAAATCAAATTCTATTACAGGAGGGATTCTACGATGTCGACTACCTCTATCGGTAGCAGAACGACGGGCATTGCCAGTCGAGCATCCATCACAGCGGTCGAGCTCTCTCTGTTTGAAGAAGAACTTCTTAAAGAAGAATACAAATCTTCAGCAGCCGCTGATGCCTTGTCAAGAAGACTCAGTAATCCACCAATGTCTCCAAGAAATCTCAATGGCATACCTGTGACTGGTCCCACAGCACGAAGAAACAATGCTGGTGGCGTATCAAAATTAAACGTCGAATCCGATTGTTAATTTCATTAATTATTAATATTATTATGTTAACCCTTTCATGACGGGAGTTGCGCTGGTGCAGCATTAAAGATTGTGTGCCAGTGCATTCTCTTAGATATGCAAGTCTCCCATATAGGGAGCCTCGCATATGTAAGAGAATACATTGGGACAGGGTTTTCTCAAAATTTCCGGAAGCTCCAGTCATGAAAAAGTTAAGGCCAAAGAAAGTCAAATATCTGGTATATGGTCAGACTCCGATCAGTAGAAGGGTTGATAATTTACCAAATATTCTTACGCCAAAAGTTTTGTCCAATTAATTTTTTTTACAAATTCCAAAAGGGCTTGTTTTTTAAATTGAATTGAGAGTCTAATTGAGGATAAGATTATTGAAGATAAAATGTATCCACATATATACACAAAATAAATGTATCCACATATACACACAAAATAAATTTATCCACATATACACACAAAATAATTGTATCCACATATACACACAAAATAAATGTATCCACATATACACACAAAATAAATTTATCCACATATACACACAAAATAAAATGTATCCACATATACACACAAAATAAATGTATCCACATATACACACAAAATAAATGTATCCACATATACACACAAAATAAATGTATCCACATATACACACAAAATAAATGTATCCACATATACACACAAAATAAATGTATCCACATATACACACAAAATAAATGCTTTTGACAAGTTAGTATTATTATTATTATACATTAAAGGTACTCAATCCGACGGTTCCCATATCATCAAGTTACAACAACAAGATTTCAGAATTGATTAATTACAACAAAATAATGCTAACCGCTGTAAACTATGGTATAAAATTTCCCTTAAACGTGTTATTTATCAACATTTTGTTCAACAACATATGGCCGTATTTAAATTTGAGTATCACGAAATTTGGCCGTATTACCACTTGATTTTAGATTTATCTATCTTCATCTGTAATTTTGTCCGAGACCATCGATTTGACGGCTCTTTTCTGGGCCACAAATAAATAATCATTTTGAGAAATAACAAATTTCAAAAATAGATATCTGATCACTCTCGGCTTTGATGGGTCGGGGTTCCTCGACTCGAATCCAATATTATTTACCCCCGAAGCCAAAGAAGTAGAAATTTGTGAGCGTTATGTCGGATTATGCATCTTTAAAGTAATGGTGTAATAAATCTCATCTCTAAATGACACTTGGAATCTACGTTTAACCCTTTACCCAACAAACCGGCCAAAAACGCCCAAATAAAGCTTCAACAGCCTAAAATATCTTCCGTCTGTCTCAATAACCGGTTCAATAACCGGTTCATTGACCACATTGTGATGGTTACAGTTTTGCCCTGTGCCAATGCATTCTCTTATATATGCGAGTCGACCATAGGTCGCCTCGCATATATAAGAGAATGCATTGGCCTAAAAAAAAAAAAAATTTACCATTTTTTCTTACATTCTTTAACAATTTTATAATTTTTTCTTACATTTTTTAACAATTTTTATAATATTTTCCTACATTCTTTGACAATTTTATCATTTTTAATATGTGTTAAGCCAATGCATTCTCTTATATATGCGAGGCGACCTATGGTCGACTCGCATATATAAGAGAATGCATTGGCACAGGGCCGTTCTGTTGGGTAAAGGGTTAATAATGCTACATAGTTATAAAATTACAAGTATCTGTTGTTTATTTCAAAGAGCCATCATCCGTTGCCATTCACATTCAGCTGCTTAACCTGTTGTTGTTTAACCTATTGTCAACAGAGACCATCATAGATATGTGGAATAGAATGTCGCCATTAATATACCTTGTTACAATAACTACATACACGACCTCCATGACCCGAATGGACTAAGAGCATGTATATTGTAAAAACAATTTTATAATTAATTTTTTGCTGTTGCGTGAAAAGTGACATAAGCTTATTTGGACAGCATGTTACAAATTACAGCGTCATTGCAAACAAACTTTACATAACTTATATTTTAACCACAGTTGATTAACTGTTCATGCATCTACAAATGTCGGTTTTGTCAATTGTGTCAGTTTGTTAGCAACTTTCAAAATTTAAACACCCACTTGCCAAAATTTAATTTGGCAAATTTAATTTTTTTTGCCATTGGCAGTGGCAGCTCGAACCCTGGTCAGTAGAGAAACCCAAACCACACATAATTTGTCTTTAGCCTAAAATATCTGTTCTCAGGCAATTAAACCTCAATTTTGAGGTAAGCTATTTATTTTTATTATTTTCTAAAAATCTGAAAAACATAATCCCAAAAACAAAATCTTTTGTGTTGTTCAAATCCACTATCCACTATCCACTAACAGAAAATATTGAGAGAAAAAATATTTTATGAGGCTTTTTGAAAGAATTTTCAGAGACGAGGGAGGTGCCTGGGAACACATATTTGTGATTTATTTGGCATTAGGTCAAGTAAATAAAAGCACACCATTTCCATATTATAACCAAGGCATGAAATTTCAGGCGATAAATCATGAAGACTGGCCAATCATTGACCTGAGTTAATCATGACAAACCTATTTTGATGAAATAGCTTGAGATTTAGATGCGATATCCTTAAAGCTACAGAAGGTGATCGCAGTCCGTATAACTGAAAAATCATACCAAGTTTGTTAACCCTTTCATGACTGCAGCTTCCTGAAATTTTGCGAAAACCCTGTGCCAATGCATGCTCTTATACATGCCAATGCATGCTCTTATACATGCGAGTCTCCCATATATAGAAGAATACATTGGCCTAACAATTAATATTTTGACCTTGTCAGCCTGTACATTGTCCCTATGGGAGACTCGCATATATAAGAGAATGCATGGCACATGATCTTTAATGCTGCACCATGAATGCTCCCGTCATGAAATGGTTAAACCATTATTACTATGTTTGAAGAAGAACATGAAAAGTTAGAGTTTTTTCTTGTCGGCTGGGCATCCCCATTATTCGGGAATGATGCACACCCTTACGAGACGGTCAAAGTGCCCATCGGACGTCATGAGTTTGCACCCTGAGGAGGACAAGTGGTCCTGACTGACTGATTACATGCCTGCCGAATCTTGCGGGGACTGACGTCCGATGGGCACTTTGACCATCTCGTAAGGGTGGGTGGGCATCATCCCTGAATATGGGGATGCTCAGCCGACAAGAGTGATCTGCATGAAAAGATTCAGTTTTTTATTGTTTTCATTATTAACCCTTTCTATATGAAACCATCATTGACGAGTAGTTATCCCATAGGAAATGTTCAAAATGATGATACGGTATCGACCCTTTTGAGAATCCTGGGGTTAACCCCCCGCAAGTACTCTCTAACCATTGGCACAAGTCATTATTTGTTAGTTGATCTGTGTCAATGACTATTTAGTAAAGAAAGGGTTAACTTGAAATTGTATTACCTGAAATTTCGTGTCCTTCAAAAAGTAGTTTTGTAGGCTATTATCTCATATATTAAAGATTTAAAAACTAAAATGTCAGGCTTTTATCAAAATTGCATGTATTTGCTTTCAGGAAGAATTTATCTGTTAATATTCAGTGGAATCCATATTATATAAATAAAACCAGCTTCTATAATTGTCTCAGATAATTCCTGTATCTACACTGGAAATTGCATGAGTTCCCAAATATATTTTCAGTTTTCAATTGCACTCCACCACTTCAAATTTCTTGGTCCCACTATCAAATTTCCTGCTCTGGGAAAATCCATTTTGCACTGTCAGGAAGGGACCCACTTTGCCCTTTCATGACGGGAGCTTCCTGAATTTTTGCGAAAACCCTGCCAATGCATTTTCTTATATATGCAAGTTGACCATAGGTCGCCTTGCATATATAAGAGAATCCATTGGCCTAACCAATTTTATATTATTTCTTATTGTTAAAGAATGTAAGAAAAAATTCTAAAAAAGAATGTAAGAAAAAATTCTAAATATGATAAAATTGTTAAAGAATATAAGTTGACTCGCATATATAAGAGAATGCATTGGCATAGGGTCTTTAATGTTGCGCTAGCGCAGCTCCCATCATCAAAGGGTTAATATCCTGGTAATCAGAGCAGTTGATTCTCCCTATATATCACTGATGAATGATTGTATTAACCCTTTACCCAACAGAAGGGCCCTGTGCCAATGCATTCTCTTATATATGCGAGTCGACCATAGGTCGCCTCGCATATATAAGAGAATGCATTGGCTTAACACATTAAAAATTATAAAATTGTTAATTAATTAAAGAATGTAAGAAAAAATGGTAAAAAGTGTTAAAAACAGATTTTTTTTAGGCCAATGCATTCTCTTATATATGCGAGGCGACCTATGGTCGACTCGCATATATAAGAGAATGCATTGGCACAGGGCATAACTGTAACTATCACAATGTGGTCAAGGAGCCGGTTCCAATGATATCCATATTTGTATGGTTCTATTGAGACAGACCGAAGATATTTTAGGCTGTTGAAGCTTTATTTGGCCGGTTTGTTGGGTAAAGGGTTAATACAAGCCTGTTCTGATGGTTGCAAGAAATAAGTTGGATACACCTTGTTTTAATTTTAATATCACAGTCTTTAATGTCACAATTTTCATATCATTTTGATATTAAAATTAGAACAAGTCTTAAGGTGTATCCAATTTATTTCTTGTATCGATCTCTGAGGAAGAAGTCATTCCAGCTTACGTTAACTTCAATATCCTCACATCATCTTTTTATAATAGAATATATATCTTGTGTGGGAATTTAGCGGAGTTCACTGAGGGGGGTGGGGGGGGGGTGTTGAACTGCGACATGAGAAATTGTTGGCGTCTGAAAAATGCTACAGTGCGATGCTCCAGTGGAGTTCTGGTAAAAAAGTTTTTGTCTGCCATTTTATGAAGAGAACCAACATGAGAAAGGTTATAGACTAGTGATGACTACTGAAAGTAATACTACCATTATAGAATAACTGTGGACTCGGAGAGCTCACTGAAGCTGGAGTCTAAAGTTGTGACGGTTTCCCCGTTGGTGTATCATGTGATAAATTACTGTACATGCTATTAAATGCTAATACTCACATCAAATTAAACATTTTATGAACTATATGATATTGAAAGCTCGTTATTTACTGAAAGAAAGTTCATATTCCAATAACAGCTGTGTCTATCTCCTGAATATCCACATGGAAATTGACACTTGTTCAGGTCCGATAACACGCTACTCTCTGTCTTCGCTTGCGATTTTTTCGCTACATTTTTAATTCGATATGAACTTCAAATTTTGCTGTCTGCATGACGAGACTCTGCTGATCATTTTTATTTGATGACAAATATTGATTCTTCTAATCTTAGGTCTATTGAATTAAAATATACCTTCTGCAGATGGGGGCCTATATCAATTGCTATTTCTGTCATATTTCAAAGAGGACTGTCCAATATATCATCAGACCACTTTAAAGTATTCTTACTGAATTACTCAGGGTGATTTCTATGTATATTTCATTCATAATTCAACTAATTAAAAAATATAAGTACATTCATTGGGATACAGTAATGCCCTAATTAATGGACTCCATTACCACAGCAGAATTATGGGTAATTTTTCAGGATTTAGTCAGAAATATGGCTTGTTGCCATTCATCGGAAAGCTCTCAGTGAGAGTTATGGAGTCCATTAATAGGGCATTACTGTAATTACTTCGGGATCAAAACTATCTAAAACGTCATTGTTAACTTTACTACCGTTTATTTATGCATGTTAACAATTTTCATTAGATAAAATTATAATCTCCTGTAAATGTAGTCATAAACAAGGTACATATGTACAGCTTATCTAATTTAAATCGTTAAAGTGTATAAACAAAAGTTATGATAATGTATGTTGACATTTCTACACAGCCCATGCATTTCAGTCAAAAAGTTATACGCATATGATGACTGGTACCGAATAATGAACGGTTTTGTTTTTCACCTTGTACATATGGTGGCTGACAAACTATACCGTCGCAGATCTAGTGGGGTAGATTAGTATCAAAATTGTTCACTTTGTGACTAAAGCATGAAATTGTTCACATATTTACATATTCAGATACTTATTGATATTAGATGTGGACTTTTGGAGCCACGCTGAATTTTCACTTTAACCCCACTTTTAAGGTGTTTTTTTTCCCCGAAGTTTACAAGCATTTATTGATTATATAATTTGTTAAATGTTGCAATTACCATGGATTATGAGTTTTGAAAATTCAAATACACAGTAAGTACAAGAAAACTATAGTCAGAAATGGTAACGCGCTCAAGAACATATATTATATACCCATGATTATTATTATAGAATATCAAATATATTGGTTTCGCGAATGACCAACTCAAAATTCCATTAAAATAACAATAACAACCAGCACCTAATTAACTAACCGGTGGACACCTCGACCGTCTCCGACCACAACCATCAGTGGACTGCAGAACGAAAAATATCTATAAAAGTTGAAATATAAGACTTACAAATTATCTTTTTCATTTCTTTTATTTGTAATTGACATAACTTATCACAAGCCAAAAATCAGCATTATTGACATAACGTTAATTAACGACAATAAACGAAATTGAAATTCCCAACTACACCTTTTACCGGACTCTGCCTCCGACTCGCAGTTTCGACTTTTAATCATCTCAAAATTTCCATTCTATAAATAAAACACCCATGTTAATGTCAGCGCCCACAGCTATCTAGGATCTCTAGGACAGTATGCACCTGGCGTGCGCGTAATGAGTCTGTGGCATTTTGTACAGAATTTGAATGTTGTCAGACAAGGCGTGTTGGATACAGTTGTGATCAAAATTTTACTCTGAAACCAATGTGGATTTTCGTGGTTTGCTCAAAAAGTGTGTCACTTATTGCATGGTATGCACTATGTCACATTACTTAGTGCTGATGGCTCTGATGTGTAACCTGTTGTAACTAGGGTGATTTCATAAAGGCAGCAAACAATATTGTTCTGCTACCAACTACAGTAATAGACAGAATTATGGGTAAAATGGCTCACTAATAATGTCCAATATAAAGTCTTAACGGTCAATACTTACCGAGGCTGAAGTATTATGATGCAATTATAATTTGATTGATAATACTTGTTAACAACTGATAAATGTTTAACAGGGAATTATACAGGGCTGTTTTTACACCAATTACTTGTATGGGAACCCAAATCTGAGAAGCCGAAATGTCCTCAAAAAAGAATATAATGGAGTAGATAAGTCCAATTTTCAAGGCAATAGTTCAATTGGTGACTATTGTAAAGCATGAAACTTTGCACAAGATTAGAATATTAACATACATGTACCTTTAATTTTGGATATGGAGCCATCTCCAATCAGTGATCTGCAAGAATTGAAATTTCTCATAAATGACTATAAGAACATGGAATTCACTGCATACTTAGGATATAGGAATGGGTTCCATCCGTCTGTCCATCCGTGCCGAATTTGTAAGAGTCATAACTTGAACAACGGATTTCAAAGATTTGTGGTATATGAGTTCACCTGACCATTACCTAGAATGAGTTTGCAAGCCAGGTCCGGCCAGTTTTTTTTATCGGAGTTATTGGACAAATAGACGACGTCGCAAGGCTCATTTCCACAAATGTCAACGGATTTCAAAGATTTTTTGTATATGAGTTCACATGACCAGTATCTAGAATGAGTTCGCAAACCAGATCCGGCCGGATATTTTCGGCAGAGTCATTGGAGTTTGTTTATTTTTTTTTGTGCAAATGGACGACGTCACAGGGCTCATTTCCACAAATGTCAACGTATTTCAAAGATTTTTGGTATATGAGTTCACATGACCAGTATCTAGAACGAGTTCGTAAACCAGGTCCGGCCGGATTATTTCAGCAGAGTTATTGGACTTTGTTTATTATTTTGGTGCAAATGGACGATGTCACATGGCTAATTTCCACAAATGTCAGTCCTAAAATGAGTTCGCAAGCCAGGCCTTTTGACAAAATCCCACCTCTTGTTTAGCACATACTGAGAACACATGCAAACATTATTGAGAATTCACTTCCCCAACTGCACAATTCGGCGAGGGATACCTAGCTTCGTCTGCAACTGCTTGTTAGGTAGATTAGGTAGTTGCCATTTCATTTGTGTTGGCTGCAATCAAAGTTTAGCCCTGAACCATGTGGAGAATTTTGTATTTTGCACTAATGTTGATAGTAATATCACTTAGTGTCTAGCATGTGTTACTATGTGTTAATACGAAGACAAGGTCATCATCAACTATTGATTCAATATACTGATAAAAAATGTATAAATAGACGCAGCAGGCGATATAATTTTGCGCCAAGTTACCATCATTGGAAAAAGTATGTGTCGAATGCCTCAGTAATGTCACCGATAGTCTGCTGTATGTTGAGTCTAATGCAAATCTCACGAAGACTGAAGTCTCTCAATGTGACTATACAGTTTGAATTATTGTCTCATTGATACTTTTTATCAGCTGATTGTTTGAAGCAATTCTATGGCATCATTATGGGTTCTATGGCAAATATACATGCAGGTATAATTGAAAAAATGACATTCGTGGTGTAGGATGCCAGCATCGTCACAAGAGTATATATCCCATATATATTTTAGAAAGAATTATTCTACTTGCATGCAAAGGGATGTTGGTACATCTTATATTTCAATCTTGCAGTTGGAGTAGGGCTGATTGTCGACGGAATACAAACCCAACGTTCTCTATTCCATTTCCTACCAAAAGCATTCATACTCCACACAGATATATAATATATATGTGGTAACCACACATTCCACGTTGGAATACCATCGTGTAACGCTAAAGGGGACAGGCCAAACATACATCTTGTGGCAAAAGGGTTCATATGTCAGCTCTGGGATAAGTGTGGAATGTCGCAGAATCATGTCACTGCCATAATGGTTGTATCATCAATAATAAAACAGTCTTAATATTTACAGTAATGCTCTAAATAATCAACTCTTTAACCCTTTACCCAACAGAAGGGCCCTGTGCCAATGCATTCTCTTATATATGCGAGTCGACCATAGGTCGCCTCGCATATATAAGACCTATGGTCGACTCGCATATATAAGAGAATGCATTGGCACATGGCATAACTGTAACTATCACAATGTGGTCAAGGAGCCGGTTCCAATGATATCCATATTTGTATGGTTCTATTGAGACAGACCGAAGATATTTTAGGCTGTTGAAGCTTTATTTGGCCGGTTTGTTGGGTAAAGGGTTAACCACTGAGAGCTTTCCTATGAATGGCAACAAGCCATGTTTCCGACTAAATCCTGAAAAAGTTACCCATAATTTGCTGTGGTTATGGAGTCGATTATTTAGATCATAACTTTGATATACTATTATACCATTATGATTGTGGGAGTCAAGCAAACAGTTGAAGTATTATAATTTCACAGTTTTCTGTCCAGCAATGAGATCTATTTCTTTTAAAATCAGAGTAGCATAATTATATAGCAACCTGTAGCAACAGCAATATTATCGTTAGTATCTACATGTTGGGTCACATAAATATGAATTTTAAGTTGACATGGATTGACAGCAAGTGTAATTATTAGCTTGTCACGTTAACCATTTCAGTGCCAGGGGCCTATCTCATCGATCGGCCCTAATTTACGGTCTGTAAAATCGGCCCTAAAAATAAAAAAAATAAAAACATTTTATTTATATTTGTTTGGGTTGAATTTTTTTTGGGTATGCTTAAGCATGCTATAGCGAATTTAAAAACAAACTGGATAAAACCTTAGGGGCATGTTGTAACTCAAAACTATCGCCAAGTATTTCATAGTAATAATTTTGATGCCCATGAAAAACGTAAGATTACCTGGCACTAAACCTACAAAATAAGTCTGTTAAAGAATATAAGAACAAAATATTAAAATTGTAAAAAATAATAACAAATGATGAAAAATTGTTAGGCCAATGCATTCTCTTATATATGCGAGGCTACCTATGGTCGACTCGCATATATATAAGAGAATGCATTGGCACAGGGTATATGGGTTGATACAAAAATCGGACCTGGCACTTAAAGGTTTAATACATATTATCTACTTATTTCAGTGAATCAATCTGATATATGAGTATATATCAAGGCACTTTGCTCACTGAAAGAATATAACATTTAATTAATATTACCGAAAATTCCAGCCACGCCAGTTGTACAACAACATACACGTAGTAAACATTTAAATACTCCTTACTTCGGAATGAATTTTCGCGAGAAACTAACAACAATGATTCCTCCAATGGGAGTTGGTGTATATAATTTATTATTATGAGCAAGAATTTGCATGCTGCAATTTGGATAATTTATTTTATATGAAAAATAAGTATTTTGTTTCGATATTCACATTCACCTCAGAGCAGTATTCCATGTCGCTTATAAACATAATTCTTATAAACATATTTTATATAAAAACGTTTCAATAAATTTCTAAACAAGTTATGCTGATATAATTCCTTTCTTATTTCATGGCAAAACCAAAAAAAAAAAATAGAAAACAGTTTGTTATATGGACAATGTACAATTTCCACTTATTATCTCAACATTTCCTAAGGAATAACCATACTTGCTAATTAATACTCACCAATATTTAGTATATATTATTCTATACTATATAATGACAGGGAACAATCCAGAGATGTTTTTTTGTCGGGCTTGGTTGGACATGGATAGCTTAACCCCCATGCACAAGTCCGCATCATGCTAAACGATTTGCAGTCGGCCCACTGTGTTGGATGGACTTTACACTCCAACGCGGGCCGGCTGCATGTGATTCTGGACAACCAAGTCGCCCCATGTGGAATCCTCCACTGGCCCTGGTTTGGTAGATCCAACCGAAGTCCACCGGTTGGGAGCAGGCCAGACGACGAAATCCGGGAAGAAGAAGACCCCGCCAAGAAGCTGCAGAGACGCCATCGAGAGGGACAAGTGGAGACGGGAGAACTGAGAGACGTCCAGTCACCCTCCAACTTGGCCTCCAGGAAGAATATCAGCCGGTGGAAGTCACCACCACCAGCGGAAGCAGGGACGCCGATGTCATCCCGGATGTCCCTGCCGTCGACTCAGCGGCCAATGGAGACATCACCACCAGCGGAGGCAGGGACGACCACGTCACCTGGACGTCCCTATATACCGCTGACTTCATTGTGGAACCCCAATTGTCATCACTGCCATCTTCTCCATTCCCAAATGTCGCGGATTTTAATCCACTAACGCCACAACCGCCGGAGTCTCCTAAGAGGAGTCCACGACAGACAACACCAGACCAGGCAACGCCAAAATACACAGACGACCTGATGCAAACGATGGAATCCGCTTGGAAAGTAATGAATTCAGGACCCCTCAAGGACAATGCTAGGGAAATGATCGAGAACACACGTGCTACAATATAGCTGAACAACTCACAAGCAATCCCACACCACCAACAGCCAGGGACGTGGCTAGAGGGTCTCCGTTGGGGGGGGGGGGTGTCCACCTTGGGAAATTCCAACTGCACCCCCCCCCCCCCTTTGAGTCAGCATCAGACCAACACAAGTTTTGCACCTCAGTCGGGCATAATTTCCTATATATTCATACGCCATGGTTCTATATTTCCCGGTATGAGAACATTCAGATATTTTAACCTGAAAATTGCAACAACAAAAAACAACTAGTGGCCTAATTCCAGACAAATGCACACAGCTACGGACAAGAGACCAGGGCAACCATGGTCGGCCCGGTGTGAGAACATTTTGAAAACTATACAAGAAAATCGCAAATCCTAGCATCTAGACTGGCCTCAACTGAAACTTTCTTAGTGTTGGAAATTTCAAACCTCAGGTTGGAAAATTCTTCAACTGATGACCATTTCTGTCCACAAATTTGACCAAATGTAGTAAAATATTGTTTAGCTAAACTAGTTAGCAGTTTTGTATTGGCCATGGGGATGGGGCAATGACACACCGGGCCGACCATGGTTCGGCCCGCTGTGCGAAAAGTTTGAAATCTGAACAAGAAAATCGCAAAATCCTAACATCTAGACTAGCCTCAAGCCTTCCTACTGTTGGAAATTTCAAACCCTACACCCCCACTTAGGTTGTAAAAGTTCTAACTGATGACAATTCCAATGACAATATTGTTTTAAATTTCCAACCTGTCACCCCCCCCCAAGGTTGGAAAATTTCCAACTGATGACCATTTCTGTCCAAATGTTTGACCAAAAATAGGAACATATGCAAATATTGGTCCAAAAACAATAAATTGTTCTATAATCAAACTACAAGAACATTTTCAACCTATTGTTGGTGTGAAATTTCCAACTAATGTTTTGGCAGGTATGAGATTTCCAACTCTTGAAATTTTTTACCCCCCCCCCCCCCCTGTCGCCACGTCTCTGCCGATTCTATGGTCCACGTACATGTTTCATCCAGTTGCAACTACAACGGAATTTCACCAATAACCGATTAAAGTTACGTGAAACATTCCGGTATGTTGATCCAATAGAAATGGAGAATAATCTTGCTCAAAAGTTGTTCTTTTTACGAATATTAATCCAAATTGCCAAAACACAGTCATTCTGATATATTAATTAAATGCACTGATTCTGGATGGCGAAATCAGTTGTGTTTGTTTGTCGCCGATTGTCGCGTCCCGCAACCAGATGTAAATATTTACAATTGAGCGTAGAGCAGGTGATGTTTTCTATGGAGTGGTACGGTCGATTTGCTTGAGATTTTCGGCGACGTAGTAGAATGCAAAATTCATCCAGTTGACATAGTTCCCGAATACTAACTTAACAGTTTAACACACCCAAACAAGTCCATAATATGTCTTAGTTTATTATCAGTAAATACTCACAATACGAACAATCACGATATCATACATGTATCTGCCGAAAAAGTTATAAAATAACGTTTTTCTTGGCAGTTTGGTGGATAGACGAGTGTGGTTTACAACTTCAATATATTCCTGGTTCAAATTGGAGTTTCCCAACGCATGGTATGACAAATCTAAACGCATAGCATTCCCGCATGTAACCAGCATGGTGCCATATATAACTATAATAACATGTACATTTGCATGAATAAAACCTGATTACCGATTCGTAAATAAGAATATGTATGATATCCGCACGTCAACTATCACAGCTTCCGTATTCTTGTTGATAGCGATACTTTTCATCGTCTCGTATTCCCAAATAAATTACATGTATATAATATACGATCGCCTCGTATTCCCAAATAAATTACATGTATATATATAATATACGATCGCCACTCATAGTCTAGCCAGTCGCGACCTAGCTAGCTCTCTTAACACTTTACCCAACAGAACGGCCCTGTGCCAATGCATTCTCTTATATATGCGAGTCGACCATAGGTCGCATATATAAGAGAATGCATTGGCATAACACATATTAAAAATGATAACATTGTCAAAGAATGTAGAAAAATATTATAAAAATTGTTTAAAAATGTAAGAAAAAATTATAAAATTGTTAAAGAATGTAAGAAAAAATGGTAAAAAGGCCAATGCATTCTCTAATATATGCGAGGCGACCTATAGATGGTCGACTCGCATATATAAGAGAATGCATTGGCACAGGGCATAACTGTAACCATCACAATGTGGTCATTGAACCGGTTCCAATGATATCCATATTTATATGGTGTTATTGAGACAGACCGAAGATATTTTAGGCTGTTGAAGCTTTATTTGGGCGTTTTTGGCCGTTTTGTTGGGTAAAGGGTTAACGGTGTCCGCTCATGTCTCGAGGTGGTGAAAAATATATTTCAAAAATCGAAATCTTTTAACTCTGAGCTTTGACGGGTTGGTTCCTCGACTCGAATCACATAATGTTTTACCCCCCCCCCCCCCCCGATCGAAGCCGAAGAAATAGTAATTTAGGGGCATTAAATCGGATTTAAACCTCTCAAAACCAGCTTTTGCATCGTTTGTATATTTCGCACATGGGGCACATCTGGTTCGCGATGTCACAACCTTCAAAATGATGTATCACAAGCTTGTGTGTGGTTCAGATGGACTAAACTCCTACATCTAGTGAGATTTTGTTTTCGTCCGCTATACTATCAAGCCTGTAAATAGCGTGTCTGTCAATTGCAGAATGAGGTCCCCAGAGGGTGATTTTAGTGACGCTATCCCGCATAGTGGGCTAGCATCACTAAATTCACCCTATAGGGACCTCATTCTGATATATGGCCCTCAACTGCTATATGGCAGACCTAGGATCAGATTGAAGTTCCCCAGTTGAAGTTGGTGATGTTCACTCATTGGGCACCTCAATTATGAATTTTATCTTCTGCAAATTAGGGGATATAGAAACTTCCTAGAAGGGAAATGTAACTGAAAACAATGTTAATTTGATACTATAGATACTTCCCAGAAGATGAAGCCTAATTGGAATGAGGTCTCCAGAGGGTGAATTTTGTGATGCTATCCCGCTGTGTGGAATAGCATCACTAAATTCACCCTCTGGGGACCTTATTCTGCAAATGACAGACACGCTATTTGCAGGCTTGTATACTATAAGTACTTTATAAGAAAAATCGCCCCTTCACTGGTGTTCATTTGCTCCCCGAGACACAATCGTACATTCCGTGCACGAATACCGTGACCAAAGACAGATAACGGATGTGCAAAATATATTTTGTGCAGTGAAGTTTCGCCGCAGGGATTGAAATTCGGAGCAATTAAGAGCACAACACATGCATGAGATATGTCATTTACGGTTTTCGCTCGTAGTCTGGTTTGAACTCAAAAGGAAAACAATAACACGGGTTTCAACATGGGTAAGATATTACAATCAGCCCCTTCTCTGCTAAATGGATCCGATTTTCCTACACCCAGTTTTAAAAGTATACATTTGAATGGCATATTGTTCATTTGGATCGAGGGATGTTCAGAAAATATGAGCACATGGTTGACAACCAATTGTTGGGAAATGTTCAGGTATTAACAATGGCCGTTTTTTTAAAGTTATTACCTGAACTCGTCAGACTGTCTGATCCACATTCTCGTCGTGATTAGTGCATTCACACGCATATATATAGTCCATTTACACGCATATAGTCCATTCACACGCATATAGTACATGCACACGCATATATATATATATATATATATATATATATATATATATATATATATATATATATAGTCCATTCATGCGCATATAGTCAATTCACACGCATATAGTCAATTCACACGCATATAGTACATGCACACGCATATAGTACATGCACACGCATATTTATATATATAGTCCATTCACGCGCATATAGTCAATTCACACGCATATAGTCCATTCACGCGCATGTATATAGTCCATGCAGACGCATATAGTCCATTCACACGCATATAGTACATGTACACGCATATATATATATAGTCCATTCACGCGCATATGGTCCATTCACACACATATAGTCCATCCACAAGCATGCATATAGTCAGTCTCATTCGATGTAAACCAGTCTGTGAAATCGGTGGGGATTATACTAGTTTACGTCCAATGTTGGTTTCAAAATTATGAATGTAACCCGATTTAATCCATAGAAAACATTTATTATGAACTCCACAATTATTTTATCACAATGTTTACATAATTTAAAATTTTAGTCTAGCCAGTCGCGACCTAGCTAGCTCTCTTAACACTTTACCCAACAGAACGGCCCTGTGCCAATGCATTCTCTTATATATGCGAGTCGACCATAGGTCGCATATATAAGAGAATGCATTGGCATAACACATATTAAAAATGATAACATTGTCAAAGAATGTAGAAAAATATTATAAAAATTGTTTAAAAATGTAAGAAAAAATTATAAAATTGTTAAAGAATGTAAGAAAAAATGGTAAAAAGGCCAATGCATTCTCTTATATATGCGAGGCGACCTATGGTCGACTCGCATATATAAGAGAATGCATTGGCACAGGGCATAACTGTAACCATCACAATGTGGTCATTGAACCGGTTCCAATGATATCCATATTTATATGGTGTTATTGAGACAGACCGAAGATATTTTAGGCTGTTGAAGCTTTATTTGGGCGTTTTTGGCCGTTTTGTTGGGTAAAGGGTTAACGGTGTCCGCTCATGTCTCGAGGTGGTGAAAAATATATTTCAAAAATCGAAATCTTTTAACTCTGAGCTTTGACGGGTTGGTTCCTCGACTCGAATCACATAATGTTTTACCCCCCCCGATCGAAGCCGAAGAAATAGTAATTTAGGGGCATTAAATCGGATTTAAACCTCTCAAAACCAGCTTTTGCATCGTTTGTATATTTCGCACATGGGGCACATCTGGTTCGCGATGTCACAACCTTCAAAATGATGTATCACAAGCTTGTGTGTGGTTCAGATGGACTAAACTCCTACATCTAGTGAGATTTTGTTTTCGTCCGCTATACTATCAAGCCTGTAAATAGCGTGTCTGTCAATTGCAGAATGAGGTCCCCAGAGGGTGATTTTAGTGACGCTATCCCGCATAGTGGGCTAGCATCACTAAATTCACCCTATAGGGACCTCATTCTGATATATGGCCCTCAACTGCTATATGGCAGACCTAGGATCAGATTGAAGTTCCCCAGTTGAAGTTGGTGATGTTCACTCATTGGGCACCTCAATTATGAATTTTATCTTCTGCAAATTAGGGGATATAGAAACTTCCTAGAAGGGAAATGTAACTGAAAACAATGTTAATTTGATACTATAGATACTTCCCAGAAGATGAAGCCTAATTGGAATGAGGTCTCCAGAGGGTGAATTTTGTGATGCTATCCCGCTGTGTGGAATAGCATCACTAAATTCACCCTCTGGGGACCTTATTCTGCAAATGACAGACACGCTATTTGCAGGCTTGTATACTATAAGTACTTTATAAGAAAAATCGCCCCTTCACTGGTGTTCATTTGCTCCCCGAGACACAATCGTACATTCCGTGCACGAATACCGTGACCAAAGACAGATAACGGATGTGCAAAATATATTTTGTGCAGTGAAGTTTCGCCGCAGGGATTGAAATTCGGAGCAATTAAGAGCACAACACATGCATGAGATATGTCATTTACAGTTTTCGCTTGTAGTCTGGTTGAACTCAAAGGAAAACAATAACACGGGTTTCAACATGGGTAAGATATTACAATCAGCCCCTTCTCTGCTAAATGGATCCGATTTTCCTACACCCAGTTTTAAAAGTATACATTTGAATGGCATATTGTTCATTTGGATCGAGGGATGTTCAGAAAATATGAGCACATGGTTGACAACCAATTGTTGGGAAATGTTCAGGTATTAACAATGGCCGTTTTTTTAAAGTTATTACCTGAACTCGTCAGACTGTCTGATCCACATTCTCGTCGTGATTAGTGCATTCACACGCATATATATAGTCCATTTACACGCATATAGTCCATTCACACGCATATAGTACATGCACACGCATATATATATATATATATATATATATATATATATATAGTCCATTCATGCGCATATAGTCAATTCACACGCATATAGTCAATTCACACGCATATAGTACATGCACACGCATATAGTACATGCACACGCATATTTATATATATAGTCCATTCACGCGCATATAGTCAATTCACACGCATATAGTCCATTCACACGCATATAGTCCATTCACGCGCATGTATATAGTCCATGCAGACGCATATAGTCCATTCACACGCATATAGTACATGTACACGCATATATATATATATAGTCCATTCACGCGCATATGGTCCATTCACACACATATAGTCCATCCACAAGCATGCATATAGTCAGTCTCATTCGATGTAAACCAGTCTGTGAAATCGGTGGGGATTATACTAGTTTACGTCCAATGTTGGTTTCAAAATTATGAATGTAACCCGATTTAATCCATAGAAAACATTTATTATGAACTCCACAATTATTTTATCACAATGTTTACATAATTTAAAAAGATACAAACGCATTTGCCCTCGGGATTTCATAACAGTTCGGGTTTTATCTGGGTGTAAACAAACACAGATCAAACGTGAGTTACTTCTAATTACACGGCATGTTCTGTGCGTAATATAACAAATGTTAGATATAATACACCGTTATGACCGTAACATATCACCTTTTCCGACATATAGAGCATTTTGTATTCATTTGTGAGATAAGGTCTGAGCGTAAACACCGCTATAGAAGAGCAAGAAAATCAAATTTCGACGTTAAAGGTACTCAATCCGATCAGAGGGTCCCCATCTCAACAGATTTCAACAACAACAATCCGGTCAGAGGGTCCTATGTTACTATTTATTTGGCTTTGGGGGTAAAACATATTTGATTCGAGTCGAGGAACCCATCAAACAAAGCTCAGAGTTATTAGATATTGAATTTTGAAATTTGTTATTTTCTCGAGATGAGTACTAATAATTGCCTTCAACTGCCGTAATCTGCTCGGGATGTGTACACCAAAATCTATTCAAACAGACAAGGATGGATAACTCTAAAAATCAAGTGGTAATAATAACGCAGTTTTGACTGTGTTCTTGGCCAGAAAGAATAGAAATAACGAAACTTCAAATATCGATATCTGATCACCCTGAGCGTTCATTGGTAGGTTCCTCGACTCGAATAAATTATTTTTTACACCCAAAGCCAAAGAAATAGTAATATAGGACCCTCTGATCGGATTGAGTACATTTAACTAGCATTATCCCTCCCAATTTCATTAGCTGGTTTACGTTGAAGGAAACTTGGCCTAGCCCGCACTGAATATAATCGAATGTGTACATGTAGGAATATGCAACGCTTAAAGAGTAATGTTTTATGAACTTGTATCCAACGTGTATCAATGTCCACAATCTGACGAGACGACTGCTGGACGTCACAAAGATTGCTTAGGGTCATGCATGGCCAAGACGTGTGGGTCTTCTCCTTGGCAGATTTCACTGCATGACACTTGAATATAGCACAGCTACTGTAATAAATCACTGATAAATGGGAGGAAATTCAAATTTCTGCGAATTTATCTTAAGATAAATTTGACAATTTATCAAAATATTATCAAGGATTTATCTGTGAATACAGATATAAATGAACAAAATTATTAGCATGGCATAAATTTCGATAAATTAATGAATTTAAACGCCATAAATTGGTGATATACATGGAATTAATCTACATAATCTGAAATTTATTCAAATTTGAGCATTTATCAAGTTAGGTTGGATGCAGGCACTCTAGTTTTAAGCATGTGTTGTTTTAAAAGTATCTTTACTAAATATAGGCGGAACTTATTAGCGTTTATTCACTTTGTAAGAATAAATGTCAAATTCCGAGTTTATGATAAATTTATTCTCTTGTAAATTAGGTCATTTGAATTTAGACAGAATTTTTTTTTTATATATAAATTCCGTTGTCCATGCAGTGAGAGAGGCATCCGCCCAAGGGAATGAGAAAGCTAGCAACTTTCGAAACACTGCCGAAGATTCTACGCATGTCAATGCGTTCGCTGAGTTTGTGAGTTGACAAACCATATCTATTGAGAAGTGGCTAGCTAACTGGGAAAATCACCAGCCGTATATGTGGTTAGCCCCATGACGTATGGGAACGAAGTAGATATAGATGACCTTCTGAAAGCTATTGCATGATACTTATCGACCACATGCCTTACTAGTTCAAGATGAAGCACACATCACATATTTGGCAGCTATTTAAAAGCAGGAGTTAGACACCAGCAAATGGATTGTTTGAAAGTTCTGATTAGAGGGACGCTTCTCCCAGGAAGTGTAGAGTAATGATTGAGCTAGATTCATCAGACGAATGGGTAGAAGGTGTACCAGATCGTTCTGGATGTGGCAAATCAGAATCGATTCTCAGGTAATATGATTATTCTGCGCACCTACGGTTACGACCATTATCGGCGTTTACTGTAGAATGGATTTCGAAATGCCACATCGCAATTATTAATAGTGGGATTTGCAGAAGGCTACTATATAGCTATCTTATGCGTTTGAAGACGTTTTAATTTTGAACCGATAGATGATTTATATACGGGTTCGTCAATACGTCTATATATCGATGTTATGACAAAATTAAAGTGAAAATATCGACGACTTTTCAATTTCTGGCTACCAATTTGGCCGCCATCTTGGCTGTGAGTATCAACTCAAACCAATACTTCGCATCACGGTGCCCTCTATTCACACGAAGAGACGGACGCGAGTCCAGATAATTATGAATGTGGTAAATCAGAATCAACTCAATACAATGTCATGTTTTTGCTATATGTTGATTGATTAAAATTATGTTATTTCCGATATACGCAGCTGATATACGTGCGCAATTTTTATTATTTCGTCGGCGCGGAAATCGGTCTGGCACCGTGGCTCATTTCGCTCAGTATATTCCAGTTATGTAAAATTATATGACTTACCACTTTTCCGCAAAAATGCAGATAACACTATTTTCTAGGCCCGTTTACGACAACACGTCTAGACTAGTACTTAATCGGCGAGCTTGAACTCTTATAAATGAAGCAATTTAAAAACAAAAATGTTTAACCGATTTTTCTCTATTGTCAAGTTGTTTCTAAATAAATTTAACGCATTCGTGATCTTCTAAAGAGATGTTCTCACTTGTCCGGCAGGTGTTGTATCGGAGGTAGGTGTGATAATCATCAACATGAAAGAGTTGCCGCTTATAGTCTGTATCTGCAGTTACTTAGGTTTTTAACTGTTTTACAGTTTTTTTATTTAAGCAACATTTGGGCTGATTTACCGGTATTCCATTTGGGGACCATTTGAACAGTTGCACTTAACGATTTATTATATTATATTATTTATATATTTAATACATTTATATAATATAATACATTTATATAATATAATACATTTATATAATATATATTAATCATCACATACAATACAATATAACACATAGAAAAATTTCCACATGAATCTAAATAATCTAACAACCCAACTGCCCTTCTCTATAGACTCTCTTGTAATGATGCGACCACCATTGCTCACTTGTAGTATGGTCGACTCATGATACGCCTGTTCTTTTTTAATGAAATCAATGAAGTTGAACAGGTTCGGCTTGCCCCCCGGCAGATAATTTTGCAGTTTCTTATGCCAGCCTTCGACATGGTTTGTTGTTCTTGGACCGTCATTGTCGATGTGATTCCATGTCTGTCTACCGTGGTCGCCTTACACCCAGTACGATGTGACATAGTCCGTGAATTTCTCGATGTCGTTACCTGCTGGTGCCTCTTCAAGTACTTCGAACCAGGCGTCGCTGATATCACCTACCGGCAGGAATGGTAAAGCAGTTGCCCTTCGAATCAGCTTCTTCGTTTCACCTTCGTACGGAAGTTTGGCCGTTGTTGTTGCATACTTATATATTGCCTGGCTGTAGCAGGGGGGGGGGTCAGAAAAACATTCCAGGCACGTATGATGGGGTGGGTGGGTGTCTCCTGGGTCCAAAAAGCAGTTTTTTCCATATGCCAATTTTTTTTTCCATTCCTGCTATTCAGTCTTATTTTGATGTGTTTTGAACAGAAACAGGTCATACATAGTTAATAGTAATGCTATACTATATAGAGAGGTTATCAGAAGTTTGATCAGTTGCACAATGGCCAACAAAAACCCAAATTCAACTTGATAGAACTAGAAACTGCGCTATTGAAAAAATAAAATTTAATCAGGATTCCATCTACTGATACAACAAAATAAGAATAACTATGCAGAACTCAGCTGAAAATAAGCAATAAAATGAAAGCACACTTGACCATATGTGACCTGGAAATAAAGATATAATGAATAATGGAATAAAATAGACTTTTGACAACGTAAAACATAAAATCTTAACAAATAAATTGAAGGCCAGCCGGGCCAGCAATTTCAAATGTTTTCCATGTTAATGTGGATCAGCTTGTAATGTCACATAGTAATCACAGTAACGAAGATTTTATTGTCACTGATAACGTGAGCAAAAAACAAGTGAAATTGGGCTATCCATCCATATTATTCCCAATTATTATGAAGCCTATTACTTCAGGCAGTGGCTACCAGCCTGCCATTACACGCTATAACATGTTTTCTGAGTTTTGGTTTCTGAGATGCCCCAAGAAGAGTCACGCAGGTATATCATGGTTATGTTTGGTATTAGCATTATTCTTCAAACTGGGATGAACTGGGATGAACAGTTGTATTTCCACATGTTTCGATAAACAATTTGATTCCAGCAATACAGTAATTGATGATACCGACCCTGTTTGGTGGCAGTCTAGACAGTTTGACCTACATTCTCTGCAGTACTACCGTTGGTGTTTGACCTATATTCTCCGCCCACGCGTCGGTCTATTTGCGGTTTATGATCCCCATTAGCATATTATTATACGGAAGGGATATTTTTGGCCGGATATGTTCAGACAAGTTCGGCCGCCCACACATTCTCACGTCACATACTACGAGTCAATATCGATTTACTCTGTGTCCACTCGGTGATGTGCTTCTGTATAAATTATCGATTAAAACGTGTCCTGACACAGCCGCTTTCTACCGGCCAGTCGATTCGCTATAACACGTTCGGACTTGATCCCCCATCTATAAATATATAAACACGTACGGACATGTTTATTATATATAGCTTTTCGTCGACCCCCCTCAGGTATATAAACGGTCGTTTCTTGATGTGATATCATAGATGGCTCAATGAAAATAGATACGACAAGGGACGTTTGATATAATGTGAGTATAAGTATATATTCTATACAAAATTGTTTTGAAATATATCTCTGTCTATGGTGGTACTTTGATAAATTCGCAAATTTGCCAGGTAAACTTTATTTATAATCCCCGCCCTCATAAATTAATATATACGAAATGTTTTAGTGTTTGCCGTAAAATTTGCGAGTGTATGAACGCACCCCCTCGCACACAGTTATAAAATGCGTAGATCAAATTATAGTGAATAAAATATATATGTTTACTATACCCTTTTTTACACAGAATGGAACTGAGACGAAATCCGATAAAACATTAATCCGTTTATTATAGAAATTGTCAGGGGCGTTAATCCTTATTGTCCCCTTTCTTCTTCGGCGGCTCTACGTCATCGCTGTCCCACGTGCACGAAGTCATTGTCTTTTCCTCGTCGCTCAGCTCCCAATCGTCCCAATTACTCATTTCGTCTTTTGGCTGGAAACAGAAGAAAAGACGTTCGGATTCAAAAAAAAATTATTATACGGATACGAGTGATTAACGAAGGTGTGTCAATGTTGGGTTATCAATATGGTTCCTTACTATTTTAGGGCCAGTAGTAAAAAATATAGGCTTTACATGAATATGCTATAAAAATCTTGTTCCAAGCAAACTCGTCTTTCGTTTAGCCCTCGGATATATTAAAAGCGTTATTAGTTACTGTTTTCCCGATATGAAAATAATAAAGAGCGTTTGGGGTTTTGTAATTAAAAACCTATAGAATCGCACCGCTGACAGAATACGAGTACACTATATAAATTGTTCGAATTCAAAAACAATACACAAAGAAATCCCTGGTTTCAACAAGTATGAATATTTCTCAAACGAACGCTACTATTGTCTTTAACTAAATGTCATGTTCAATTTAAAATGAAATAAAAGTTATATTTATACATACCATTTCCATCGTGGGTGTCTCGCCGTCACTAAATGCGTTAGGTGTTTCCATGTTTGAGAAGTTGTGCGGAGTGAAGAATTTCACCTTATATTATACCCAGTAACTAATATCATCGCCACTATGCTTGACCCACAGTTATAATTCACGTTACAGTATAATTACACCAGATGTGTGTTTCAACGTTCTGCCCATTTCCGTTCATTGGAATTAGCATAAATAACCCCCATGATTAATTAAATAACACATTAGTTGTGTGCGGACATAGTTGTCTACTTTTAAACTTGACAGATATAACACGTTTTTGAATATTTGTCAGCAAAATTCCTCCGTCGCCCATGCTTCCAGAGTGATAGCTAATAAATTCACAATTTGGAGAATTTGTAATCTTTTTCGGCGATGTATCGTGTAAATGATAGTGATGGCCTACGGTACTCGGTCATCTCTGAAATGAACTAAATTGTTTAAACAGTTCTTTGGGGTAATCTTTAAAATGAGGCAGAGTGTTCACGAGTATATACATTATTTCCATGGGGTGAAATAGAGGGGTCCCGCTAATTGACAAAATAAATTAAAAAAACTTAATATCTCATCTTAACCGACCACAAACGATAGTCCCCTTCTGTCTGAAATAATCTGAAAACGGCTCGTCCGTACCTCTCTCCGCCTCGGAGATAGGCTATTTTGAAATATCTATGACGTCATTAAAGCCGCACGTGCAATGGACATAATATGCCTTATCTAGAGTTCTAGAAGTCGGATCTTGACGCGGTTTTCACCATGTAGGAAGGTTCGACGTCGCCGTCATTAAATAAATAAAAATAGAGATCTTTCGATAATTCACTAAAACATTTAAACATGAATAATCGTCGCACACACACACCCTCCCCCAACTCGGGTATATGATGATCCGAAATAATTGAGAATAACATGGTATAAGTTAATATTTTATTTACGATAAAAATAAGTATTCCTCACACGGTCAAAGTTCAATAATCACGTTGAGTGTAAAATCCATAACCTCCAGGATTGCATTCTGTACACGCTAACGCTTCCATCTGTCCATCGTGCGTTAAATAACAAGCTTTCACAGTCTCTAATTCAGGTAAAACATGATTAACGGCGTCAATGTGTTGAAACAATACATCAAATTCCTGTTGGTTAATCGTACAGCCTTTCTTCGTGGGGTGCAAATGTTCAGAGTCCTTCGGGGTGAAATACTGGCGTAAGTGTACTACACAATTATTATGGTCTAAAACCGCATGTAGATTGTGTCCCAGATGCACTTTATCCATAGGACTCCTGGATACTAAATGTTCACCGATGGACTTTATATTTTCAGTCAGACATTGCCATCTCTGTAAGCTCATACGAGCCCCGAATGTCGTAGGGATTTTGCCTTCTTTCCATATTCGTAAGTCAACGTATTTCCGGTCCTCATATTCACCGACTGTGAGAAATCGGTCCCTCCCTAAATTTTTGACGAGAATCTTAGAATCCATGATCCTTTCTTAATGAAAATTTAGCTGCGAATGAGTTAGTACCTCGAATCACCGTCTTTTTATATGATGGGTGACGTTGAAAAAGTGAATTAGACCAATCGAGCTTCCTAGGTACAGCCATTAATAATTAGTGCCCGCCCCTTTTTTTGATCATAGGACGATGAAATTTCGTAATGTCTAAATATAGCTCGTACACGTCACGGGTTTCAAATAAATGTATGACTCATGCGCTATAAATAGAAACCAATCATTAAGCGAGTTGATGCTATAATGATCATAGGACGATGAAATTTCGTAATGTCTATATATAGCTCGTACACGTCACGGGTTTCAAATAAATGGACGACTCATGCGCTATAAATAGCAACCAATCATTGAGCACCGTGATTTCGAGTTTATGCTATATGTTATATGGATCATAGGTCAATGAAATTTCGTAATGTCTATATATAGCTCTTACACGTCACGGGTTTCAAATAAATGGACGACTCATGCGCTATAAATAGCAACCAATCATTAAGCACCGTGATTTCGAGTTGCTATAAATATGTTATATGGAACCTCTAGCTCATTAAAGTATTTGCTTTTTCAGATGGAGAGGTTAATCGATGAATTGCACGCCAAGGGATTTAGTAGTGATGACTTTCTAAGAGGCCTCACCCATAGAGGGGACTCAATGTCTGAGACAGACAGACATACGTATGACAGATTGATATATCTGGAGGGTAGACAGCAGTCGCCCGATAATGACGGGCCAACCCCCGCACCGTCTCAACCGCCGGACTTATCCCGAGCCGCTCACCAGTCATCTGCTCTAGATTTAAACGGACGGAATGAACCGCAGGAGGTTACTCTCGACACTAGTCACGATGAGCAAACTCGGCAGATGGCTAATCAGTCCTACACGATCAATCTTCGTGAAATAAAATCATTCATGAGGTCATCGGCTGTGGAAAGTATATACGACGTGAAATTTGACCACCAATGGCGCGGTGAACTGTTGTCAGACTTGACGGAACGACTTACCAACATGTTCGATCATATACTAAGAACGACGAAAGGTGATTTGGCAGACAATGATCTGGGAAGGGTTATCCTTCATACCGATCAGCTGGATAAACCCATCATAGTACCGTTAACGGCATGGTCGGACCTCAATTCTCAGTTGATTATCGACAAAATAGCCAATGTTCTGACATCGCACGAACATATTGACTTGGACCGATCATTTCGAATAACTGTAGGATCACTGAGGCAACCCAGTGGCTCAGGCAGTGGAGTTCCTATCGACGGTGACAAATCACTTCTGGACAAAAAATCAACAGTCTTCATCCACAATACTGACAACTCCTGTTTGCCTTGAGCTATAGGCGTCGCGATGGCCAGGATTAGTACAGTTTCAGAAGATCTTAAATCAGCTTATCCCCAATTATCACGGCTCGAAATTTTTCTAAAACACGGTAAAGTGACGAAAACCTATTATAAGGACCTAACAGCTAAAGGACGAAATGAACAAAAAGTGTTAGCAAACACTCTGCTTGAAGATTTATGTATTTCCGCCGACCGACCGGGATCATACGCCGACCTACCAAAGTATGAATCATTCTTCAAGGTGAATATTATAATCATATGCGGTGAAATTGGAAAAAAAGTATCCAGAGTCAGCAACAACTATGACAGGAATATATATCTGTACCATAATCAGGACCACTACACACCGATAGTCAGCGTTTCAGGATTCTACGGAAAATCTTACTTTTGTGAAATTTGTTTAAAGCCTTTCGACCAGAAAGATAGACATAACTGCACGTCATATTGCATAGTATGTAAAACAAATGGATGTTTGATTGACCCTTTATTAATGGGCAAGTTATTAACGTGCCACGATTGTAATATGGACTGTAGATCTTTGAACTGTTACCAGAGACACAAAGAGGCACCTGATAATAAACTATCAAATTGTTGTAAATATTTGAAGTGTAAAGAGTGTGGAAGTGTAATGAATAGAGCGAAGAGGGATCTGACAGAAATACCTCACATTTGCGGAGAATGGTCGTGTTCATCTTGCAAAGAATGGGTACTTCCGGGTCACCTCTGTTATTTGCGACCTCCGAAACAGAAAGTGAAAGATGTCAACAAGTTCATATTCTACGACTTTGAATGTTCACAAGACGAGGTGTACCTATGTGACGGTGGATACAAAATGGGACTCCCGTGCTCTACGTGCAGTGAAGCGGAAAGATGCAGTCAATGTCGCCGGTAAGTACATTATTTTATGTGGAACGAAAAATTAATTGTTGTACCCGCATCTCACCAACCCGCAGTAATCTAAAAAAATTTGTTTCATTTTTTAGGTGCTCAAACTGTAAACGACCGGCGTGCGGACTAAATCGACATCAGCCCAATTTGGTGGTGGCCCAAACTGCCTGCGACTCTTGTTTGGACTCGCCGGTGTACGCAGATTCGACTTGCGACGTTTGCGGTACTCGATGCGATCATTGCGGTAGCCTGGATAAAGATGGCGATTACAAAAAGACACTTGCGGAAGAAGACAGTACATAGCGTCTGGTTCGGACACTCTACTGAACTTCGGAACCTGGCTGTTTACTAAACACCATAAACACGCCACGGTATTGGCTCATAACAACAAGGCTTACGACGCTACATGTATATTGTTGCTGGAATACATGGTTTTCCAGGGGATGAGGCCTAGCAAAATTATTTATTCTGGATCGAAGGTCATGTACATGCTAGGTCACCATGGGATTCGAATAATAGATTCGCTAAATTTTCTGACGATGCGATTGGCTGCTCTCCCGAAAGCTTTCGATTTGAAGGAACTAAAAAAAAGGTATACGCATTTTTTTTATATATATATATTTGTTTTTAAATATTAAATTTACACATTCTTTAAATTTTTATTTCAGGATATTTTCCCCCAATTTCTTCAATAATATATATATCGTTTCCATTTGTTTTTAAATATTAAATTTAAACATTTTATTTCAGGATATTTCCCTCATTTCTTCAATAGGAAGGAGAACCGACTGTATGAGGGTCCGTATCCCGAATCCACGTGTTACGGGGCTGACACCATGTCGACGACAGACAGGGAGGCGTTTCTACGTTGGCACGAAACTAAAGCCGGTGAAACCTTCAATTTAGAGAAAGAATTATTGGCTTACTGCATTTCTGACGTTGATATCTTGCGTCAGGCTTGTTTGAAGTTTCGGTCATTGTTTTTGAAAGTTACCGAGAATAAGGTAGATCCTTTCATGTCGATAACGATATCTTCTGCGTGCATGAAGGCCTATAAAATATTGTTCTTGGAAGAAACTTATTCTATAACTCTCACTAACTCTGATCAATCAGAAACCAGTTTGCTGAAAAAATTGAATGATGAAGAGCGAGTATTGCTCGGTGATGATTGGGTAGAACGGGATACGGCCGAGGAGTCTGGAATTGAAATTACTGATGAAAAATCCATTAGTACGCCTATAGGCAAAGTTCCTAACGTGTTTTACGGTGACAAGGACCAATATTCGAACGTCTCCATCCAATGGTTGTCCTGGTTGGCCCACAATAAAAATAGAGACATACAACACGCTTTGAACCGCGGTGAATTCAAGGTACCAAATTAAAAGTACAAGGTGGATGGATATTGTCAGGAGACCAACACCTGCTACGAATTTCATGGTGAGTACGACGTATAATCATCTTAAAACATTTATCCCATCCCCCCTAATTGATCATATACAATAAATGGTATTTTTATTCTTTAGGTTGTTTTTATAACGCTCGTTTGACGCGTTACACACGAAACAGACACATCTCCAGTACGACGTATAATCATTTAAAAACATTTGTCCTATCCTCCCTAATTGATCATATACAATAAACGGTATTTTTTCTTCTTTAGGTTGTTTTCATCATGCTTGTTTGACGTGTTACCCACGAAACAGACACATCTCCAAACACCCGCTGACTAAACAGACACTGAATCAACTGTACACACTGACCATCAAAAAGCGTGAATTTTTGAAGAAGGCGGGTTACAAATATGTATGCATTTGGGAGCATACATTCACTGAGCAGAAAAAGAATAATGAAAAACTGCGGGACTTCTTGTCGCAGCTGGATGTACAACCTCGACTTATGCCACGAGATGCTTATAAAATAAAAAAATAAAATTATTTCTAAATTTTTTATTTGTTTTATCTTTATAGGTAGGACAAACGCCAAATTATACAAAGACGCGGGCCCCCGTGAGAGCATCAAATACGTCGATTTCACGTCCCTGTATCCTTATATAAATAAATCGGGCAAAATGCCAGTAGGGCATCCTGAAATAATAACTAAGGACTTTAAAGATATCAGCGCATATTTCGGGCTGGCTAAGGTGAAGGTTTCTCCTCCGAGGAAATTGTACCACCCCGTATTGCCATTGAGATCTCACGGAAAACTCATCTTTCCTTTGTGTCGATCATGCGCGGAAGATCAAAGACAAACGACGTGCGATCACGGAACCGATGCGAGATCTATAACAGGGACGTGGACGACGCCAGAGATAATGAAGGCCATAGAGAAGGGTTACGTGGTGACGAAAATATACGAAGTATATCACTGGACAGATACCACGCAATACAATCAGGCTACTAAGAAAGGTGGACTCTTCTCGGAATACGTCAATTCGTAATTATATTTTTTTAAACGAAAAGCGCCGCCGCCCCCCTCCCCTCCCTTTTTTGGTCGGGGGTATCATTGAGTACGGGATGAAAAAAACATTTTTATTTTTTGTTTTCAGCTTTCTCAAACTCAAACAAGAAGCTAGCGGTTGGCCAGCCTGGGTGAAAACTGCCGAGGACGAGTGCAGATATCTGAATGATTACGAAAGGGTCGAGGGGATTCGTTTGGATCCCGAAAATGTAAAAAAACAGCCAGCACTCAGAGCCACTTCGAAACTCATGTTGAACGTTCTCTGGTAAGTAGTTATTTTTTTTTAGATAAATAATTTTTATCATTCGCATAAACTATATCGCATTACTAATTCATTCATCCATTACAGGGGCAAATTTGGAGAGAGACAGAACATGACGCAGACAGAGATAATTCATGACAGTGAACCGAAGAAATTCTTCAGTTTGATTTCTGACCCAAAGAAGCTCGTGAAGGACTTCCACATTATCAATGACAGCCACATTCAGTTATCCTACACCCACGACGACCATTTCCTACCCGATGAAAATAAGACTAATATATTTCTGGCCATATACACTACCTCCTGGGCTCGTCTCAAGTTATATGATGTACTGGATCATCTAGGAGAAAATGTGCTGTATTTTGACACTGGTGAGTACTAATTTTTTTTTGCGTAACAAATTATGCTCTAGCTTGATATTAGGTCCTTAAAATATTTTACATTTCTGTTTTAGATTCCATCATCTACGTACAAAAGACGGGAGGCCCCGACGTCAGCTGCGGTGATTTTCTCGGGGATCTGACCGATGAGTTAAAGGGGGACACTATCACACAATTCAGAAGCGCCGGAACGAAGAATTATGCTTACAGGACGACTGCCTGCGATGAGGTGTGCAAGGTGCGGGGCTTCAGTTTAAATTATATCAATTCTGAGGCCATTAATTTCAAGACCATGAGCACCCTGATTGATAGAAAGAGAAAGGCATTGGACGACCCTGATGTTGTAGAGCCGAAGAGACGACGTTTGGCAGATAAAGAGCGGGAAGGTGAATCCGGCGTACCCGACAAGGTGTTCATAACTGAAAAGAAGATATGTAGAGGTAGTGCCCGTCCTATCCTATACAATAGAATTCAAAAGAAGGCATACAGAGTGGTATACACGAAGAGAGTGATACTAGAAAATATGGACACTATCCCTTTCGGATATTGAGAGTAGTTTATAAGGAATATGTGACGCGCTCGTTCGCCTTATGTATGTCATTAATACCGTTCTTACCGAATTCCAGCTACGTGATCGCGGGTGCGACAAAGAGCGGGAAAACCAGATGGACTTTCCGCTTCTTACAAAATATAGAAGAAATGATAGACGGCCCTCATCCCCGGAAATTTCTATACTGTTTTGGAGTGCATCAGGACTTATTCGACGACATGGAAATAGCCATCCCACACATAAATTTCCACGAAGGTCTTCCCTCCAAAGAACTACTGAGTGAATTTGCGGATGGTACGACGGCTATGATAATTCTGGATGATTTGGCTCACAAAGTTTTGGACAATTCCGATATGGAATGTTTATTCACACAAGGCTGCCATCATAAGAACTTATCAGTTATATTTTTAACTCAAAACTTGTTCCAAAAAGGTAAACACGCCAGAACTATAGCTTTGAATACTTCCTATACCATTCTTTTGAAAAGCGTGCGTGATGCGAATCAAATAAAATATTTAGGCCAACAGCTGTTTCCGGGAAAATCACGTTTTCTGACTGATTGTTATAAGGATGCGGTGTTGGACAGACCCTATGGATATCTCATAATCGACGCTACGCCTAATACTGATTCAGAGTTTCGTGTAAGAACTGACACCTTTCCCGGTGAATATCCTATAATATACAAATCTTTATAAGGATGAGTGCCAGGATCTCTAGAAATGCAGCGTTCTTGTCACTACTCGCATCCTGTTCTGGGAAGCAGTTAATATCTTTGTTGAAGACGGCTACTACGGACCAGATAAACGCATTATCGGAAATATGTTTGAATGTGTTGCAGGGTGTTTTGACTGTTACGAATATACAAACATTAGTGCCTTTCAAGAAGTTTTATAGACTCTTGGCTGACGAGAAATATAGCGTGTTTAGGAAGAGACAAAATTTGCTGAAAAATTTGAAAGCAGTGCCTCTGTTACTCAAGGACGTACCGATTGAACATTTATAATGTCAACATATTCAAAAAATGTGGTCATACCTTATGACAAATATGAACATTTACTGAAAAATACCATCAAGAAAACGGCTGTAAAGACTCAATCACCTACAACGTCCTCAGCAATTCGGAAACCATCGATGATGAAGAAGATAGATAAACCACCGGGGGAAAGATTATTGAATAAGAAATGGATATATATGTCAAAATAAAACTTATATTTGTATTATAATTCAATGTTGTTGTTTTTCTATACCTTCGGTGGGGGATCCCTGAAATAACGAGACGAAACTTATGTTTTATTTTCAAATTTTTTATTTTCAACACTAATAATATACACAAAAATATTAGTTGGCAGATGACACATTGCGGGCCTCGTTTATGCTGAAGTGTGATGGAAAAGTCCCGTATACCAATAACACTATAGTCTGCGACAATGCTTCTGTGAACTTAATATCCATTTGCGCCAATCCCTTGACCACCGGTTGTCCGTCTTCGATAGATCCAGTCGGGTCAATACAGTAAATAGAATAACCACCGTCAAAATCCTCTCGTGATATGGACGTTCCGGGATACGCTCGTACCAAGTTACTGTAAGCTTCGAGATAATCTTCCTTCCCGTAATTCATGCTCAGTGGTCGGCTAGGTAATGACTGTCCATTCACTGTGAAAGCCACGCTACTGCAATTGAAATGTTGAAAGTTCAGTGGATTTTTCTTGAAATTTCCATTAAATCCCGCAGCATCAATCATAACCGCTATGATACGCCGAGGTATATCTCCTTGAAACAAGTCAGTGGCTGTGAAATTGAAAGACCCTTTGGCGATAGAGAAAGCCTTCACTGCGGCTCTCAGGTAGGGATAAATGGCATCAGATTTTTTCAACCGTTCTTCGATTTCGTTGGTAACACTAGGAATCATTTTGCAAAAGCAAACTCTGATACTAGCACCGGTTATTTTAACTTTGTAATCTTCATTCTCTTCGCCATTCATTAGTGCGAAAGCATTCTTCACGGGCCATAATTTAATGCGAACGGGCACACCGTTGATTATATATCTATCCTGTTGGCACAGATCATGTAGTATCGGTCCGGAAACTTTTATTTCTTTGCTTTCCGCCGTGAGCTTCGCTCTTTCATAAAAACCTAGATTGCCTCCGATGGGTGTTGTATCGTCGAATTCGTTGGGCGTGTCTTTGTACCACATCCGCTGTTGTAGACCATTGTTGATAACATTTTCATCCGCGCTCAATAGCACGTCCAGATAAGACTTGTAAGGATAAAACGGTCCTAATGTTGATAACGTAGTTTGCTGAAGCTCGATGTCGACTGACGAGAACAATGAGTGGACTGGTGCGTTAATAATTCCTACTTTTGAAGTTTTTTTCAAAGCGCTTCCGTCACCTTTCACAATTTTCAAAGTCAAGTTTAGAAAACTGTTTCGAAAATCAATATATTTCTGAGACGTCGATGGTACGTTGAACTCTATAGGAGCACCGTCTACTATCTGGTTAACGGGGTTGTATTCCATCCATTCCCTTTGCATAACTTCCGCCCTTTCAGTAGCCTTCGAAAATGTAGGTAAGTTACTCATTTTGGTGAGGAGAATATGTCGTTTGCGGGTTCCTTTTTAACTTTTCCAATGTTTGTCTTCTTCGCTTTTCCTCCTTTTATCTTTTTAACTTTTATCTTCTTAGCTGCGGCTTTCCTTATAAGTTTTTCAGGTTTCGCTTCAGTCTCGGGTAGGTACTTCGAGTCATCGTAGGGTACATATTTTTTAAGATCAAAGTCATAATAGTACGGAGTCCCCATTACGGCTAAAGTTCAAAGTGTACTCTGAAGTAGTAATTTTTATAGGCGCCAAATTACCATCCAAGACGTATACCCTTATAAACTGCGGGTCAGTCCTAGTAACGCGCACGTCATGACTCTTACCGTACTTGTAAGTTGATTTACTGCCTCTATAAATAACTCTTAGTACGGGTGCCATTTTATTATAAACGACTGAATGTTCGCATACGTCACAACATACGTACATAACGTCATGCGGGTCCTCGGGTTTTATAGAAAATTGTTCCAGGCAACACGTCCATCGTGGATCTAGTAACCAATCAGCGGGTAGTGGCGTTGTGAAATCACCCGCTTCATTTCCGGGAAAAGAATCGTCACTATGACGGCTAGATAAGTATAATCTCATCACTTTCCGTATTTCACTAGATCAGTTTTCGATATCCAAGAGTCGTATTTAGAACCCCAATTCAGCCAACGAACTAAAACTGTGTTCCCGCTCCTTTTTAGTATTTTCTCGATTCTGTAAACTGCATCAGGGTCCACTTTAATTGCTTGTAATTCTTGTGTGTAAAATGAGCCTGTGACTTCTTCCTCGTCCCAATCTTTCAACTTGTAAACGTTCACACCTCCTCTTCTATATCTCAGTACCACCGTGAAAATTTCACCCGTCCACTTATAAAATTCTTTGTCCTACACTCCTTTGATATGTGATATCCTCACTCTGTCACCGACCTTGAACTCGTACTTTTTTAATTTGACACTACCCTCTCGAAGAAGTAGTTTCTGTTGATAGCGCACCTCAGATTCGTTGCCTTTATTAACTGACGTCGGTGTGTAACCGGTGGAACGGTGTACCGTGTTATTGTAGCTTTCCACAATATCCTGCAATACACTGGAATATTCTTGAATGCTATTGTGAACGAGATATCTATATAACCTCGTCTTCAGCGTCTTTATTAATCTCTCCGCGTAATTGGCTTTAGTTTCATTTTCGGTCGACAGGTATTTGATTCCTTCCCGCTTGAATAACCTCTGAACGGGTCTTGAATTAAAGTCCGTCCCCTTGTCCGTTCTCAGTATGGATGGTCTACGTGTTTCGTGAAGAAACACATCTTCGAAAGCTTCACTGACGTGTTTCGCATCTTTCTTTATCAAGGCACGACACCAAGCGTATCTTGAAAATACATCGATTATAACCAAAATGTATTTATAACGACTTCCTGAAGCAGTCAAGTCTGCCAAATCACAGTCCCACAACGAGTTTAAGCCTTCAACCACGACTCTACTTCTAGGAAATTTGTGTCTAGATGGTTTAATTAGCGTATAGGTCTCTTGAGAACTGAACCAATCTCGAATTTTCTTCCTGCTGATAACGTGTGATCCTTCAGCTTTAACAGCCTGATATAGTTTTTCAACTCCTCCGAAACTACCTGGTTTACTCGGGTCATATTACAGAGAATGTAGATATTCATCCATTACTGCAGATTTCGAGTTCTAGAATTTTCGGTAGCACCTCACGTACGATCTGTCGTTGATTCTTTATACCCGTTATTAAAATAGATCCACTCAGGTGACAAGCGAAGTGGATACCCTCAGTGTAGAATGTCACAGCAGGAAAAATTTCGGGATAATAGTTACCACCGAGATATTCGACCAATAACCTTAATGATAATGGGCTGCATTTATGAACGGCTGACATGGTAATTATACGAACTCTGGACAGGCATACTGGGTATCCGATCTTTTGAATTATTCTGGCATACTTTCGCAGTCTTCGAATTCCATCTTCCGCGTGACTAGCGGCTCCGGTACACATAAGTTTACCCGTCTTATAGAGCCAGCATGATCCGCCTATAGAACGATTCCTCCAAATTAAGAAACCCCTATTACATACGACGTTACGTAGTGCATTAGCCAAATATATCACATCCACAGGACATCCTAACTGACTGGAATATACTACATTAGTTACGCGTACCATAGTGACAACATTATGATATACACGTTACCTTTTATACCACGACACTTCTTCTATTTATAGTAGGGGCCGGAAGTAGGTACCCAACAGACGAACTCAATAGACTCGTCCATAATGTCGAGGCCTCGTGACCTATTGACAAATTAACGATAGATGTGATTATTATCGTATAAATAATAATAATTGACAGAAATATACAATCTCGAATCTAGGTACTTTCTGGCCGAGCCACTCCCACTTTTCTGAAGAACCGTCACTCTCCACAATAAATTATTATAAAATAGTACATTCACAACCCTTATAACGATATCACGTGACATAGATAATACACTGATATATACACCATATCTAAATAATAATATGCTAATGGGGATCATAAACCGCAAATAGACCGACGCGTGAGCGGAGAATATAGGTCAAACACCAACGGTAGTACTGCAGAGAATGTAGGTCAAACTGTCTAGACTGCCACCAAACAGGGTCGGTATCATCAAGTAATGCCCTAATTAAACGACTCCATAACCACAGCAGAATAATGGGTAATTTTTCAGGATTTAGTCAGTTAATTAGGGCATTACTGTATATCACATAGCAAATATCAAAATATCCAATAATCTGAAATTTGTTGTACCGGTACCATGTATTCTGTAGAATACTCAAATGGGATTATGTGACTATATATTATGAAAATGAATGTTAATAAAAACTTTGGCACTCTGCCTATATATCCCTAGAAATGTGATTATGTTGACACATTTCTTGATTAATGACACTTATATGATAAATTCAAATAGTATTGTTATCTCATTATGCACTGTTCTATTCAAATATCGCGCAATAAATTATGATAATGCAGGATAATCAGCTATTTGGTTGCTCAATTGATAATTTTCTCAAATTTAAAGGGGTGGGTGTCCAAAACTGTCCAAAAATTCCTGAGACGGAAAAAAAAGGGTGGGTGTCCAAAATTGCCTGGGAAAAAAGGCCGAAAACGGAAGAAATTGGGTGGGTGGGTCCCCCGAGGCCGGAAAAAATTAAAATGATCATACGTGCCTGGAATTTTTTTCCGACCCCCCCTCCCCCCTGGCTGTAGTGGAAATAGCATCCTCGCATTATCACACCAGGAAATACTGTTCTGATGGCATTCTGTGCTCCGATTTCGAAGTCCGTATAGCAGTAATTTGGTGTTGAAAATTCTTCTGCTTTCAGGCTGAGGAGTCGAAAAAATCTCTATTAGGTCGATTGCTTCTTGTCTGGTAGTAGGCCGTAGACGAGGGGTGCATCTGGCCGTCGATAAACGCATGTATGGAATATAGCTGTTGGAATGTCTTCGGGCATTTGTCGAATGTTCCATCGCAGAAGAACATCTGGGCGGTCGACAAGTGCTGTAGATTCTCGTCGGTGCTGAAGATGAGTAGTCTGTCAGTCGTACCATCGTCGATGAGTAGAAATTCTCTGTCCATTGTCGTCCTTGTATACTGGCATTTCGTTCTCGTGGGAGTTTTGGGTGGAGTTTCGCCCGGGATCTGTAGAGTGACGCTTTCACTGAATAGAACGTCGGAACCTTTGCGATGATGTCAGAATGTGTCTCGTCTGTCCGCAAATCTGCAAAAAGGGAAATAATCATATAATATATCGGTATATAATAAAAAGCGCTATCAATTATGATTTATAAGAATTGTTTTGGTTTTTAATGTATTCCTTGTTTTATGATTGTTGAAATATAATAAAGAGCGTTATCAATTATAATATGATAGATAAGAATAAAATTAGACTAGACTATAGTTTATTATTAACACTAGACTATATTGTATTGTTAATACTAGACTATATTGTTATTATTTCCAAAGATATACATCTAGATATTTCTTCCTGGTAGATAGCAGTGACTGGTCTGGATGTATGTCGAACTAAGTTTTTGAGCTCAGCGATGATGGTTTCAGCAGCAACTTGGGCCTGGTCTGATTCGTGGTTATGCTGGCTTTTGTATGATGTCACGATGTCGTTCTTGGTATTTACAGTAGCACTGCATGTCTTCGAACAGCATCGCCAATGTATACTGTCGTTTCTTCTAGACTTAACACAGAACTTATAATTGTTAAAGATGAGATATTTACCACCGCGAGCATTAGGAATGAAATAGATGTGTACTTGAGCGTTTGCCATTTTGATATGATCTGTCTTTGTGAACCTCTGTAATTTATATGTTATCGTGAGAACATGATGATCTCTGGAAATCACTCACTTGAGTTGTTTTCAGTGACAAGAGTTCATATCGTGATATACAGTCATTGCCGGTAAGTTTGGGCTACACTTTGCTTAAACATACACTGCTTGCCGCGATGCGATCACTATAGTCACGCATTGTAAAAACAGACTATAACCTGCCGGCTCAGATGCATTCACACATCCCTGCCGGATAAGTGAGAATAAGCCCTTCTAAATTCGTCACTGTCGTATTATTGAAATATCCCTCATTCGCCGTTAACAACTCCTTGAACATTACATAAGTGAAAATCGAGCTATAATGGCACGGTGGAATGTTTTTGACATGAGAATGAATGGATTCCAACCAAGGATAGTGTATATTACAATGCTTGCGGCTGCTGTTTTGACTAATGGGAGTTTCTGTGAGCTGGTGGTGGTCGACTTGACCCACATGCTTGATGCTGATTCAGTTGTCTGGCCGTCATTGCCTAGATTCAACCTGACCAGCATGTATAAAGGGAGAACCGACGCCGGTTATTGGTAAGTCGCAATTTTTCGCTTGAGTACATTGCTTATTCCAACATTGGCAGTCATGTGATAATTATATATAAAAAACTAATATACGACAACAGTGGAACACTTAAAGGTACTCAATCCGATAAAACTCCTCTCAATTACTATTTCAATGGCTTCGGGGGTCAAAAATATTTGATTGGAGTCGAGGAAGTCACCTATCAAAGCTCAGATTTGTTAGATATCGATTTTAGACATATATTATTTTTCATTATCGGGAATACTTTCTGGCCCAGAACTCAGTCAAAATTGCGTTATTATTACCACTTGATTTTAGAGTTATCCATCCTTGTCTGTTTGAATAGATTTTGGTGTACACATCCCGAGCAGATTACGGCAGTTGAAGGCAATTATTAGTACTCATCTCGAGTAAATAACAAATTTCAAAAATCAACATCTAATAACTCTTTGTTTGATGGGTTCCTCGACTCGACTCAAATATTTTTTACCCCCAAAGCCAAAGAAATAGTAATACAGCACCCTCTGATCGGATTCACATTGACCTCGCCCACATACGCTCCTATATGCATGTTTCTGGACCTCGACCGATCCGACTCGAGTTTGGTATGTAAGCCTACTTTGATCCAGGGAACAATATATGAGCGGGTCCAATTTCACCGTGTCGTTGACCTCGCCCATATACGCTCATATGGGCATGTTTCTGACAAAGAAATCTCTTAATAGCCCGGACGAAGTCGGACACACCAACTACATGTAGTACAATATAATTTGGTGAGTTTTGTGTTCTAAATAGAGGGCTTTACAAGTCGCAATATAAAAGTTGACGACTGAAAATACCAAGTTCCCACATTCTACGATATGAATTTAGAGCATTGTCCAATGATTTCTTAGACTTTACATTTGGAATTACTTGTTCGCGTTCCGCGATATACATATAAAAGTTGGAAAATAAAAATGTTTTGGCATTCTATGATATGAATTTTGAGTGCATTGTCCAATGAATTCTTAGTTTATATAATTGGAAATACTTCGGTATAAAAGTTGTCAACTAAAAATACGGTTTCACATTCTACAATAAATAAATGAGCACTTGGAATTGTGACACTGGTGGTCCTCCATATAATTCGTCCTCACTTCTAACGGTCATATATAATCACAAACGCCTGGGCCGATTCCTAAACTTCTTGAGCCAATCGATCGAATAAAAACTATACATTGCTCTTTACAATTATAGGATAAACTATTCGACAACTGATAAAAACAGACGATGACCAAATATTCACGCCGAACACCGGCTCGATGGCCACGCTTTGCTGCAGGAGAAAACAGACCGTCGATTTCAAGCTCATTATTTATCGATAAAAAACCCCACCTTTTGCACAACACTTCATAAACTTTTGGCAACTATGTGATACTGAACCGGACTTTTGAAAGTTAATTAGCAATAAACTAATGTTCACCACTAAAGCGATTTTTGATTAAATACTGTTGTTGTAACTGGATGATACAGGGGCCGTCGAATCGGTGTGTGTATCTTTAGGATGAGTTGCCATTGACATCGTCTGCTTCGCGTGTATCTGTGATGTGCACCCCACGACGCAACGTGGCTTTAGTTAACCACCACAACACTCAATTCATCACTTGGAAATGCACCCTAATAAATATATCACATTTACTTTTACTGTCTGTTGTTGATCAAACCTCATGCACCACTTAACCACTTTATTAACTGAACATCTTTCATTCATTGTGCATGGCGTCATGCATGCATGTAACTAGACTATCTTGACACTCGTTTATTATAAGTTATGTGACTAGACCAGTGGCAGCTTCATTTACTAAGACGGCGACCCTTTTAAGAGGTATAGTTCTCAAAAGACGGATTCAATACCAAGATGTCGTATATTACATTCCTTGTGGCTGTTGTGTTTATTAACGGGAGTTTCGGCGAGCTGGTAGTGGTCGACTTGACCCACATGCTTGATGCTGACACGCCTACATGGCCGTCCTATCCCAGATTCAACCTGACCAGCATGAATAAAGGGAGAACCGACGCCGGTTATTGGTAAGTCGCAATTTAAGTGAGCCTTCCAAGATAAACAGTCATGTCTGACACATCACCAGTGCGCCTGAAGTCGAAAGAAGTCGAAATCGGCTCCTGCATTGCCACAACTACAGATACGTCACAAAATTAATGCAACGATTATACCAAACTCCATGCAGGGTTTACCTCCCTTGTTAACTAGGAAAGACCGCTGCTATCGGCGACATTTTACCCACATTTGGTGGACTTCCGCGATTTTAAAATATATACTAAGCGAGCAGAGCGAAATACTGCCCTTATTAATCACACAAAATATCGAACAAAATATGTGTGGTTTCGCACTTTAAGTTTGGAAAGTCCCACCAGAACCAAGGAACTATATTTCGAAACGGTGTGATTTGGTTTTCCGATTATTTTATCAACACAAAAGTCTACATGTAAACACACATGGACGACACTGTCCAGACAACACGCATGCCAAGTCAGATGCAACAGTTCTAACCTGCTCCGATTTTGACGAGTTGCTTGCGAAAATCGTCAACAAAACTACAGCTCTGATCCTCCATTCTGTCATATTAAGTTTTTAGTGCGGAATTTTTCTCAAATCACATAGGAAATTTGACTTTGGGGCGATCGGTTTTCGCCATGTTGTATGGAAAACGCTGCGCTAAATATAGAAATGGCAGACCAGTACCCAGCCGGTGACAGAGTCAGAAACATAGAAATCGAATGTCTTTTTATATCCGATTTCTATGGTCAGAAAGGAAGTATGACTGGTGCGCTCTGGTAGAGATTGCGATTATAGATGTAGTTATATTTATATTATAGTTAAAGTTTGTCCACTGAATGATCTCTCCCGGGTCACAATCACAACAACAGCAACAGAAGACAATATACCTGTTGAAACTCTCTTTCAAGAATACAACTAGCTATTTTGATGATAAAATACAGATAAACAGAAGATTGGGGTATATTATTTGTCTATACATACACAATGAAGTGGTTTATTTAGATCGTAAACTCGTGGTGGAATCTATAGTTGCCACAATCGCGCAAACACACAAGTTTATTGTTTAGCGATTTTTAGTGTAGATCACAATGGAATTTGCCGTAATTGAGGGCGCTAACGTCAAGTTCAACTTTTCATTCAGTCTTTTAACATATGTATATTTAGACTATATATTCATAACATATTTACAATGATAAATGAATTACGTGATATAGGACAAATATGTCCTAATTTGGAAGAACCTTTCAAGAAAGACACCGAGGGCACAAACCCGGTCCGCCAACGGAAATGTTCAGGAATTATCACCATCAGAGGGCCGGGTCCCTGCTCTCCGCCGCTTTCCATGATTCCATGGTGCGATCACTGCACGGGATAACGAGATATATAGTTCACGCTTTTGTGGTTTTTCTGTCATGAAATAGCCTATAAAACTGTCCCCGAATGTGATAAGAAATGCTAAATATAAAACAATTATGCCTTTCTATATATGGCATTGACGGGATGGCACCGTCGATTGTTAATTGATTTCGTATTATATGTGGCATCATGCATGATTAAACATTTTCCTCGATATATATAGACATGCTTTTGTTTTGACTGAACTAAACATGGTACCGATTAGCCTGTGACATTGTAAGCATTTTTGTGTGAAATATGATTTTTGAGTATGCAACTTTATGTCGAAATTGCATATATGAAATATCCATTTTGAAGTATTATAGTTAATACTAGCAGGGTCGCCCGGCATTGCCAAGGTTAATATGACCTGAAATCCTCTGCGGTGGACATTTGGTGGACACAGAGAATACTCTTGTTAAACGTGTTAAACGCATTCCCAAAATTGTACATCCAAATGGCATCAAAAAACGTCATTCTTATACATGGATTATAAGTATAGTGGCTCACCTTCATGGAGTGACTGTCATTTTGTTTATCGCGACTAATTCGTCACGAATAAAGAAGAATTTATTTATTTACAACTGAGCGTACGTCAGACGTTATCATTTTTAAATCGTGCAATCGACGTGGTTGGAATTGATGTTTTGTGTGATTTGTTTAAAATATTTTTTTAAAGGATCAAAACATGAACATTAGTTAAAAATACGACATTTAAGTTTTACATAGAGATGTATAAATAAATCTATTGGGATAGACTAATATTTTGAGGACATCTGGTTATCATATAATCATGAAGATACATATGTTTTAAAGAAATGTTCAAGTGCGCCTCTGTTCATGGTACTATATACTGGCTAATTATTCTCAGCTTAAAATAAATGTTGCGATATATCAGCTACATGTGCCCTACACTGAGCGATATTTTAAGTTGTTCTAAAAAATGAAAGAAATCCTTGGTATCGGGCAGATGTACCATTAATTGTGAGATGACAGTATTGGATAATCGTGAAAAGTCATATGCTACTGACTGTGTTTTATTTTATCTCCGAAGAAACTAAATTGGACTGCACACTGTGGCCACTATTTTTGAACAGACCTATACATTTCCATTTCTCTTGACAAATTGTATCTCTTTGGACAATATCTTGAAACGGGAAGACTCAATTCTATTATAATGCATGAGCCATTCTAATATGTCATACTCTGAGAATGACATAAACTTTTAATGCTTTCATCGATATATCTGTTTTTGTTAGCTCACCATACGAATACCCCGATTCCCATCCCTAGACCCCGAAGCCACGACAAATAGTTTTCATGGCTGGCTCAACCGATTTTCGTGGCTGGTTAGCTAGCTAATAATAAGCCGGCTCAGTCACGACGTTCGTGGCTGACGAAATATGGCGGCTCAGCCGACTGAGATGTTATCATTCAGCGTATTTTTGTTTCCGAAATGTTCCTAATCCCCTGTTACCGGTTATAGACGCCGTTTTTTTTAGCGTTTTTTGTGTACCCGTAGAATTCCAGACCACACGTATATAATCTTTTGATTTTGGGCTTTTCCATTATGGCGAAAATTCACGAAGGACTGGCATGGATATACTATGTAGTTTCCCATCTACATGTAATCGGTATAAGTAGTTACATTGGGACTTCTGACGACTTCAGACTGCTATCATCACTGCCATCTTGTGATATATGCATGCATCATTGAATGATGAACCCGATAGTAATGATATATAATATTTCAAACTATTTTCTATTATTATTTGTATATATGGACAAATGCCAGTGATGTCTGAGACTGGGTGTTATCGATATAAACAATCTATATTTTAACCCGTTCAATACCGAATGGATGCGCCCATTCAGTTATATGAAAGCATGCATTGGGATAGTCTATTCCACGTTAAGGGGCTGGCGTTAGAAATAATATGGCTGGCGGCGGCTTGTGGCCAATATGGCTGGCGGCGGCGTGCGATGGCGGCTTCGGGCTCTATACCCGTCCCCATATAAATATGATAATTGAGAATATATAATTGTTCAAGTGACTTAATTCGATGTCCATTTGTCAAGGTTGTGAACTTTGAACGCCAAAAATTGCTTAGAAAGAATTATGGATATCACTATATTTAACTTTAGTGGATGTCGGCGACTTCAAAATTCTTATCAATTATCTTATCTTATTCTCCACTCTCCATCCCTGGACAATTCACCAAATGTGCTGTCTGTTTAACCCACGTGATTTTATTTCTCGTATCATTGGAGAAGAACATGTATGAATTTGGTGGACATTAGTGCTAAACATATTTGTATCAACTTTTGTGCCCCCCCCCCCCTCCGTGCACCCCTGTGGAAATTGGCGTTAAACTTATTTTATCAGTTTTTGTGACTCTCCCCTCCCTATCCACGAATCAAGGGACATCACTGTATTATTTAAAACACACAATTACTTCTTATAAGATGACTATATATAAAATTGGTGGTAATCAAATTTAGTGCCCCCATTACTCACCCAACGGCACCAATTTGGCATATTTCAACCACATGATATTTCCCTCCATGCACCCTGACTCAAACTTTTGACATCATTAAACGACACACTTAGACTCCTGATATATGTGGTAATTGGTGACTAAACAAATTTTTACCAAAATTAGTGCCCCCATCTCTCACCCAAACGGCACCAATTTGGCATATTTCAACCACATGATATTTCCCTCCATGCACCCTGACTCAAACTTTTGACATCATTAAACGACACACTTAGACTCCTGATATATGTGGTAATTGGTGACTAAACAAATTTTTACCAAAATTAGTGCCCCCATCTCTCACCCAAACGGCACCAATTTGGCGTCTTTAAATCACACGATGAATTTGGTGGAAATCTGTGCTAAAAATATTTTTATCAGTTTTGGTGAACCTATACGTTCCGTGCACCCCTGACTCGAATAACGCCACCTTTGACAGCTTTAGGCCACACCATTAGATTCCTAATATCATTGAGATGATTATGTATAAGTTTGGTGGTAATCGGCGACCAAAAAAACAACATTATTGACATATATAATGTAAACGCCAATAAAAGAAATTGAAATTCTCAACTACACCTTTTACCGGGCTCGGCCTCGGGGTCGCACTACAGCTCGGCCTCGGTGTCGCACTACAACTTTTAATGTGTCAAAATAATTAACATTATATAAATAGAATTCCCATCGCTATGTCAGTGCCCAGGCGAAACAAGAATGTGTACATTAGTATATACGCGGCGCGCGTAATAAGTTAGGCGGTAATCGGCTACTAAACAAATTCTGATAACATTTAGTGCCCCCCCCCCACCACCCCGCATCTCTCACCCGAACGGCACAAATTTGGCGTCATTAAATCAAACGTTTAGATTCCTTGTATCGCGGGGAAGAAATTCCGAAGAATGTATATCAATTTCGTGGAAATCGGTGCTAAAAATATTTTATCAGTTTTGGTGCCCCTCTCCCCTTCCGTGTCCCCTGACTCGAACGCCGCTGCTTTTGACATCTTTAAACCACACCATTAGATTTGTCATATCATGGAGATCATTATGAATAAGTTTGGTGGATATCGGCGATAAAAAGTTTTTCTGCCCCTCCACCTTTTCGGCCCCTGACAACAACTGCGTCTTTTTAGAAAATTCTAACCCGCGCCATTATCTTTCTCAGAAAATGTTACCCCTGTTAGACCCCTTTGGTGCCAATTACATGGTCCCCTGAACACGGACAGACAGACAGACAGACATTCGTAGATATAGATATAGATAACCACACTATACTATAGTTGAATTCGGATAGCATCTAGACTATGTGTAGAGTGACTAAATAGTAAAGCTATCAATTGTGTGGACTATCATCTACTTTGCATGCACACCAGAGGAACACTACGTGGAGCAATTTACATAAAAAGTCGTCCGCTTAAAAAGGTACATAATTTTGCATAAGTAGAATATATCATGATTTGTACATAGTTTTGTTTACGATTGACTAAAATGCTTATGTGATCCTCACTTGGTGTCGAGGCTATTAACTTCTTAACATACATGCACTGGATCAAAATGTCAATGTAAATATTGTTTGGCCAATACATTCTCTATATTGGCACATAGTCTGGTCGTTGAATCATTGTACCTAGAACAAATTGTTTACAAGCTGTTTTTGGTGTCATATTGTCGGGCAGAATGTAGGGAACAACATATCCAAAATCCGCTAAAATCCGCTTTGGGGAAAATTCTCTATTGAAGATGGCGTCCATAATGTCTGTTGTTATCGGAAAATACTGAATTCTGCGACAGGTGCTCCAATTAATGCCAAATTCGTAATAAATTGAAATATACACAAACATTGCTTAGTCGTAAACCATATATGTAGAATATTTTTCCCAAAATGGCCACCAAAATGGACAAAATCGAATGAAATTTACATTTAGTGCAAAATTGAATAGCTAGTCCTATACGAATGAACAGACGCTCGAATATTGCGAGGAAGAATGACTACAAGTATAAGAGAAACTTTTGATTAGAGATGTAGGAATTCTCTCTGATGTATCTCACGAAAAAGCAAGCGAAATCAGGGTCTTGTGCATGGGCGTAGCCAGCTAGGGTTCGATGGGTTCGGACGAACCCGCCCTTGAAAACAGAGGTGCCCTCGTTGCCTGCCTTCACAGGTTCGACAGGTAGTTGGCTCGGGCAACTTCGGGGGTTCGTTAAGTTAATGCATGAACCCCCGAAGTTGCCCGAGCCAACGAAACCGTCGAACCCTGGAAGTCAGGCGACGCGGGCACTTAAGCAGTCAGAAAAAGCATGATCGGCCGAAACTATATTATTGCACATTAAATTGAGGTCCGTATAATGTTTCAATGAAATCCACATATACGCCGAGGTGAAAATTTGATTTTAATGTGAATCAAATCAATAGTCCCATGGCATGTCGGCATATGACGTTGCTTGTCTAAAGTGGACAGCATTGTGTTCAGTTTCAATTAAAGTGACGCTGTATGAATGTGTGCATGTCAAACTTGTTTTCACAACATTGCCAATTATGAACGAATAGACACAGTGTATATGCAACACTATAACACTTTGTTATAGGCCGCGGGTTATAGCTTACATATATATAGAATAAGTCAAATACAGTTTGTTCATGTATATATTATAGAAAATAAATACGCAGGACATTCCAAGCTTTACATATCATGTTCTACATGCACATAGATCTAACGATAATGGGCTATATGCTATGAGTGATTGACTGTCGTTCAATTCCATATATAAAATAAACATATTTACTCAAAATATGGGACAACCTGGGTCGTGTGGTCATGCACGCTTCCCGAGAACAAACGAGCATAAGGGTATGTTCATACACTCGCAAATTTGCCAGGCATTCATTTGCCAGGCATTCTTTTGCCAGGCATTCATTTGCAGGAATTTCGGTACAGAAAGCTATACAATGTACCAGAAACAGAATGTATAAATGCTTATAAAATGCATCTATACCACAGCTAGTAAGAGAAGTAAAAACTATATAGTTCCACTAGTATCGAAATTTGCCAGTAAATATCATGCACTTATCTCGAAAGAATAAACCATACATGTATTTTGAAGCAACGTGTTAACAGCACTGTTACATGTGGAACTACCAAAATTTTACTCCACATGTCGTTAGCTTTGGTAAAAATGCAATTTATACGTATGTTGCCATTCATATTCAGGCATATTCTGAGAAAATGCTTAAAGAAATACCATGTAAACTTGCCAGTCTAATGAACGAAACCTAACTGAGAAGCTCTTTATCGTCCACTGCTTTTGGGAAACGAAATCATGGACGATTTTTATCAGGTACGATTATTGTAATTTTGACTTGCCTGACAAACATCAAGAACATGTTAAAGTGATGTGAAACACTCCGCATGGTGAACAAATAGAAATGGAGAACAATCTTGCTCAAAGTAGTTATTTTTACGAATATTAATCCAAATTGACAACACACACCGTCATTCTTATTTATTAATTAAATGCAATGACGCCAGATAGCAAAATCGTTTGCGTTCGCTTATCGCCGATTGTTGCGTCCCGAATTGAGATGTAAATATTTACAATTGAGCTTAGTTCAGACGATGTTTTCTATGGAGTGGTATGGTGGATTTCTTTGAAATTTTCGACGATGTTAGTAGAATGCTACATTTCCCAGGTTGGCATAGAGCCTGAAAACTGACGTGTAAGTTTATCGCACACGAACAAGTCCATAATATGTCTTTAAAACTTCACTTTCATCTGCGTTGTGCTTTGTTGACTATAAAAATTATAATAGCAGTATAATTACACTGAAATTTAGAAAAATTGTATTAATAGATTTCACATGCATGGAACACTCAGACTAATTAAAAGAAGACGAAGCATCTTCTATAGAAATATACACACTCAAACGCAAAATTAATGCACAAGGTAAAACTTTTTTTTTACAGACACTGGACTGCATTAAGTAATTCCATAAAAAAGTTATTATATAATTCATTAGTCGTAGTCAAACGAGTAAGTGCATTATAATGGCAGTATAATTACACTGAAATTTAGAAAATTTGTATTGATAGATTTCACATGCATGGAGCACTCAGACTAATTAAAAGAAGACGAAGCATCTTCTATAGAAATATACACACTCAAACGCAAAATTTATGCACAAGGTAAAACTATTTTTTTTTACAGACACTGGGCTGCATTAAGTAATTCCATAAAAAAGTTATTATATAATTCATTAGTCGTAGTCAAACGAGTAAGTGCAATTTGTCAAATTTTATCGCCGAGATTATCAAATTCGGTGTATAATATATTGTCCCAATTTAACCTATATTTCACCAAAATATGACACCGGGATGTTTAGCTGGAGGTTAAAGACATATTATGGACTTGTTCGTGTGCTAGAAACTTACATGTTAGTTTTCAGGCTCTATGCCAACCTGGGAAATGTAGCATTCTACTAACATCATCGAAAACATCGTCTGAACTAAGCTCAATTGTAAATATTTACATCTCAATTCGGGACGCAACAATCGGCGACAAACGAACGAAAACGTAATAAATTAGAAAATACCTCAGATATTACACAAATAATCGTCAAATATGCTCCAGATTCGCACTCGATGGGTTCAATTAAAAAAAAATCCGGGGGAGGCCCCTCGGACCCCAACATGCGGAAAGGGACTCTCCTGCACCTTCACACGCGCCGCGGTTGGAGCTTTTCAACTCAGTCCTGTGCCCCACGAGTTAATATTCGAACCCGCCTTTTAAAAATGCTGACTACGCCCATGGTCTTGTGGAACGGTTAAATCTGGACTTTTGGGTGTCCAGAAACGGAAAAATGACGCAGTTTTATCTGTACCGCTAATCTTGAATCGTGTGATATATGTGTAATTAAACAGCTAAACGGGATTTAGTAGGAATGTATTGACTATGCGGCCTTTCTCTAGAAGCAGAAGTATATGTATTCAGAGCAGTCTCACGAATGAGACCGATCACCATTTATTTTGATATCTACGGTATAAAACCTTTAAAAATTAATTGCTATAAAACGGTATGAATTATGTTCATATTGTACTGGGGAGAATTCGTAGATCCTATTGTACGTTTCTCAAAATAGTAGTTATAGTTGCCTCAGATCAAGTGATAAAACACGAATATTTCGCTTTTATCACAAGAATGCGCGATGGTGTACCATGAACTAAATTTATTAAATCACAAATGAGTACCATAGACTGTCTTCAATAAATTCAAAACTTGACCAAAATTGCCTACATAATCTGTGACAGAGACTGTGTTTATACCTGGAAATTATATTTGGTTGAATTCACCAAGGCCACATCTACGCGAAACTTACTACGTTGTCTTCAACCGCATCACCGCGTTTACCCATTTTCCATAATGTTACACATGTCTGTTGCACACAGAACCACAACTAACAATATTGGGTGAATGTTCAACGATGATCACCTGATATTTAGCACGATTACGTGGGTGGTAATGGTAATATACTGAAAAATATACTGAAAACTAATAGTGTGCATTGCGCTGTAGCTTATTCTAGTTGTAAAGTGGCCACTGAAGTAATTTTAACAAAATTGTCTACTAAGAAACCTGGTTGGTAGGAGAATGAAAATTAGTCTTACATACAATGTACTATGTACAGTCTCTCTGACCTGGTGATATTCGGTGCTAATCCATTGAAGATATGAGTGTTTCTTTACAATATAATAACCATTGCGACATACGTGTATCGTTTATTATCAACGGGAGTGTTGACAATTCCGGAAATATAACTAGTATTTATACCTCTAGAGTATGCACTTGAATTTCGGCGTTGCATTCAATATTTAATCACCATGCCGAATGAAACTACGATGCACTGTGAGGCGAAACATTAGTTCGTGTGTTGCATGCACGAGCTATTTTTTTTTGCCCAACAGTTGGATGTTGATTAAGCGAACACCCAAACGTTAAAGACGTAAATCATTAGGGGGTTGACTTGCTGTGCAGTGACCGATGATCCTTCAGATTTATCTGTTTTAATGATGTGTGTACCTTTAAAGATATTTAACAACCGACTTGTATATTGGCAATACGTATTTCACTCTTATGTAGTTACCCAATATGTTGCTTTCTACGTGGTATGGTTTGGAGTTGCGGCCATTTTGACAGCCATTTCATGGCCACGATTGTATAATTTTCTGTCCGTGTCACTCTACTCGCTCCCGCATTCTAATTTAACACAAACTGATATAACGGCATAATTCTGATGTCACTATATATCGTATAATGACTTATATCGAGAACTGATGTAGTATAGACAACCATGTTGGACGCCATCGTGGATAACAAAGTTTCCCCAACGCGGATTTTTGCGGATTTTGGATATGTTGTTCCTGATGCTTCTCCGCGTCGAATGACACCGAAAACAGCTTGTAAACAATTTGTTCTAGGTTCACCTCAAAATCTAGTATCAACGACCAGACTAACAGGGTTTTCGCAAAATGTATACAATGATGCTGCTGTCATGGAAGGGTTAAAAAACATAATGGTACAGATTATTAACAGCGTATAAGTTTGCCCTATACAATACATGGTATATAGTCATATAGTCATCGGCAGGAACCACGTACCACATGCCATGTGACACATGCTACCAAATCAGCAGGACTACTTCACCAGGGGAGTGCGCGAAACTAATCCATAGTATTAAATGATGTATATATGGTTTGGGAGAGGGGTTGGTTTCTATTCTATACCTATATGCGTGATCATGTTATTCATGTATTTAAAATACGAAGTTCGATAACATAAATGTTCATACTCCATGCAAGATGTATCACCCTTAAAGGCACGTGAGGCCTTAGTTGTCGAAAATATTCATATTTGTTCCAATCACCGTAAACAGAAAAACATTAAAACGCATACAGTTTCGTTCATATATACCATGACCATCGCATAAACAGCATGTTGTCATAAAGATTTACTATAATTTACCTAAGCAAGAGCCTGATTGTGTTACAGAAGACAACACAATGCTGCTGGCTAATCACACACAAATGGCATAGACGCTCTTTATTCGTTCCATATCAGGAATTCACCCACAAAGAACGCTCTTTATGTTTACCATAATAATATAAACAAACACCAGAAAAGTAATTTTTTATGCTTTTGTTTACATAACAATGGTCAAACAAATGACAATAACATACTGTTTATGCGATATTTCTTATTTGTATACGGACAAAGTCTGTCTACATGTTGTTGTTCTTTCTGTTTGTGGCGGTTTTTGACGGGTGGAAATATTTTCACAGGATACCCACCGCCAAGGCCAACCGTACCTTTAATTGAGAAACATGTTGTTCCATATATTCTTAAAGCCACATGCGGTCCAAAATACACATACATGTAATAATATTTGCTTTTAATGTTTTCCCGGTATCCCAATATGTCGGTATATTGACTCGATAAATACCTGAACTGCATACATTACCCTTCTATACGAGCATTAGGCTATATTTACAACTAAGACGCATTGAAATTATAAAAATACAACTGTAATATGATGTTAAACACTCCGGTAGGGTGATCAAATAGTAATGGAGAATAATCTTGTTCAAAGTAGTTATTTTTACAGATATTATATCTAAATTGACAACAACACCGACATTCATATATAATAATTAAATGCAGAGACTGTCGTTTTCATTAGTTTATCGCCGATAGAAGCGTCCCGATTCGAGTATAGTAAATATTTACAATTTAGCGTAGTTCAGACAATGTTTTCTATGGAGCGGTATGGTTGATTTGCTTGATATTTTAGGTGATGTTAGTAGAATGGTGCATTCCCCAGTTGGCATAGCACCCGAATACTAACTTATCAGTTTCACACACCCGAACAAATACATAACATAGATGAACCGGGGAGCTCAAGGTCAAGAATTATTTTTTGCGAGCACGTACAGTAATGCTCTAAATAATCGACTCCTTAACCACAGCAGAATTATGGGTAACTTTTCAGGATTTAGTCGGAAATATGGCTTGTTGCTATTTATCGGAAAGCTCTCGGCGAGACCTTTCCGATGAATGGCAACAAGCCATATTTCCGACTAAATCCTGAAAAGTTACCCATAATTCTGCTGTGGTTAATGAGTCGATTAATTAGAGCATTACCATAAAAGGGGTGGGAGGCTGATTGATTGATGCTTTATTCTCATGATTACAAATGAATATTGAGAAATACGGAATGATATTTACAAAAGGATAGAAGATATGTTCACATAGTGTATACATGTCTCCGGTGTAATGGGGATATCTTACACTAAACAAATTTTTTATATTTTGTCTGGTTTGACCCGGTGGTACGAAATTGTTTTGAGTACGTTTTTTTTTCCTGCGCGAATTCCGAAATTGTTTTGAGGACGCATGAGTCCACGCTGCAAAACAGAGTTCAGTCCCCTCGCTACGCGATGTCTGAACGCTGCCGGCACGTGTATTTTCTTACTTAAATCTAACATTTTCTTATTGAAGTGTTTTGCCAGTTACAATTCATTCTGGCTTGATCTAGACTATTTTAAAATGATTATGGACAGTTCAGTGTCTCAGAATAATGCAGAATGATTTGTAACCTACAATAAATCTCAAATAAATAAATGCGACATTTCTTCACATTACGCGTAGGTGCGGCAGCGGTACGTCCTGCGTATGGGACTGAACTCAGCATTTTGCTGGGCATGAGTCATGTTGGACTTGGAGATACAACGGTAATTGTTTGATGGCCAACAGGACGCAAAAGAATTTTTTTCCGCAGCTCAAAATAGTTGCTCCATATTTTTCAACTATTTGTGGCCTTCAAACTAATATGCATGTATAATGTAACATCAAAACTGCCTTTATTGATTACTTTAGTAATTTAAAATTTCTAAATACCCAATATATGTCAGCCAGTCACTCTGGACATAAAATGCATGGCTACGTTGCATACGCTATCACTGCCATATGTCAAACAGAGCTGCATGATCACGTACACAAACATGAAATATACAGCGGATAGGAACAGGCAGTAAGTTGTGTGTGGCACGGCGTCCTGTCGCATGCTCAGACAGAATCACATGCGTGAACGTCGTTGGTGATTCATATCTGCAACGCTAAGAAAATACAAAGATCTTTTGAAGTGTGTATTCAAATTCTAATCTGCCACTCAGATATATAGTCGACTTACATGTACATATTCCCATATCACACGGTCGACTTTATGCATGCTTTATTATCCGAAATGCATATATATTTACAATGTATGTACCACCTAACTCATGTGCATCATGTAATTTCCCAGCCAATACACCAAACAGTATATAATCGGGGTTCACGATTAGATAGCGATTGGTAATCAATCTTGGTAACAAGTGACACGCGATATTCGGATTGTATTTCAAAATGAGTATCCAAATTTAATCGACGTGGAGTGATGAATGATTATATATTTTGGAACTTCTGTCTGTATGTATGCATGTATGTGTGTTATAGACTCGAAAACTGTTCGACCGATCCGACTCAAATCTGGTATGTAGACCTACTTTGATTCAGGGAACAATATAGGCGTAATGGGCGGGTCTAATTTCACGTCCGACGGTGTCCTTGACCTTGACCTCCCTCATATCCGCTCATATAGGCATGTTTCTGGACCTCGACAGATCCGACTCAAATTTGCTATGTAGGCCTACTTTGATCCCGGTAACAATAGGCATGTTTTCGACCGATCGAACAATTATTTTTTTTCTTTCGCATATTACTTTTCAACGTTGTTCCCTAAATAGTCCGTCGAATTAAGTCGCGGGCACATCAGCTAGTATTAACTAAAAAACGGAGATATTCAGAAGGGAAAAAACACATATATAGAGAGAGAGTGTGTGAGAGAGGGGGGGGGGGGGTGAATTTTTTTTCCCGGCTCTTGTGTACCCACCACCCCCTATTTGAAGGACAAAAATATTTTTTTCAATTTCATGCGGAGTACCCACCCCCTTTTTACCTCAAAATCAGTAGTCTCACACCATTTAAGCTTGATGGTCAGTATTACAATTACCCTATTTCCGTTTCTGGTTCTTCTAAGTCATTCCAACTTTTGTAATAACACGAAACAGGAAGTGATCTAAAAAAAAACCTGGAAAAACAAAAAATAACACACAGAATACATCATTGTGCTGATCAGTAAATTATTGATTGTTTCGTCCCAAAATATTGTCTGAGGGAGCTCATTATACATGTAAACAAGTAAAAAAGCATTAGTGTACCTTCTTGTCATCACAGCAACTGTAGATGTGTCCCATTGTATCACATGAATTTATGTCAATTATGATTTTTGAAAATATATTAGGGCAACACCACCTGGCAATTAACTCTCCAACAATACCAGATAATAAAGGTATTCAGCTGAAATCCACCATGTATCACAAAACTAATGTTCATTTCCATGAGCTGAGTTCTTGGGCTAGGTGCTGTGATAAGGCCAGACTCATGTCAAGCGTTCAGACACATGCATGTACGTGTAAATAGAAACTTGAAAATAAGACGGTCATATGCATTCTGCAAAATAAGCCACAAGGAGGGTGAGTTTAGTGATGCTACCCAGCATAGTGGGTTATAGCATTACCAAATTCACCATATGTGACCCCCATTCTGTAGCTAGTTCTCCATGGTTGGTCGAGACTAAAATAGAATGAGGTTGTCAGAGGTTGAATTTGTTGATGCTATGCCGGGTAGTATCGCCAAATTCGCCCTTTGCATACCTCGATCAATTTGCTGATGACATTATGTTTAGACTCGCATATATATTAAGTTATATTATATTTTTATTTACTTTTATTTCACTCGTCTGATTCTGTGTATTCCACTTAGCAGCCTTCTCCATATATCTACACATTCAAGTTCTATGTATACTCGCCCAATCTTTTATCTGGGTCTCACCATCTCAATATTGTTACCTCAGTGATATGCATTGTTGCAGTCTACAGTCCCATGCCCGAGTGTCGATACAATTTTGACTGAGTCATCAGGTCGCGTTAATATTAATGCTATAAATGAATAGCTTTTTTCATTTTATTTACATTAAAGTTTATTCATGTGCTACATAACTGTCCATTTTTATCTGGAACCAGTAGCATTGGTACATGGCAATGTGATGGGATGTAAAAGGCGAATTCCTGAGAGTTGGTTCGTAATCTGGATTTCTGATAAGCATCATGTCCATATCCACACTAACTATCCCCACTAAGGACTGCCCTAAGGTGTCATATACACCTTAACAATGGCGCGGAGCACTTTGAGGCAATCATATTGCAGAAATGTTGTAAGGGGGGAAATTGTGACCACTTAGAAAAAGGTGACTTTTTCGCGGCTGAAAAACCAACCCACCCCGGCCTACTGTATGGAAAAAAGTGAATGACCACCCCCCCCCCTGACTCAGTTACCATTTTTTTCCGATTTTTCCGATTATAAGTCAGTTTGATGCAAATTATAGAGAGAAAATCTTGACAAATGTATACAATACATTGTTGTGAAGTTAAGATACAATGCTAGCGTTTTAGTGCAAAGTTGGAGCTCCTCGGTCCAAGATGGCCACCAAAATGACCGCCGAAAGTGAAAATGTGACTATTTTTCACTAATATTTTCTAGATTAGTTTCTATTGTTTGGAACTGGTTGAGAATTGCGACTTTATTTTGTATTGTTCATGTTAACTTATTATTGGAACAATGAAATATGCTATTTTTTGGGTCCCAGGCCCTTCTGATCTTTCAAAATATTAAGTTAACAGAATGCGGTATAAAATTTCACCATTGGAATACTGGTCATATTACAAGAAGAATATGAGCATAACTATGTAACATAGGTGAGGCATACCAGTACTTGTGAATTTTCCAACTCAATGGAACCATAATTGTCACTTTGACTCAAAATGACCGCCACGATGGCGGCTAAATTATGGAAATGTAGATATATTGACCCAGCGCGCCTTGAAATTACTTACAAGTTTTGGTTCATAGATAAAATCGACTTATATGCCTTCTATACATTGAACACTAACATTGCTGATGCACCTTGGTTAATAGTTACTATTGTAACCACTGACATTACCAGACATATTGGATTTTTCTCTCACAAACGTCAGCGAAATTAAACTTTTTCAGGTTTAGACCATTTTTAAAGTAAAATTGAACTATCTTTGGTATTAAAAGTGTTTATTTTTTTAACTGTCTTAAAAGTGTCACACAGAGGTGTTTTCAGACAAAATTACTCAAAATGGCTTGCAAAATGACAACCAAATTTGGAAAAATGCACATATCCCGGACATTCTCTGATGTTCTGAAAAGGTAGAAAATTCTGACTCACTTGGTTATTAAAATGTTACTTCATCAACTGACAACTGTCGATTAACATATACTTGATTTATTGTGGAAAGCGATAGCCACCCAAAAAGGTACACCTTTGAGACACCCATGACCATACCGTCACTCTATATATACACCAGACAAATCACCATATAGCCACTCAATTTATACACAAATATATACATCACCCATAACCATAAATCCACCATTGGGTATACCCGTACACCCCACACATGACAATACAGCCACAAGTCGCCATGCAGGCACACCTGGTATACTCATACATCCCGTAAAGCCCCTCCTTATATACATATATTCACATCACTATTGGCCATACAGTCTCTCCCTGTAGACCTATTCGGCACAATGGTCATACCCAGTCAAGATATACATATATACCCCGCCCATGACCATTGAGCGCTCCAGGTATACTTATACACCTCACCAATGGCAATATAGGCACTTAATTTATACACATACACCTCACCCATGACCAAACAGCCATGTTTGGGTGTACATGTACACCCAACGCATAACCACACAGACACGAATCACCATGCAAGCACACCGTATATAAGTATATATATACCACTACAACTGACCCGTGACCATATGTTCACTTCCTGTATACCTATTATCCATACTCGGGGTCATATAGTAACCTCTTGGATACCTATTCACCCCACCATTCGCCAAATGGTCACTCCCTGTATACATATTCGCCACGCCCATGGACATATAGCCATTCAATGTATACATATACACCTCACCAACGGCCATATGACCACCCGCTTTATAGACAAACACATCACACATGACCATATAGCCATAATTGGGTATACCCGTAAATCCCACACATGACCATACCGTAATGGGTCACCATGCAGGCACACTAGTTACACTACCACGCCTGACCCATGGTCATATATTCACCCCTGTATACCTATTCACCACATTCACGACAATACAGTCAATCAATGTATACATTCACCTCACCATTGTCCATAGTCACCACAGTATACATATTATCCACACCCATGGCCATATAACCACTCAATATATACATATACACCATACCTATTACCATACAGTCACTCCGGATATACATATACACATCACAAATGGTCATACAGCCATTCCAGATATACAAATACCCCACACATGGTCATTCATACCTTCCAGACATGCATATACATCTCACACATAACAATTCAACCACTCGCTACATTCGCTATACTCATACACCCCACATACATGATCATACAGCAAATTCCTGTATACATATACACTCACCAATGGCAATACACCCACAACAGATATACGTATGCATACCACTCATTACCACGAGGACACTCCATATATACCCACACGCCCGTCAATGAACATCCAGCTATACTGAAGCTATGCATATACACTTCAATTATGACCATACAGTCATTCCACGTACACCTTACCCATAACCATAAACCACTCCCTATTTATTTATCCAACCACCACATGTACACATATACACCCATCTGTGACAATACGGCCACCAAGGTACACCTCTACATCCCACCATGACCATACAGTCACTCCATATATACATAAACAACACGCAGATGACCATACTCTCGTTAAACCCATACACCACATCAACGACCACACAGCCACATCAGGTATATCAGTACGTCTACACATAACCATACAGTCACTCTCTGCATACATATTCACCACATACATGACCAAACAGCCACTCCTTGTATACCTATACATCTTACCATGGACACCCCACCGATGACCACATATTCACATCATTCATAATCCCATTCATCTCAATTATGGCTGTATATACACGGTATGGCTGCCATCTTGACACCCACCCTGTATAAAGTTTATCAAGTTCGGTGTTAATGGGCCAGAGTGGCCACATATTATGATCCCTCTCAGTTCCGTTTCAAATTCAGCCAATTTCCTTTCAAAAACATGACCAGAATACCAAGTTTTCAGCAAAATTCCACACTGCATACTTTGAAATTAATTTGTCATGCCTCATAAGCTTTCGGCCTTCTGTGAAGCCTTTATCAAGTGAAATGACCATGTCAACCTTCCATGACTGGATCTTCCTGCGAAAACCCTGTGCCAATGCATTCTCTTATATATGCGAGTCGACCATAGATCGCCTCGCATATATAAGAGAAGGCATTGGCCTAACTATTTTTTATCATTTTTTAAAATAAATTTTTCTTACAGTCTTTAACAATTTTTAGGACATAAAATAAAAAAACATCCAGAGTGTCAATAACCCTGCAGGGAGCCCCAAACATATATAGAAGCATATAGAAGAGTGTCGGCTGCTCATGTTTGTCTGGGGGCTCTATATGGGTGAAATTATGAAACATTTAAAGAAAAAAGAAAATTATTAAAATTGTAAAAAATATGAAATATGGTAACCGAGAACTCTCAGACATTTTTCACGTTGTCTCCCGAACGTGCGGTTCACTCCTATCGTGTAACTCAGCAATCAAGATCAGAGTGATACCATTCGCTCAAAATATCAACTCTATATCAACTGACACAGACAATAACATCATTGCTCTCACACAGGAGTGTGAACATTTATTTACTGGAGTTGGATATTAACAGACTACAAATTGAAATTACAACACGTATGCCAATTCAAATGTTTTACCTTAATAAATATATGGGTTATAAAATGTGAGATCTGAAGCCTTTGTTTAGTTATGACATGTAAAAGTGGAGGCTCGATTCGTTTGTTTTAAATTGGTCGAAAATAGTATTACTAGTAATTGAGAAGCTGAAATGCATGAAATAAATGTTCTTAGATATAGATGCAGTAAGTACTGATAATTCAATCATGTATCACAATTACATCTGTTTTCATTTAACTCCTATAAATATATTATTTCATCTGATGCAAGCGTGCAGTACAGTCATTGCCACACTGGTATATACAGTAATCAGTAGGCCTACACACACACACACACACACACACACACACACACACACACCCTCACACACACACACACACACACACACACACACACACACACACACACACACACACACACACACACACATGTGTGCTCAGTGAATGGTGGGGCATACAGTATAGCACAGTACAGAGGGCAATTTCAATCAATACCCCAAAACTCAAGATATGTGTATTAGTAGGTCAATAGGACAAGTGGTCCTGCTAATCTGATATGATGCTTATAGGGCAAATTGACGCTGTTAACCCTTTACCCAACAAAACGGCCCTAAACGCCCAAATAAAGCTTCAACAGCCTAAAATATCTTCGGTCTGTCTCAATAACACCATACAAATATGGATATCATTGGAACCGGTTCATTGACCACATTGTGATGGTTACAGTTATACCCTGTGCCAATGCATTCTCTTATATATGCGAGTCGACCATAGGTCGCCTCGCAAATATAAGAGAATGCATTGGCCTAAAAAAAATCTTTTTTTTACCATGTTTTCTTACATTCTTTAACAATTTTATAATTTTTTCTTACATTTTTTAACAATTTTTATAATATTTTTCTACATTCTTTGATAATTTTATCATTTTTAATATGTGTTAAGCCAATGCATTCTCTTATATATGCGAGGCGACCTATGGTCGACTCGCATATATAAGAGAATGCATTGGCACAGGGCCGTTCTGTTGGGTAAAGGGTTAAGCATATACGTACCGTTATTGTTTTCTAAATTTTTAATTTTCGCGGTGTTTCGAGGCTAATCTGCATGTGCGCGTGCCAATAGGTGCATGCTTCCCGGGATCACTTGGCATCGCGCCAACAAAAAATGACCGCGCGTTTTCACATTATTTCAGGCGGCTTAATACTATTCCGAAAAGCCCACATGACACAAACACCAGACAACGCAAAATTATTGCTTTGTTTATTAAAGATAAATTATTCTCCAACTTAGTTTCACTAACGAAAATAGACACAAAAACAAAGAGGCAAATTCACTCTTATGACTAATGTGTAGGTTTTCTACACACAATGTGTAGCCCTGCTACACAATCATTATTCATTTTTGATCTTAAACATATTTTTGTAGTGTATGTGTAGTTTTATGTAGGTACGCAAATTGTGTAACAATTTTTACACAATAAATGGGTAAATTTCTACACATGTATACACACTGGTGTGCATAAAATCAACACTTATGCCTTACACATTTTATGTAGATTCTTACACATATATATCGTAGACAAGAATGTAAGTTCAGTATTCCGAACTGTGGGTATATAGTATTGATGACATATGGAGATTTATATGTTAAAACTTTCATGGCGTACAATGGTACGTAATATTTTGCTCTGTCATGTGTGAGTTTTCATTTTAAATGAACAAACCAGGGTCGTGGCGTGGTTGCACAATATTAGTATTGACGTATTACAACAATCATATAAACAAGTGTAAGAGCATTATTCTTCATTAAAGTTTTAACAAATAAATCCTCATATATCATTAATACTATACTCACAAGTCGGAATTCTGAATTTACATTCCTTGTCTACGATCGCTGTAGATTGTATACCAAAAAATATACTCAAACAATATGGCCGTTATGTATCATAGCAGACTAGGAGACTGAAGGCACGCAATGCGCATGCTCTACGTTTTTACACAATTATGTGTAATAAAATGTACACATTATGTGTAGAACGGCACTTTGTCAATGTATTTGTATGTAAAACTACACATTGCTATGTGTATTAACCGGGTTTACACATTTGATGTGTAATCAACACATTAGTTATAAGAGTGAAATTGCGGGACTAGATAGATGTATGCATTTTACGACTTCTTATAAGGATTTTTTTGTTAAATTTGTTTTATAATTTTTAATCGTTCGTTACAGGTTCGAGTGGAACATGATCTCCAGCACCGACCACGCAGGGACGCACATGGACGCTCCGGGTCATGTGTACGAAGGAGGTCTCCATGCCGGAAGTATCCCGGTTGAACAGCTCGTCGGTCCTGGGGTCATTATAGATGTTAAACAGAAGGTCAACGAGAACATAGATTACCGTGTAACCAGGGAAGATCTCGCGAATTGGGAAACGGAAAACGGAAAAATCCCCAAAAATGCGATTGTTCTGATGAATTCCGGGTGGACTGATCGTTATCCTAATAGTTCGATGGTTTTCGGTACTGAAACTCCGGAAAATTCCTCGACGTTTCATTTTCCGTCTTTCGGAATGGATGGTGTTGACTGGCTGCTAGCAAATAGACATGTGAACGCCCTGGGGGTGGACACACCCTCTATGGATTACGCATTATCGACAGATTATCCAGTGCACCAGTTTATTGGGAAAAACAACATTCCTGGGTTGGAAAACGTTGCTGGTCTGGATGGTGTGCCCGCGAAAGGAGCGACGATTTTCATTGGTGCGCTGAAACTGAGAGATGGGAGTGGTTCACCCATCCGATTAATCGCCACCTACGATGACACTCCGAGTACTGGATATAGATGCGAACTAGCCTATTCCCTGATGGTCGCTGTTCTTTCGATGCGTCGTCTTCTTGTGTGATTGAAACATTTATTAATACATTCAAGTTCAAGTGTTTATACTCAAATAAATCAATTCACATGGAATTGTGAGAACAATTAATACAATTACAAATCCAATGCGTGAGTGTGCAATAGAAGAAATGGGTTATCAATGTGAAGGGGTGTAGCTATTCAATATTCGTATTATAGGTCAACACAGTATTGTCTATAATGATATGCAGTTCTGAATCGTGCCATCTCCTTGAAAATTGGGGAGATATCACGATTGTGTATCGTTTTCATTATTCATTATTTGCTCTCGCGTTGCTTCATGACATGCATATGTCGATCTATTTGACGACTCGTATACAATATAGCTGCTTTCACATACCTGTGGCCAACGTATGCGGCTATCGGGTTAGGCCCAACGTTTCAAACAATACATATATCACTGGCGCTATCATGCGCACAGTGTTGCGGCTGACGCCGTGAATGCGTCCGATTACAAACAGTTTTGAAATCGGATACGTTTAACTGCGTCAGACGCACGCGCAGCTGAGGGTCCAGTCACCATCACAACTACACGAAGATGGCTGGGTAAAATGGCAGAAATTAGACGAATTCGATCCGGAATCATTCTATAACGTCTGCTTACCACAAATGAAAGCCCACAAATAACAGCTAGTTGCTATCTTTAATCTCTAAGACATGAGTTCACATGTAACTGGCGAGATGTGCAATATTTACAAGGTGCTTAGTGCGAAATATATACATATACATAAAAGAACACAGAAAATGAAGAAGAAGCAGACAGAAAAAGAAGAAGAGGAAAAGAATGAGAGGAAAAGAAGAAGAAGATAAGAAGAAGAATAAGATAGAAGAAGATAGAAGAAGATTGGTCGATAGATATGGCGGTAGTCTCTCTGTTAACCATCGTCAGTCCTCATTATCGTCGTTTTTATATTCATCTAATACGTTCTATCAGGATACTTTTCAAGGATGTCTTATATCAATACTTGTCACTTAAAGGGGTACTGTACGCCATTTTCAATAAATTTCCGGTGATAACAACGATCTAATATCGATAATATATAGAAACATAAGTAATTTGAGTCGAAGATGTATTCTGCAGACGCTCAGGTTAATAGACTATCTTAAAATCAAAGTTAATAATTTGATATAAATTTGTCATTTATGACTAGAGCCATACAATGGCGTAAAGTAAATTACGAATTTCCGTGTGCAAGACGTAATCAAATTAATTGAGGGATACTGGATTGGTAAACGGATGGCACTCGCGATCGTTTAAAAACATTATGATGATACGGAGAGAAAACACAAGCCACTCACGGACTAGTGACGATACAATAACTTAAATGAGTATATGGGACTAGTATGCATATAATATAATTTTTATTTGATACATTTGGTTGAAAACTGTACACAAATTACTCGACAACGACAATTTGTATTTTTGCATTCCGGTAAATTTGTCATCCGTAACATTACTTCGTACTCAACAGACTTTCAAATAATGGAAAAATTGTTACCTTATTCTCCGACTCGGAGACTATAGAAACCAACAACAACATTTGGGGTACAGTATCCCTTTAAGCTAGTCAGCAAGGTAACAGAGAGCAAAGTTTATGTAAGCCCTAGGCAGTGGTGTGTGAATGTCCATATTCTCACTTTACTGGAGATAGATTTAATCCAGCAGTTACCTGACTATCTTCTAGCCAGTGTTTTAGCGTATAAAACTCCTATAAAAGTTCTCGACGCAACTTGCTATACAGAGTTTTGATGCTGATAATGCTAAATGAAGTCACTAAATGATAAATGCAAGAAAAATACAAATGAAGTCACTAAAATGCTTAACATTTTCAGGTTTTATGGTTAAATCTATGCGTTTTTACCTGAAATTGAGCACTTTCATTGAAGAAACAGTGTTAGGCAACATTCATCTTGCAGGGACGTAGAGACATCGGCGGGAAAGAGTCAGTTAGAATATATCGGTCGAGCGTGTTGTAAACAGACCCGCGTGCATGTGTGTTACTGGCCGATAGTGTATGACACTCATGCACGTGTCTCTTAAGGAGAACAATAATGTTTTTGGCAGATTGTGCTATCCTACACAATTGAACTCGTCCGATATACCGACAACAGTAACCCACACGCGCGGTTTTTGTATATATTCCATACCAAGCGTGCGATATTGATATCGTGTCATAAGTGCATCCATATGCTTGCGACATACACTAGTTATGGAAATAGTCTGTCCAACCAGTAGTGGTATACTGTATTCAATCGTGGCTAGTTCTTAATTTCACATTGCTTTCCACAGTTGGGATAAGTCGATATTCTGGAAGGTGCGCCCACATGGTTGCGACATTGATCAACACATCCTGGTATATATTGACTGAAAATTTCTTTATTGACGTAGTAGCGCAGTTTACAATTTTTTTATGTAGGAACGCATTACACACAAACAAATAACGTCTTAACATTGTGACATAACCTGTAATTGGGTACAATATTTTGACTATGGTGTTACTAAATTCTGATGAATATGCATGTGCATGCCTGCGTCGCGTAAGGATAACACTTAGGGTATTGACTGAACGTGCTGTCCTTTATGTATACACGCGTGCGGTTTTGTGTATGTATCCCACATATTGAGATAGTGTAAAATGCGTGCGTTCATATGCTTGCGACATACACGATGACATGGGTCTGTCAATCCGTTAATGTCACTATGTTAAATCGTGGTTAGTTCTTAATGCCTCAATGTGTTCTTGAGTTGGGATATGGGAAGAGCACCCATATGCTTGCGACATGACTGGAACAGACTGTTGTTCCTTCAGATTGTGAACTGTACTAAACTATATGACGTCACCGTGTGCTCTCTCAATTCCCGCCAACGTATGCAAATGAGCATTTGCATCTCAGATTTGAATAGACGTTGGATATTTTGGGACTACATGACTAAGCTGTGTAGCAACATATCCTGAGCTATACATACTGCAGCACACTCTGGAATCACTCCACATGCAGTGCGGTTATGTGTCACATCACTTTGTTATTAACTTATAAGTCACATTATCGGTGTGATTTTTTTTCAACGCTGCCGAACTTGGAGCATATTGTAATGTAATTTTATTATATCTCCACGCTATCAAGCAGACAAGACATTAGGTGTTACCGGTAGACAGACACATCGAGTAGATACCGTTGTGAAAATGTGAACAGTGTCGCACAAAATAACATCTCTTCGAAAGTTCTATTTGAACACGGGGAGAAATGTCTTTCTTTCCATTTATCTGTGTCACAGCAATTTCGTCGACTAATTTCAATACCGGGATAATTCAAAAGCGGTTGTTATTATAACTGTATTTTGGATATCAAACTTCCATATAGATTTAATCTACATGTACGTGGGATTTATTACGTTTACGTATGGTCATAGTAATGTTTACTTTAGTATTATTACACACAAATTAAGAAATTTGGCCGATTATTTTAGACATTCAGACAAACTTTACTTCACGCGCAGGGAACATGTCGGGGAAACCCTGAAATTGAGGTATTAACCTTGAATTAAGTACACAAAACACGATCAAGGTTTTATAATAATACAAGTAATATAATTTGGATTATTTCATTTTCCACTATATGTGAAGAAAATACAAGTCATGTTACCTGTACAATTAGTAAACGTTTATTTTTTGACACCCTCTTACAGGATATAAGAGGCAAAACGAAAAAGAGAACGCAAAAAGAAAGAACAAACAAAAATAAACAAAAATAAAGTAAAATTGGAAACAACAGTTGATAACAAGGACCAAGGTATAACAGAAAGAGATGAATTATTGGAAAATTACAAAAAAATAGACTCTGAGCTCTATGAAATTAGAAAAGAAGATACGATGGGGGCAGGTAGATTGAAAACGGTGAAAAACCCACAAAATATTTCTTGAATTTCGAAAAGCGCAATTGCATTTCTAAAACTTTATCGATGCTCACCGACTCCACTGGTAAAAAACATTGATGATCAGTCCGACATAATGAACGAAGCAAGATCATTTTACAGTACTTTATATGCATCTACAAAAACAACCGATTTTGATATTAGCGCTATCCTCGGGGAAGAAACTTACCCAGTACTAATAAACGATATTGCAAATAGCATAGAATGACCAATAACTCTAAACGAACTAACACACCCATTGAAAAGATCACAAAATGGTAAGTGCAGCGGCCTGGATGGATTTCCGTATGAGTTTTGGAAATGTTTTTGGCAAAACTTAGGTCAAATTCTTTGTGAGTCCCTTCGTGAAGCATGTGATACTGGTGAATTATCGATAACCCCAAAAAACAAGGACTTAAATTATTACTCTTCTTCCGAAAAAAGATAAAGAGAGACATCTTTTAAAGAACTGGCGTCCGATATCTCTGTTAAATATAACATATAAACTAGCACCTTCTTGTATAGCTGAACGAATGAAAAATGTTCTACGTGATATAATCAGCCATGACCAAACTGGTTTCTTAAAAAATCGGCATATTGGAGACAACACTAGATTAATTTATGATATTATCCATAAGACAAAATTAGCTGATAAACCTGGTCTTCTGCTCCTGCTAGATTTTGAAAAGGCATTTAACTCAGTATCATGGAAATTTATAAATAAATGTCTTGACCTTTTTAACTTGGGAGATGACATAAACAAATGGATTTATACTTTCTACACATATATCAACTCATATATTCTGATAAATGGACATATATCTCAGAGCGTTCAACTAAACCGTGGCTGTCGGCAGGGTGGCCCAATTTCGCCTTATATTTTTCTGATATGCGCAGAAATCTTAGCTATCATGATCAAATCTAATAAACGCATCAAAGGTATTAACCTCGGCAATTTTGAATACAAAATCACAGAGTATGCAGACGACACAACTCTCATATTAGATGGTAGAGAAGAAAGTCTAAGGGATGTATACAATGTATTAACACTATTCGCAAATTTTTTCAGGTTTGAAAATTAACCCCAGCAAGTGTCAGGCATCGTGGATAGGTTCTTATACTGGGCGTAGATATGGCATTTGCTCAGATCGGATTATAGATATGAAGGGGGCGATAGTGTTTTTTTGTTTGTTAGGGAAGTATTCTTTGATAAATTATGTGAACATTATCTCCAAGTTTAGGATAAATGAACTAGTATTCTTTGAGAAATTATGTGAACATTCTCTCCAAGTTCAGGAGGAATAAATAAATCGTACGATAACAATGTTAGAGCGTATCTTTCGAAAAATTTGTGAGGCCCTGAAAAGGACAGTTTTTAATGGTTTCAAATAAACCTGATCTTCAGAACATCGTAACCAAATGGCAGCATTGCACGGCTGACCTGTCTGTATTCTCCAGGGCGGCAAGAATTCGTAAATCCTGCTCCCTGAGAAAATCACGATAGAACGCTGCAGTAAGGAAGTCGCGAGACGCACCATCTGTCTTGACGCTCCCAGCAATCTGGTGTATCCGAACCACCGTGGTGGTAATCCGAAAACCCGACCTCTGTGGTCTGTCATCAGCATAACGGTATATCTGTAGATATCGAAGAAGTTATCTACAGTACCCCTTGTCGCTAAGCTCAAAGACTTCCAGATCATCTGTGCTTCATCCCCAAAGACATCTCTCACCACCAACCCCTCCTCCAAATAGCTCCGATACAGATTTCGGTAATCCATCTCGGACTGACTGAATGAAGAATTGTGTTTTTCTACCAAATTTCCCGAACGTCAAATCAAGTGTATTTCTTTTTCTGTCAAAAAACATATTTATATGAATAAAACACCGATTTGACTCGGGAAAATTTTATATGTATCATTTTACCATTATCTCATAACACATTTCAATAAAAGATACCTCTCACCACCAACCCCACCTCCAAATAGCTCCGATGCAGATTTCGGTAATCCATTTCGGACTGAATGAAGAATGGTGGATGTGTGTTTAATTTTTTATTGAAAACGCAATGGCGTCGTCAACGACGTCCGCGCGTTTCATATTATATGGAGCGCAGTGTCAGTTCTCTGAACTGAAAGAGAGAATTTTGCTAAAATTCCCTGCCAATGCTCGATTAAAGCATTGGCAGAAGAATGTTAGAGATTCGGAGGAGCACAAGACGCAGATTAGAGCTGGGATTCAAGAATTCCTACAAAGACGGAGGCCTAGTCCTCCCAAGGTGTACGTGCCAAATCCAGAATGGAAACCCACGTATAAGGGAGGATTATGTCCAGATTTGTCTGGATATAATCCTCCAAGACCGCTGCCAAGTTGGATTACCACTGAGGCAGCGGAATACGTGCAGGATCCATACTGGAGGCCCACATACAACAACGGAAGACTTTATCCTGATTTGTCTGAATTTTATTGACTCAGCAAAAAATTTAAACGGCCCTTTTCAGGGCCACCCAATTTATCGTAAAGAATACTCTGACATTGCTAAAAAACGTAACAAGCAAATAAAATAAATAATATTTTATTCACCAATTTTAACTTTCTTGGAAGATTTTCGCGATGCACGCCTTTTTCTCTTTCTGATAGGCAAAGTGTTTTGCCTAATTTCTGTATCGTCAGCGCGTTTGACTACAGCGTTTATCACTTCCATCTGTGAATCCTCCGTGTTTAGTATAGTGATTTCATCATTTGACACCTCGGTTGAGGCGTATAATTCACCATTCTCAGTTTTCACATCCGCGATCTCGTTAATTGATATCCCGGTTGTGTTGCATTGTTCCCCACGTTCAGCTTTCACATCCGCGATCTCGTTAGTTGATGACTCAGGTAGATCAATGTTCATTAAACTAGCATCATATGGTGTGAGATAATCGTTGTCTGATGTGTGCGTCCAAGTAGACTTCCCAGGAGTATCAATGATGTTTTTTTCATCTGATCAAACTTCTTTTTCGTACCGACATCACATTGAAAAGCCCAATGTGAACTCGAATTGCATCTAAAACAGTTACCGTATGGTGGTATCCACTTTGTATTCTTTAAAACTTCTAATGCAATTTTTCGTAAATGTTGTATGTTGTTACTCTGCAGTCGTGGATCAATGGTGAGCATCCGGTGCGTTATTCAGTCGTGAGTGAAATGACGACGTGATGAAAAATCGCGTCACTTTTATGCTCTGACACGGACGATGACTGCGCATGTCCGTGTCAGAGCATAAAAGCGACGCGATTTTTCATCACGTCGTCATTTCACAATGAAGCGCCTTGTGCCATATTCAGATTGCGAAAGCGAACGAGATAATAGAAAGAGAGTGCGACTGGATGATGATTGTAAATATTATACTATATAAAATCTAACCGATAAATACTCGAGGAAATTGAAAACAAGATCAAAGAAATACGTCATATTTCAAGAATTTCATCAGCCATTTCAAACTGTTCACAGAATTTTCAAAGATCTGGTGAACAGTTTGAAAGATGAGTGTGACGCAGGACCAAAAGATCAAATGAAAATTTCCATCTTTCATCCAGGGCTAGATTTAGGGATTCACGTTCCGTTCACTGAAGCAAAAGACCTGACTGGTGAATTATTGCTTGACAACATAGAAAATGTTACACAATCGAACAAAACATTCAAAATTCATGACGGACAGATGACATTTGATATCACTGTCACGCACATGCCTGCAGGGATCCGCAAGACATACATTACATTATGGAGCATTCGGTGAAAAAAATCAAATGAAAACAGTAAAGAAAAGTATTCTTCTGATTGAGAACGCAGAAGATAACATGTGTTTTGCGATGGCTGTCGTTGTTGGTATGTGTAATGTTGACAAAAAAGATACCGCTGAATGGAAGCAACAATGGAAACGGATTACGAGACCATCAAGAGCTCCACAACGGGAAGCTGCAAAGTCATTGTTGAATGAAGTGGGGTTGAGGAATACAAAATTATTCAGGAACAACTATATCTGGAGTATGTTATAAAACTACATAATCAATTTGCTGACGAAGGCTTTCTTTTTCAACCACCGCCAGTTGGGAAATAAAGTAAAGTTGTCCATCTATATTTCAATGACAACCACTACGATGTGATCACAACTGTCACAGGATTCCTTGGATGTGCTTATTACTGTGAACACTGTGATGTCGGTTCGAACAGCAGAGGTGATCATTTATGTCCATACAAGTGTATGTGTTTTGAGGGTCAGATATGTCCCTTTGAACGATGGATACACTGCATGAAATGTAAGAGGACTTTTAGAAGTAAACGATGTCTCGACAATCATTTGAAAAAGTCACCAAAACAAGACAAAAATATTTGTGATATGATACATAAATGCCAGAAATGCGGGGTTGAAATCGTCACACGAAAGGAGAAAAGACATATCTGTTCGGGAACAAAGAAGTGCAAATACTGTAAGGAAATTGTTCCATCAGACCACATATGTCATATTCAACAGTACGAAAAGAAAGAAACACAGAAAGAAGTAAAGGTACCATTCATATTTTTTTATTTTGAATGTCAACAAGATACTGGTGTTCATATACCCAATTTTTGTGTTGCACAAACTGCTTGTAAAAATTATATATGCATTGATGAAATATGCAATTCATGTGATTCTGTATTGTCAAATAGAGAATATGTTTTTAAAGGTGAAAATGTATTGGAAAGATTTTGTAAATGGTTGTTTTATACCAACGACCATAAAGGCACAACATGTATTGTTCACAATGCAAGAGGCTACGATAGTCAGTTCCTCTTCTATTACTCGGCGAACAATGGAAATTCAAAACCTAATGTTATTATGAATGGTAACAAAATACTGAGTTTACAATGTAATGGTGTTAGAGTAATCGATTCATTGAGTTTCATCCCAATGGCATTATCTAATTTCCAAAAACATTCCAACTTGAAGAAATGGCTAAAGGTTATTTTCCACATAGGGCAAATACACAGGACTTTCAGAATTACGTAGGACCATATCTAGACACAAAATACTATAAACCTGAAATTATGTCTGAGGAAAATAGGGAATAATTTCTGAAATGGTACGAAGCTAGGGGTGAGGATATTTTTGATTTCCAAAAAGAAATTCAAACGTATTGTAAATCAGATGTAGACAATTTAAGACGTGGATGTGGCAAATTCAGACTATGTGTAATGGAAACTGATCATATAGATCCATTCCAGGAAGCAATAACATTAGCTCAAACCTGTAACCGTGCATGGAGAAAAAATTAATTACCAGAGAATTCTCTAGGTATTATTTCAAACGCTGGATATCCACAAGCGTGTAAATTTTCAATAAAAGCAATTCGATGACTACAATACATTGCTACAAAACAAAATATAAACATAAAACGTGCTTTAAATGGTGGTGAAGTTAAAATAGACATACATTTTGTTGATGGTTATCATGCAGAATCAACCACAGTGTATGCAATGTATGGGTGCTTTTTTCATGGCTGTCCTACTAGCTATACAGATAGAAACCACCGAAACCCATACAGTAATATAACAATGCATGAATTGTATGAAAAAACAATAAAAACGGAAACTGAAATCAAAAGCTTGGATGCAAATTAATATGCATCTGGGAACATGACCTGGACAATAAATATAAAGAAGAATTTTTTTTTAAACAAACTATGGATCAATTCTATTTGCAACAAGATCCAATTAAACCAAGGGAAGCATTATTTGGTGGCAGGACTAATGCTCTAAAATTGTATCATGGAATAGAACCAAAATCTAAACAGGAAATAAAATATATTGATATATGCAGTTTGTATCCTAATGTGAATAAATATAGGGAGTACCCTCTTGGCCATCCTACAATTCTAAGTCAGGAACAAACAGGAGACACCAAGTCTTACAAAGGACTCATTGAATGCAAAGTATTACCTCCAAATAAATTGTACACTCCAGTGCTACCGATCCACTGTAATAACAAAATGATATATACATTGTGTAAACTTGTGCAGAAACGAAAGTGGACAGTGTAGTCATAAAACTGAACAGCGTGCTTTAGTTGGAGTTTGGACGCATGTAGAATTATTCAGAGCAATAGAATTGGGTTACCAAATTCTGGAAGTGTATCAAGTTTGGCATTGGACTGAGTCGTCGGACAAAGTATACAGGGATTACATTTATAAGCACCTCAAAATTAAACAAGAAGCAAGTGGATATCCAAATTCTGTTAAAAGTGAAGAAAATAAAGATAAATACATTAATGATTATTATGAGTTTGAAGGTATAAAACTTGAAAAAGAAACATCGAGAAAAAACCAGGACTCTGCCAGTGCGCATAATTAATGATAAATTGCATATGGGGAAAAAAGCACAAAATAATATTCTTACTAAAACTGAATATATCTCAGAACCGTCCAAATATTTTGAACTAACTCATAAAAATATCACCGTCAAAGCAGTTGACATTTTTGAACATGATAAATTCATTTTATTCAGCTATGAAAATAAAACCGCTATTATAGAACCACATCCATTTGCCAATGTAGTTGTTGCATCATTTGTCATAGCATATGCACGCTTGGAGTTGTATAAAGTTTTAGAAAAACTCCAAGATAGGGTGTTGTATTTCGACACCGATAGCTGTATGTATATTTTCGATCCAGAAAAAGAAATTATCAAAACCGAAGACAGCTACCTTGGTAAATGGACTGATGAACATCCGGATGCTAATATTATAAACTTTGTAGGGTTAGGACCAAAAACATTATGGATATCAGTACGTGAAAGATGGTGTCATAAAATCTGTATGTGAGGTCAAGTGCATCATTCTGGATTATAAAACTAAACAGCAAGTAAATTTTCATTCAATGGTTGAATGTGTTAACGACCGGTCAATCTTTCAATGTGTCATAAACTATCCATGCAGAATTAAACGCACAAAGAACCGAGAAGTAATTAGTGAAGAGCAAACAAAAACATTCCGATCTGTGTACACCAAACGACTTGTTGTGGGTGAATACAACACAATTCCTTATGAATGGAATTGATGTGTTACCAGCAGAGATGCTTTTGATAATTTATAATAACTTGATCGAAATGTCAAAAACGGATCAAGAAATCAAACGAGAACTTAAACAAACTTGGTTTTTGAGGGAAAGTAAGATTATAATGCAGACATTGCTGAACTGAAATTTCTCTGAGGGGCTGAACCGATTGAGATGTTTGATTGAGAGATCAGAATTTGAAACTGATTTCTTAATGGATATATTGGATCAACTCTTTTCAGATTATTGGATATTTCATGGTGTTCCTAAAAACTAAATAAACGAAATTCGTGAATTAGTTGAAAATAACTTTGCTCGCTTTGCTGAATATCAAGACAGGATTCTCAATGAAAAAACTTTGAAATTCGAAGAGGTTACAAGAATACATAGATACATTATTCTCCGAGAACCATGTGCAATTTTCACCGTTGAAAAGTTATTTGAAGAAAAAGTATCTTTGGATTATATTGTAAAATGTAAAAACCACCAGACCTATTTCAGACTTAGATAATGAACTCATTTGGACATTTGGAATAATCTGGAGTTATGGTGATTCTTCATTAAAAATAAAAAAGGTTGATTCCGAACAATCTTAAACAGTCTTACATGATCTGTCTTAGGGTAAAGATGGACGAATCATTGTTGTTCAAACATCCCTGTATCATTTTCATATCGGGACCAAGTGGTTGTGGTATAACAGAATTTGTTAATAAATTAATCGTATATAAAGATGACTTGTTCAAACCTGTTCCATACAAAGTCGTTTGATGTTACAAAGAATGGCAAAATATCTATAGTCAGATGCAAGAATTTCATAATATCAATTTATAAATGGAATACTGGATGATGACAATGAACTTGTCGATGACACAGACTTACCGCACCTCATCGTTTTTGATGACATGTTAGGTGATAAAGATGAAGAAAAATTATGTTGTGGTTTACAAGAAAAGGACATCGCAGAATACATCTGTTATTTACATAACCCAAAACCTGTTTCTGAATTCTAAAGCGAGTAGAACTTTGAGTTTGAATGCACATTACATGGTACTATTTCAAAGTGTGCGTGATAAAGGTCAAAATAAATATTCTTGCCTCTCAAATGCAAATACCTCATTTAGTGCAAGCATATGATGATGCAACTTCAACCATCATGGTTATTTACTACTCGATTTTCACCCAAAAACGGATAAATCGTTGAGAATTAGAACTGATATTTTCCATCGCTGGCTCACAAATGACGATCGAGGTGCGGTAATATATTCATTGGTATAAAGATAAGAGTATCAACATAATATTTTCATTTCCAATCATGGAGTCGCATGAAGCAGTCTTGAGTGTATTTTCGACTATCGCTCAATTAATTCTTGATAATCATTTCAAACTTCCAAAACAGACCAAAACATTTTTACAAAAACACAAAAAATAGCTGAAGAAAATAGCTGACAGTAGAACCCATATCAATTCGAAAAAGAAAATTCTTTTAAAAACTGGTGGAGGTGGATTTCTCGGTGGAGTTTTGATCAGAAGTCTTCTCAGACAACATAATTACACAGATAGTTAGTCCAAATAGAGTAAATGCTACTAGAGTAAATTCTACAATTGCACAGCGAGCTAGTCCAGTTAGAGTAAATTCTACAATTGCACAGCGAGCTACTTCAGCTACAGTAAATTCTACTGGATTAAATTCTACATTTGCTAGATTTCAACCACTCAACGATAATGGTCCACAACCAATTCCATCAGTTCAAGAAGCAGATCTTTATCCGTTGGTTCAACGATACTCAAAAATTATGAATCTTTCAAAACCATCAAAATTAGCTTTGATGGCATTTCATCGTAATTTCAATAAGCGTAAAAGTAAAAAGTAATTCAGTCATTTCACATTCAACTGTTGAAGAGTAAAGATGGCGAAAAAAATTCCACTGATTAAAAAATATGGTAGTTTTGTAATGGCTATGAATCAGACACAAACTCATTTTCGAAAAAAAAAATGATAAAAGATGCCCCAAAGAAAGTGATTGATTGCATGTCAGAATGCTGTACAAATATTTTAAAAGGCAATGTAAAACTAACAGAAGCTCAGAAGCGCAAACTTCGTCCGAGGTGTAGACACCTCAGAGAACTTGCAAGCAGATCAACATCTTTGAAACGAAAAAAAATTTGTTATACCAAAAAGGAGGATTTTTTACCACTTCTTATGCTAGCACCATTGCTTGGTAAAGCAGTCGCTGGAATACTTCGTGGTTAAACATGAAGAAAATGGTCGCTGTTCCCTTCAAAATGTTGGATGACATTAAAAAATGGAGAATAAGTCTTAACTAATCCGAAATTACCACCTAATCCTGAAAATACAAATGTTTCAAAAGTAAGCAGAGAATTGAATTCAGTCTGATCAAAATTTGTCAGAATCCGAGAAGGTTCAATTATATGATACAACTTTGCACAAATTGAAAACTTCTCAAAAATCAGTTAGAGCTATTTCAGCCCCGAAAACAGAACAACCACTAATCATAGGGATGTGCTAGAAAGTATTCCGTTAAAGATGAGAAAAAAAGCTGAAAAACTTTTACAACTGATTTCAAAACAACCGAAAATGAAGTTTGATGAACATGGACAATTAACATATGGTGAAAAAGTTATTAGAGAATCAAATATTGTTGATCTCCTCAATGATATTGTACGACAAAGAAAAGGTTTCGAACCAACAGGTTGGGAAACCTTTTCACAAGGATTGAGCAAACTTAATGTACCTCAAGATTTTGTAGGGAACAGAAACCGTTGGCTTTGGATTAAAAATCATTTGAAAAATGATTCAGATAATAATTTTGAAACTCCGGTACAAAGCATAAAACCAAAACGATTTGATTCACATCGATTTACACCAGTGAAAGGTATAAAAGCAAGACATTCAAAAACTAAAATAGCAGATAGGTTGACACCAACGGGTATTAAAACAGAAAAACACAATGGGATCCATACTAGATGAACAGTTATCTAAAATTTTCTTTAATCCAAAGAAAGTTGGAAGTTATGGCGGTGTAAAGAAGCTTTTTGATAAAGCGTAAAAGCAAAATAAAATAATAAAACTCATAGATGTGAAGAAATGGTTGCAAGGTCAGTCGACATATACTTCACATAAACCAATAATTCGAAAATTCCAACGTAGAAAGACTGTTGTAGCTGGAATTGATATTCAATGGCAGGAAGATTTAGTTGATCTTCAGAATTTGAAAAAACATAATGATAGTTACAGGTATCTGTTGTGTGGGATAGACGTTTTTTTCAAAATTTGCGTGGGTACTGCCAATCCACGATAAATCAGGACAAACTGTGATCGAATCATTCAGGAAAATTTTGAAATCTTCAAAACGTAAACCAAAATCGTTTCAAGGTGATAAAGGCTCTGAATTCAAAAATAAAAAGTTTTTGAAATTTCTGCCATCAGAAAGCATTCATTTCTTCACAAGCAAGTATTTTTGAGCGATTTCAAAGAACTTTAAAAACTGGTATGTTAAAGTATTTCACACACAATAAAACTTCCAAGATATATTAATGTTTTACAACCCCTAGTCGATTCTTACAGCAATAGTTATCACCGTAGCATAAAATCGAAACCGTCGGAAGTTACTTTGAAAACTGAAGCTGAAATTTCCAAAAAATCTATATGGAACCTGATGGAACAGGAATTAAAAACGGAAAATCTACACTGAAAGTGGGTGACTTGTTTCATATCATCAAAAACCAAAAGAACATTTGAAAAGGGTTATTTACCAAACTGTACACGTGAAATTTTCAAAGTTGATAAAATTTGTAAAACTAATCCAATCACATACAAAGTTTCTGATCGTGATGGTGAAGAGATTGATGAATCATTCTACAAACATGAAATCCAACATATAAAAGACAGTACGGTGTATGAAATAGAATCAGTTATTGATAGAAGAACGAGGAGAGTGGGTGGTAAAACAGGAAAAGAAATTAAAGTTAATTGGCTTGGATACCCAAAACAGTTTGACAGTTGGATCCCAGCTTCAAATTTATTATAAAACAGAATTTATCATGTCGCAAAATCATTCAGATTCAATTACTCTCAATGAACCATCACAATTTTAGTTCTGTGGTGAAAAAGTTGCTAAGAACCAAGTCACCTACTTCACGAAGATAATTATTATTTATACCATAATAATTACATCAATTGTATACATTAGTATCCAGAGCGCAAACAAAGAATTGTGGCTTATTCTTCTAAGTAGCTCTCTAGGTTATATTCTACCAACACCTGGACTGAAATTATTGAAAAAAAATGAGATAAAATGAATTAATTCTACATAACTCTCATGAGTGATAGTTCAGTGTCACTTTACCCAGCCAACTCACAATGTTGTTTCACAGTGAAATTACCAAAACCCATACATATTGATAAAGAGCTTTGGGAAGTTGCAATGGTTGAACTAATTGTACCATCAGAAACACACAACAGTATTGGAGATGCTTGCATAATAAAAATAAAAACTTCTGTTCCAAGAATTGTACAATACCTGCACAAGTTACCAATAAGTGATGTAGTAATTTCAAAACCAGAAAATGGTATAGAATTAAAAATACCAGAAGGGGCATATTCTGGTCCAGCACATTTAACAGATACAATTCATGGTGTAATTGACAGTACAGTGAGCAGGTTGATTCCAGAACTGGAATTCGAATTCGAATATTCCAAAGCACAACAACGAGTTAAAATTTCAACCAATAGTTATACCATAGTAGGTCTTGTACTCCCCAGAGCTCTTTTGCATAAACTTGGTTACAGAACAGAATCAGAGAGTGCTACATTTGCTACTCATTCGATAACAATTCCATATGGAATTGATTTAAATGCGGAGCATAATCAATTGTTTGTTTATTCTGACATTGCTGATTATACAATTGTTAGTGATGTTCAGGCACCGACATTACGAGTGACATCATTCGAGAGTAAACAAATACATGATGGTCAACATATTAAGCATGAATTCCAAAACTTACATTATGCACCAGTATCAAAGTCTAACTTTGATACCATAAATGTGTATATATCTGGTGATACTGTCAAACCAATTCAGGTTGTTGGTGGAAAGTCTATGGTAAAGTTGCATTTCCGACGCCGAATTAATTTGTATTTATGACGATCCCCGTGTATAGAGGTGTACCTAGACAGTATGGAAATGGAATTGGTTCACTATTCAAATCTGCAATGAGAACAGTAGTACTGTTTCTAAAACATATTGATCAGATTGCTAAACAACAAGTATTCAAGCATGGACTTGCTGCAGTCGAAGATATCATTCAGCATGGTAAAAGTCCGAAAGAAGTATTTATGAAACAAGGGAAAGAAGCATTGAAATCTTATGGAAGGGAAACAATAAAGAAAATATCAACACCAAAACGCATAAATAGATCATCGCGGTCTTTGAAAAAATCATTCTTCTCGCAAAATGGATCATGTGAATGCAGCAAGTCCGAGTTAGATGCTTCTGATGTTCTACCAACAATGACAATGGTGTTGGAATCACAATGGATAGAACATCACCCGATAAGCTCTTTGAATAATTCCGCACCGATAGAATTTGTAATTCCGCCTCAAACTGAAAAATGGACAGATGTGAATCAATCATATTTGTACCTGAAATTCAAAATCACAAAAGAATATGGAACAGAATTGGTTGATGCTACTGAAATTGCGCATATTAACAACTTTTTCCATAGCATGTTTAGTAGTATCGATATTTACCTAAATAACAAACTTGTAACGGCGAACGGAGATACCTATCCTTATCGAGCCAACATGGAGAATCTCTTGGCTTATTCTGGTGAATGTAAAGAAAATCAACTTGCCGCACTAGAAATGTGGTATCCAGATACCGCTAAACAGTTCACCGAAAACACTAAAGCTGGTCATAATGATAGATTGAAATCTCGCCAAGCAATCATAGAAGGTAGTAAAACAATAGAACTGTGTGGTCGTTTACACACAGATATATTTCTACAAGAGAAATACTTACCAAATGGAATTGAAATAAGAATTCGTCTCAATAAAGCGAATCCAAAATTCTCTTTAATTGGTCAAGACGAAGGAAAAATAGTGTTTGAAACGGCAGTTTTCAATATTCGTACAATTACGCTGATGCCAGTAGTAGCAAATAACTTGAATCAATCAAGAATACAGAGAAATATGAAAATACCGATTAGAAGAGTTTAAGTGAAAACATTCACTATTGGTACAGGCTTAGATCAAAAATTGAAGATCACCTTTTCAAGGACAATTGCCAAAGAGACTTTTCATAGGCTTGGTATCAAACAAACGTTATATATAGTCTGCCGGAGAAGCACTGTGTAGACGGGGAATCAACAGGTCTTGCCGGTAAGAGAGTCAGACGAGAAGTGAAGTCTCGGCTATTAAAACATAGTAATGCGATAGCGAACATCAAACGAGTCTGCGCACGCATATCTGTCAAAGGATACAATAGCAGTCATTGGTCAATTTATCCACGGTGTCAGCTCAGTACACAATCGGCACGAAGCCGGAGGTCAACTCAGTACACAATCGATTTCATCATGTCACCAGGTTACACATATCTATATAATAGAGTGTTCATATTGAAATCACTCATAATTGCATTGACATTTGGATAGGTAGGTTGTATTGTAGCCAATGTGATAAATTTGTATCCAGTACAAACAACACTAAGAGGCGTTGTGAACGACAGCCTGAACTAGTTAACTAGTCCACCACGTTTCCCTTGTTTCTGTTCTATATAAATATAGGTGCATAGAAGAACGCTCGATTTCACTGATTATATAGGAAAATGAAGTATCAATGTGAAGAGTGCTTAAGTGTCTATGCTTGGCAAGATAGTTTGAAGCGTCATATCAAAGTTAAACACACGCCTTCAGAACAACAACAACAACAACAGTATCATCAGCCACAACAACAACAACAACAACAACAACACCAACAACACCAACAACAACAACAACAACAGTATCACCAGCCACAACAACAACAACAACAGTATCATCAGCCACAACAACAACAACAACAACAACAACAACAACAACACCATTAACAACAACAACAACAACAGCCAGCAAGCGACATAACATCCTGCTTTGTTGATCCAATGGCTAAAATCCAGGAAGATTTTATTTTCAAGCATCCATTCACGGCATGTGTAAGTGGACCGACATCTAGTGGGAAGACGTACTTCGTGAAAACCTTGCTACAAAAGTCTGCCTCAAAAATATCACCCGCACCTGACAGAATAATATGGTTTTATAAATATTGGCAGCCCCTATATGACGAAATAAAGTATACCGTCACCCCTCATGTCAACTTTATACGAGGAATACCAGCAAACTTGGATTCTCTTATCAACCCCAGGTATAAAAATCTAGTTATACTCGATGACTTGATGCAAACTTCGTCAAAAGACCAGAGAATTAATGATTTGCATTCCGAAGGAAGTCACCATTTGAACTTATCTTTGATAAGTTTGAACCAGAATTTCTACTACAACAAAGATCCAACGCAACGACGAAATTGTCAATATTTGGTATTGTTCAATAACCCAATCGACAAGGGATTAATTTCAACATTATCAAGACAGATGTATCCCGAATGTCCTCAGCGTATGGTTCGAGAGTTTTCGGAAGCGACGAGTGAACCGTACGGTTACCTACTGGTGGATTTAAAAGCCGCAACACCGGACACATTACTTCTGCGACAGAATGTACTAAAAGAGCACACGAACCAACATATGGGTGAATGGAATGGCATGAAATATAATCTCCAAAAAGACAGAGAACACCCAGATGAACAGAATGGGATGAAAAAACATACAAAAGACACTGAGACCCAGGGTCAACAGAATGCGATGAAATACGATGACAGAGAACTCCCTGGTCAACAGAAGGGCATAGCATATAATTATATTGTGCCCCAGGGTCAACATAATGACTATACTAACGACATAAGGCCACCTGGTGAGCTCGATGAAATTAATAAGAAGAACCGTCAAAACATAGACATTCGAGAAGACATGTTGTACCCTTGTAATGACTGCGGGCTTTTGTTCGAAGATCATTATGATGTTCAGAGACACGTAAAAAACTGGTGTCAAGAAAATAAGTTAAAACGAAAATTAACTGAGGACACGGATGATAGTCAGAATAAGAAAATTAAATTGAATGAAGATGAATACTTCAAAAGTTTGTGTGATGAGAGTAGAGATAAAACACGTGAGGAATGGAGTGATATAATGGACACGTATAAGGAAAATGGCTCGAAAGAAACAGAAGCAAGAGTACAAGCTGACAAGGACCTTAAAAGTAAAGATATGAAGCAATTTATGACTGGTTATGCTATGACAATATTTGCGTATCTGCAGCTGCGCAATGGAACTCTGCACAACAGAGTCATGGATAAAGTCGACAAATATTTGAATAATGGTTATGGAGAATGTGATGCAGTGAAAATGTCAATATTAAAGTACAAACCGATGTTAGAAAAATTCATGGACGAAACAAATGACACTTCTGACGAAAGTGATGACAATTCGGACGATTAAATTTCAATAAACTTCATCAACATGATATTCTCGTTTTCGTTATATATCTATAAGCGGGGAGAAGCGATTGTAGAGCGAGAAACGATACATAAATGGTACATTAAGAGCCCGAAAATTTGAACTTTAAATATTGTTCTGTGTCATTTTAACTTTCACCCACTGCGCTTGTATTGTTAACAATCATTCAAAATGAGTGCCGTGTGTCCCTTTAGAGTGCATTGTGTTCCTTTAATATTCAAACACCAATATTGCATCACGTCCCTTGTTTCGTGTCACTTTAACATTCCACACCGTGCGTGCATTATCCCCCTTTAATTATGTCATAGCGTTGGTACATAGAAGACTGTATAACACTATGCCTATGTCTGTATATGTTGTCACATCGTGAGTGTATTGTCCACCTTTAATGGTGTCGTATCGTGTGTACATATAAGACTGTATAACACTATGTCTATGTATGTATGTGTTGGAACATTTAAGAAAGATGTGAAATATAAATGTCAAGACTCAGTTCATTCGTGTAGTAATTTCGTATCAGTTAAACGCTCTTCATTCGTGTATTACAAACAGGTAAGTTGCACTATTTTTGAAAGCAATCAAGGTGGCGTACCTCGGTGTGACATTTTCATTAAATTACAATAACCCTCGGCTGTGGTGTAACATGTTTATAGTTTATAGTCAAATAACCCAGAGTGATTTAATTCACAATGAAGTACACTGACACTCCACTGATAATTGACATACAACTGTATAAGTGAACATCAAGTAATGTGTGGCTCCAATGTGTGGGGGGTAAAGGACATCATACTGTTTTGACTAAATGACCATCTATTATTGAGTGTCTTATCACATGTACGTATTATGTATGCGTATTTTTGATAACTAATTATCGCGTTAATGCTAACAATGACACAGCTTATCAACCTTACGTGATCATAACCCGTTAAACAAGTAATGATGTTCAGACAAGCTATCGATAACTTAATTGAACGAGTCGGACCACACATAGCTGTCAACAGATATAATAGCAGTCATTTGGTCAATTTATCCAAGGTGTCACTCTTTTTCGACCTATACAGTGTTACCCTATTGACGCGTGTGATTATGTGTGTGTACATAATTGAAAATTTGTTCCATAGAATATGTCAGTTCATTCGGGGTAGTAATTTCGCATCACGCTCTTCGTCTGAGCGTGACTGCTTTCAAAATAGTACAACATCTCAATAATTCTTCCAATAATTCGCGATAATGCACGTGTGTCATATACTCAATAACTTCATCGGGATAGAGAAGTAAAGAATAAACGCTCTTTATTATTTATGTAAGAGTAATGGCGTCAAATTATTTCAGGTATTGTGGAGACAATTATATGATGTAATAGACGAGACTGCGTCTGATGATAAACACTGGAATGTATGCATTCATACCTATAGTGTCAATGTCCAAAATTACAGCGACTCGGACCAGTCCATACACATATAATTGGTATAAAGCTATTTCTAAACATCGATTAATAAAATTAACAGAGTTTCATGAAAAATATTTAAAATTTGTTTGAACAAAAATAGTTGGCCAATAACAAAAGATATTACACGCAAATAATTTAAAAACATTCGACATTTAATAGTCGGCCGAGATTATTTTCAGTAAGAGACCGAAAACTCAAAGTTTCATAAATTTTTGAGATTTGTTAAAACTTTTTTTTTGAAAATTTTGGAAAAAAAACATTAGGTTTTGAATTTTTTTGTTGAATATTTTAGTACAAACAATTTTACCGCCAAAAAATCTATTTTTAGATGTGGAGCGAACGAGACCCCCGTACTACTGACGCGGTGAAAATCAGGACAAGAAAAATGGGTTAAAAATCACGTGACTTCCGCCCCGCTTTTGCATAGCATCCTGGGAACAATAATATCAAATTGTGAAATCACGGAATCGGAAGTGGACCAAGTGGGATGGTTATGAAATTAGCAACTTCAGTTTTTCTGAACAATTCCTATGTTATGTAGGCTTATGAATTAGTTTCATTTTGACCATTTTCGTTGGTTAGCTGACCGAAAACCAGCGAAGACGTCATGACATGGTCCATGGCGTCATTTACGTCAGTTGGTTTTGTGGGCCAGAATCCAGACACATTTGGTCTTTACCGGAACCACCGATTTCACATCACTAGACTAAACGCAATTATATATACAAAATGGCCAAAGGACATTTTATATACAATATGCACACAATAAATATGGGATCCCTCCCTACAAACGTGTTGTTTGTTTGTTTGGTTTTCATTGTTCCTTTTTTGTTTGTTCTTCTTTTAAAACTAGTGAGTGCATATAAGATTATATTCTTCATCATGTTTTCAAATGTCATTTTGACTATCAGTTTGAATTTTTGACCATACAATGGGCTAATTCAGCTGCCTTCCACAATATATACACTTAAATGTGATTAAGAGACTTCTCTAAAGACTGTTTTCTAGAACAATACAGACTGGATTCAAACGAGAGATGTTTTCTATTGACAAGAGCTAGCTATATAGCATATGAAACTGTTCGCGCGAAAGATTTCCCCAGTGATATTTTGGGATATAGCGCCCATGTAAACATTTATATTTGTCATACATAAACGTGGGAAGTTGCTAGCTTTAGTTTGGCATGGATGTGTATGAGTTGTTTTAACGAGATACGTGGTGGCAGGGTGGTTGTACTGTAGTGTTCCGCGGAATGCGCCCCTCCAACTTTGGTGAAAGTATTCAACATTTTGAAATCCCATGACTGACACAGCAACAGTTGGAAACTACGTATATAGATGGAAATTGTTGTGGTTGCTCCACTACGTGTCACGTGCGATCTATTACAAAAGATGACGGATGGATTTACGAATATGAACGAAATTCTGTTCCAGACTTGAGTAATAGGCGGATGTTGATAAGATTTACTTTTATCTATAATTAGCAATAGGAGTTATCAGATCAGTCTGGCTATACCCCATACATTGGATATATCATGCTGCATTCATGCATCATGATAATCAACCCCAACCAAGGGAATATATAGATCAACTTCAGCAGAAACTAAACTGTCATGAGGCGGCTATTGTACGAAGAGCTCCATACATATTCACTTGATAAGTAATCCAGTTTGATCAGATAGACCTTAGTCTAAACAATATTTATTCCATGAATAATACAACAACAATAAGTATACGTTTGACCGTGGACTGGATTCGACATCAACTGTGCAGGCTTATGTGAGTCATTTCCGGGAATCATTTTACATTCACGCCATCTAACGAGGTGTGATGGTCCAGAAACACATCAGCGCTACTTGTATATGAGAAAAACTTATTCTATGCATACATGTAGTAATACAAAAATATGCTAATATCGCTGTAATACAAGTGAATATATTGCTTGACTTCTGGTTCAAATGTGTCACGATACAATCTTGGTCGTCATATTAATGCACACGTGGAAATGTACCGGTAATTAGAATGAACTGGTGACAAGAAGCAGTTTAAGCATGAGGCAGTCATCAACATTTCTTGCTCCAGATATATCTTTGCCAGAATGGTAGAAGGGATCATTTTGTGTTGATTTTCCATTCTAATTACCAAGAGTACCCATACAAGGATTCATTTTACGAAGACTGGGCTTTTATGGTTATTATGTCAGAAAACCGGCGGTATACATGTACCATGGTGAAATGGACAAGATTAAAGTATAGCTATACTATCCGAATAAGACCCCGGGCGATCTCCTGGTTTAAGCCAGTCACTGTTAGCTATACACAGTAATCTGATTGAGTCCGTCGCTAAACCTTTTAGTATACGGGTAGATATACTCAATCATTATCGATATGCATGAACGTATGGCGATCAAATGCATCAATTGAGCTCTGGTAGCTGACAGTGCCTGGAATTATTCTCTCCACATACCATATTGGTCACTATTAAATTTTTTATATAATATCAGAATAGAATTTGGCACAAGTCCATATACTTATCGTGCTTGAACATATATTTCGGTTTGTTTTATATAGTGAATGGTATGTTCTCACCGAAAGCCCATGTACGATAACGATTTGCGTATGTGTAATTCTTACACGGTGGGATATATTGCCGCCACATTGGCCGCCATCTCGATTACAATAAGATATTAATAACTTCGGATTACCTAAATAGGAGTGCATTCATCTATCTAACACCGAAATATCGTTCTCCTGTAGTGGACATGTTATTTGATGTATAATCAAATATAACGTTCGGCGAAGTTTCACGATGCTTATTTTAGAAAACAATTGTCATATGAACTCGCATTTTGAGTCATTGCGATAAGACAACTAATAGGAATGTGTCATAACATGGCGATTATTTATTTGGAAGAAACAAATTAGTCTACTTCATTCTCCTTCTACATGACAGAAAGGTAATTGGGTGAAAGAGGCTAAAATTTGCGTATTATCGAAATTTGGTCGCCATTTTTGAAGCCATCTTGGATTAAGTTGACAGTATCTGGATACAGTTAAATGTAGATACCTTATGTAATGATCCCACTCATTTCCAATACCGATTAATTCCAATTTTCATACCACTTCCTTTAAACTATCGAATTTGGAGAAGAAAATCAAAGTTATGATCCAATATATCAATTATTTTGATGCCTAAGTGATTCGTCATCAAGAATGAAGAGAGATATGTTCTCTAATCGTCACCAGTTCGATACAATCGGAAATGATGTGGGCGACTTATATGGAAAATCATCAATTTTCCCACTTCCGGTCGACATTTTGGCGGCCATCTTTGATCGAGAGGACAAATTTTTATATATAAATATAACATAGCGTCACACCATACACTTTACAAAAGGATTGTCATATATTTTATATATCACAATTATATTTTTATCATGAAATCCAACAATAGCGAACTTAAGAAAATGAGCATGGCGGCCATCTTTGTGACGTCATCAGACCACCCAGTCGCGACCTAGGGGGTCTAACAATTTTTTTTATGAAGTAGAGACCATATACTGGCTCATGAGCATGGTCTCTATATTTTTTCATGATTTTCCCACGGGAGCCCAAAATCGGAATCGGATATAAGCTCGGATATAAGCTCGTTGGCTGCTCGGGTGCCTCGTTGTCTGCTCTGAGTGCCTCGTTGGCTGCTCTGATTGCCTCGTTGGCTGCTCAGAGTGGCCTCAGATTGATTGGAGCGGACTTCGATCTATTCCCCGCGTATGGTAATTACTGGCTCGGATACCCGGCGTTCCTCGGACAAATAAAGTTATATTTGCGTACACCCAGAGAAACGAAACGGTCGTATATGTTAGGGGTTAGTAATGCCTGTTTCTCTCAAGTTATCGACTTGTGGAATGGAACTTTGGCATAAATCACGAAATGGGGCTACCCTGTATACCCGATAGCACACGGATCACCTTGATGCGAGGGCTGGGGCGTCGCGATGGGTTGTGGAATTTAGTATGACCGAGAGGGATCGCTCAGTTTTCAGAACATATTCTTCCAGTGCCCCATCTGTTAAAATATTGAATGCACCATAGAGGTCACAATTCCAAGCGCCAACTTCTAATAGATATTTTTAAAAATTAAAACATAACTTGCAATATCGAATAAGAAAACAGTTTTTATGTTCGTGAATTGAATGGAGCTTTGGCGAAGGTAAACAAACCAGACCACACCAGTCAAACTCCATGCAGGGTTTACCTCCCTTTATGACTCGGTAAGACCGCTGCTATACCGGCGACATTTTACCCACATTTTGTGGACTTCCGCGATATTAAGATACATGTATATACTAGGCGAACACACACATTATCGCGAAACTGTGTGATTTGGTTCTCCGGTTATTTTATCAACACAAAAGTCTAAACACGACATTGTCACAACTCGCACGGCAAGTCAAACACAAGAGTTCTAATTAGCTTGAGAAAATCGTCAACAAAACTACCGCTCTGATTTTCCATTCTGTCATTTCGCCCAATTTGGGCGGTTCTCTATTGGTGGTTAATTGTGCAACGTGTGTGCCAAGGAAAAACAGACGCAGCATTTGTGTAAATGTTAGCCCAAACTACATTTCGGCTCCATTTAAAGTAACGACAGTTATGTTATTTATTTCGAGGAATAATACCGCATCAGATGAATTCAGCCCAAATATGTTAACAGTTTTCGTGTAAAAAATTTGCAGTAGGTTAGCGTTATTTGGTATTTGTGGATGTCCTTTAACATGGCGAAAATAGACTACTGCGCTTGAATGTATAGCAACTTAAAAATCAATAACAGAGGCATTCTCTGTCAAATACAGTCGCTCTATTTACGATATTAATTGCTGAACTTTCTAAATTAAACTACGCGAAAACGGGTACCTACTGTAAATTATGGAATGTGTCGGAATCGGCCTAATCGCCCCACGGCCAACTCGCCCCAGTCGACGTGTGCCAATTCGGTACACACTATAAAATGTATCCGAGGCAGAGGCCGGCTCGAAATAAAAGTTGTATACGGGTGTTATATAGCGTTTGGTCCGTTGTTTCTGAATGAATATTATTGAAATTTGGTGTATATGTCCCGGCTGGGACATGGAATACAACAACGTTTGAATTGTTTTTAAATTTACAAATTTGTTGATTTTATTCATTTTTTTTAGTTCTGAAACACACTATAAAGTGTATGCGACCGGCTCCAAAATAAAAGGCGTGAGCGGACTTGATGTCGCATTATCTTCTTTGTTTATAAATGGACAAGACTGAAATTTAGTACATATGTCCGGGTTATGACATGAACAACATTAACGTTTGAATTGTTCTTAAATTCACAAATTTGTTGATTTTATTCAACTTTTCGTTCTTTCATTCTATAAAGTGTAAACGGCCGGCCCCATTTAAAAGGTTAAGCGGCTTATGTGCTTAGTGTTATAGGTAATCGGATTAACTAATTGGCGACTCTAAACTATTCTGTTTTGGGGTATTTGAGCTTTTTTGTGAAATAATAATTTAGGACGTGAATACATTTATTTTAAATGATAACTTTATTTAATGATAATACACACATAAAATATAATAACGAACATGAGACATACATGATTTATAAACTGTTAACAAAAGATATCAAATTCAATACATGACAAAGATGACTCAGTGAAGTTTATAAAGTGAACATAAAAACATTAAGGTAAGAATCTTTTTAAGGAATGTAACTTGATTTAATGATAATAAACACATAAATTAAAATAACAAACATGAGACATACATGATTTATAAACTGTTAACAAAAGATATCAAATTCAATACATGACAATGATGACTCAGTGAAGTTTATAAAGTGAACATAAAAATATTAAGGTAAGAATCTTCTTAAGCATTACTAAACCCTTTAGCACAGACCCAGTCCACTTCACTCATCCGATCATCACCAAACTTCATATTTATCTTGATATTGATCTATCAGATGAGAGCTATCAAATATTTTTTGAATTTCATAGGAAAAAATGGTCGCCAGCGGCAATATTGCATTTACGTTATATGTTATCGCGTCATGTCGATATCTAGTATTACTTAGAAATTTCACCTTTCCAGATTCATAATTGCTCCATTGACTGTAACAGATGAAATTACCCCCCTCTTCGAATAGAGTGTCACTGAGACTTTATTTTGTCAGACTGTCTGTATAGTCACTGATTATATGTGGCAATAATCTGTAATAAGATGTAGCACTATTTATTTTATATTTACATGTAGTGCTGTTTTTATACAACAATTCTAATCCCCCCTAGATCATCATGTGATCGAACATACATCGCGTGTGAGGACCTGGTTGAATTTAGGGGGGTTTTATGGATCACTTCTGTCCTCAAGCTAGATTATACTTATGCCATTTAATGGCATGTTCCTAACGTGGAGGGGTAGATATGCTTGAGACCCCACCACTCTTCAATTCACACCAAGTTCTCAGCTGTCATGTTCGGATATTAGAACCCATAGCCATGATATATGGTTTATTTTGTGTATACTAGTAATATAGTTATTTTCAGTACCTTTATATACCAGTACTGTGTATAACAGTGCATATAAATGAATCGATGTGTACATGTATATTGATTCAACGGATTCAGTGGTTTTGTCCATCAGTCTATCAAATTTGCGGGGGAAACATGTTCACCAGCAATACACCCTGCTAAATTTCAAATTTGAATCAATTGGCGCACCCTGTAGCCAGCTTTTATTGGAGAACTTTTTCTCATGTGGATATTTTGGGTCACCACTAGATGTGAGCCATATTTTGTTCTCAGACTTTCCTTGTGAAAACATCACTGCCAGCGGTGATCTTGAATTTTAATATTTTTATGGCTAAATAATTTGGTTGATCCTACAGACGACATCCCTTGTCCGATCGTCATCAAATTCCACAATGATCTTCTGGATAACCAGGGTGAGAGTAATCTAATTTTTCCGAATTTCGTTAAAAAACATGACCACAGGCAGCAATTTGGTATCTTACTCTTTGCATGACTGAATTGTTTAGCAACTGTACAGACATATCCCTCATCTGATAGTCACCAAACTTCATATTGATCTTCGGGGTGACAACTAGATGGGAGCTATCGAATGCTTTGAATTTTTTTGGAAAACATTGTCGCCAGCAGTCATCTTCTATTTTGGTTTTTATATACATGTATACCTCTTCATGCGGATAGCCAGTATTACGTAGGTACTTCAACTTTCCGCATTCCTGTCATCATTTGAATTATAAAAATTTACCTGATACATGCACCCTTAAAAATTTGTTTCGTCGTATCTATTTTAATAACCCGTATGGTAATATTGATATAGATATATTTGTCAAACATTTCTTTGTACAATATACAGGTATTTAGAAGCAAATTTGATTTTTGAGACAATGCAATTTTTTTTAGATTGGGTGGGATACGAACCCCGGCCCGACGGCGAGCGCGCCTTGCGACTCAAAGTCCGACGTCAATGCCACACGGCCACCGAAGCAACCCCAAAAAAGGAAGCTCGAATGGCCGCTGTATTCCGACGTCGCACTTAGGACACTATATTCACATTTTAAGGTCTCTATATATATATATGTATATATAGGAGGTACGGCACAGCAGCAATGTTATATATTGTATGCCTCCGAAACATGGCGAGCATTACTCTTAGAACATGCTTGGGACTATACAACACACCAGGCGCCTATTTTTAGAAGCAAATTTGATTTTTGAGACAATGCAATTTTTTTGAGATTGGGTGGGATACGAACCCCGGCCCGACGGCGAGCGCGCCTTGCGACTCAAAGTCCGACGTCAATACCACACGGCCACCGAAGCAACCCCCCAAAAAAAGGAAGCTCGAATGGCCGCTGTATTCCGACGTCGCACTTAGGACACTATATTCACATTTTAAGGTCTATATATATATATGTATATATAGGAGGTACGGCACAGCAGCAATGTTATATAGTTTATGCCTCCGAAACATGGCGAGCATTGCTCTTAGAACCACAGGTCCTCAGAACAAAAATTGACCCCACCCCCAATAATACTTAATCCTATAGAAAGGTATCCAACTTGGCCCGGCCTAATTTGTTATTATTTTTACAATGTCCACAATCAGGTTAAAATATACCAAAATAAATTTTGTAACATAAATGCCTCATATATAGTTAGAAAGATATGTTATTACTCTTCAATTTGTTGCATCCCCTGTAAAAATTGGTTAAGAAAAACTCTGGTTATGAGCACAGGTCTGACGCAAACCGACTGTAAAATTTCACTCGTTCGACATGATGTCCGCTAAACTCGATAAAAAAGTGCGATTTTTACACCGACTTTGGCTTCAAAAACACAATAAACGGTTAGTAGAATATATATATTATACATCATTAGGGACATGACAATCTGCGGGATGGGATGGGATATGGGACAAAACGACAATCTGCGGGACAGAATTTCAAAATGCGTGGGACGGCCGATATCTCGAGGAATACAGGGCGTAGGGGGGCTCATTTTGGTGTCTAACGAAAGGCACACGTTCGCCCTATCCAAACATATTAATCCCACCACTAACCAAACACCAGAAGTTGCATTATTTGATCGACAACTGACCTAACATGGGGTGGAATTTGGGATAGCATGACAATCTGCGGGACAGGATTTTCAAATTGCGTGGGACGACCGATAGCTCGAGGAATACAGCGCATAGAGGGCTACTTTTGGTGTCCAACGAAAGGTCCACATTCGCCCTATCGACACATATTAACCCCGCCACTGACCGGACACCGGAAGTTACATTATCCGGTCGACAACTGACCTAACATAAAATGCCACAAACACGAAAAACTGCGTTCGACATTAATGTTTAGAATTTAGATTTCTCGATGAATACACTAGCAAACAACAAGTTTTAGGTATCAAATAACGCAGTGGAGTACTGTTCAATCGTTTTTAGCTACAATATGGCTGTTTTAGTGCGAATATTGTAATGGCGAACACGCAAACACGCTCCGATAAAACAGCTAAAAATAGACTCGATGTTTACAATTACAGGATCGATTTCAGCCAGTATATTCAATATAATGGGGCGTATAGTATATCAAAATGTAGAATTAGACACAGGGAATGCATTTTTTTCCAAATGGGTCCACCAGGCGGTGAAATTGTTGCAGAAGATATTCTCACTTATTTTTATTTCAGTTGTGACTAAAATCCCAGATGCCGGAGCCCAGCGACTAAAAGCCAAGTTACAAAATAGATCAACTGGTTTGAACGAATGAATATGTCAATGGTAAGACTATTCAAAAGAATATTCAAATCAAATAGTGTTTATAAACTTAAAAACTTATGTGTCTGCCATTCATATGCGGTGGAGGTTCTCATATTATCTGCCAGTCATACGAGGGGGAGGTTCTCATATGAACATATTATCTGCCGGTCATACGCGGTGGAGGTTCATATTATCCGCCGGTCATACGCGAGGGAAGTTCTCATATTATCCTCCGGTCATACGCGGGGGAGGTTCTGATATGAACATATTATCTGCCGGTCATACGCGGTGGAGGTTCATATTATCCACCGGTCATATGCGAGGGAGATTCTCATATTATCCTCTGGTCATACGTTGGGGAGGTTCTCATATAAACATATTTTCCGCCGGTCATATCCTCCCTCGGGTGTGACCGGTGGATAATATGAGAACCTCCCTCGCATATGACAGGCAGATAATATGTTCATATGAGAACCTCCACCGTGTATGACCAGTGGATAATATGAACCTTCACCGCGTATGACCGGCAGATAATATGTTCATATGAGAACCTCCACCGCGTATGACCGGCGGATAATATGTTCATATGAGAACCTCCACTGCGTATGACCGGCGGATAATATGTTCATATGAGAACCTCCCCTACGTATGACCGGTGGATAATATGAACCTCCACCATGTATGACGGCAGATAATATGTTCATATCAGAACGTCCCCCACCTATGACCGAAGGATAATATGAGAACTTCCCTCGCGTATGACCGGCGGATAATATGAACCTCCACCGTGTATGACCGGCGGATAATATGTTCATATGAGAACCTCCACCGCGTATGACCGGCGGATAATATGTTCATATGAGAACCTCCACTGCGTATGACCGGCGGATAATATGTTCATATGAGAACCTCCCCTACGTATGACCGGTGGATAATATGAACCTCCACCGTGTATGACCGGCAGATAATATGTTCATATCAGAACCTCCCCCACATATGACCGAAGGATAATATGAGAACTTCCCTCGCGTATGATCGGCGGATAATATGAACCTCCACCGCGTATGACCGGCGGATAATATGTTCATATGAGAACCTCCCCAACGTATGACCGGAGGATAATATGAGAACCTCCCTCGCGTATGACCGGTGGATAATATGAGAACCTCCCTCGCGTATGACCGGTAGATAATATGAACCTCCACCGCGTATGACCGGCGGATAATATGTTCATATGAGAACCTCCCCAACGTATGACCGGAGGATAATATGAGAACCTCCCTTGCGTATGACCGGTGGATAATATGAGAACCTCCCTCGCGTATGACCGGCGGATAATATGTACCTCCACCGCGTATGACCGGCGGATAATATGTTCATATCAGAACCTCCCCCACATATGATCGGAGGATAATATGAGAACTTCCCTCGCGTATGACCGGCAGATAATATGAACCTCCACCGCGTATGACCGGCGGATAATATGTTCATATGAGAACTTCCACCGCGTATGACCGGTGGATAATATGAACCTCCACTGCGTATGACCGGCGAATAATATGTTCATATCAGAACCTCCCCCACGTATGACCCGAGGATAATATGAGAACCTCCCTCGCGTATGACCGGCGGATAATATGAACCTCCACCGCGTATGACCGGCAGATAATATGTTCATATGAGAACCTCCCCTATGTATGACCGGAGGCTAATATGAGAACCTCCCTCGCGTATAACCGGTGGATAATATGAGAACCTCCCTCGCGTATGACCGGCGGATAATATGTTCATATGAGAACCTCCCCTATGTATGACCGGAGGCTAATATGAGAACCTCCCTCGCGTATAACCGGTGGATAATATGAGAGCCTCCCTCGCGTATGACCGGCGGATAATATGACCTCCACCGCGTCTGACCGGCGGATAATATGTTCATATCAGAACCTCCCCCACGTATGACCGGAGGATAATATGAGAACCTCCCTCGCGTATGACCGGCGGATAATATGAACCTCCACTGCGTATGACCGGCAAATAATATGTTCATATGAGAACCTCCCCTATGTATGACCGGAGGCTAATATGAGAACCTCCCTCGCGTATAACCGGTGGATAATATGAGAACCTCCCTCGCGTATGACCGGCGGATAATATGTTCATATGAGAACCTCCCCATCGTATGACCGGAGGATAATATGAGAACTTCCCTCCCGTATGACCGGTGGATAAAATGAACCTCCACCGCGTATGACCGGCAGATAATATGTTCATATCAGAACCTCCCCTGCGTATGACTGGAGGATAATATGAAAACTTCCCTCGCGTATGCCCGGCGGATAATATGATCCTCCACCGCGTATGACCGGCAGATAATATGTTCATATGAGAACCTCCCCTACGTATGACCGGAGGATAATATGAGAACCTCCCTCGCGTATGACCGGTGGATAATATGAGAACCTCCCTCGCGTATGACCGGCGGATAATATGTTCATATGAGAACCTCCACCGCGTATGACCGGCGGATAATATGTTCATATGAGAACCTCCCCTACGTATGACCGGTGGATAATATGAACCTCCACTGTGTATGACCGGCGGATAATATGTTCATATCAGAACCTCCCCCACATATGACCGAAGGATAATATGAGAACTTCCCTCGCGTATGATCGGCGGATAATATGAACCTCCACCGCGTATGACTGGCGGATAATATGATCATATGAGAACCTCCCCAACGTATGACCGGAGGATAATATGAGAACCTCCCTCGCGTATAACCGGTGGATAATATGAGAACCTCCCTCGCGTATGACTTGCGGTTAATATGTTCATATGAGAACCTCCCCATCATATGACTGGAGGATAATATGAGAACCTCCCTCGCGTATGACCGGTGGATAATATGAACCTCCACCGCGTATGACCGGCAGATAATATGTTCATATCAGAACTTCCCCCGCGTATGACTGGAGGATAATAAGAACACTTCCCTCGCGTATGACCGGCGGATAATATGAACCTCCACCGTGTATGACCGGCAGATAATATGTTCATATGAGATCCTCCCCCGCGTATTACTGGCAGATAATATGAAAACTTCACCGCATATATGAATGGCGGACACATAAGTTTTTAAGTCTATAAACACTATTTGATTTGAATATTCTTTTGAATAGTCTTACCATTGTCATATTCATTCGTTCAAACCAGTTGATCTATTTTGTAACTTGGCTTTTAGTCGCTGGGCTCCGGCATCTGGGCTTTTAGTCACAACTGAAATAAAAATAAGTGCGAATATCTTGGAGCGAATTTCTGCAACAATTTCACCGCCTGGTGGACCCATTTGGAAAATATTACATTCCCTGTGTCTAATTCTACATTTTGATATACTATACGCCCCATTATATTGAATATACCGGCTGAAATCGATCCTGTAATTGTAAACATCGAGTCTATTTTTAGCTGTTTTATCGGAGCGTGTTTGCGTGTTCGCCATTACAATATTCGCACTAAAACAGCCATATTGTAGCTAAAAACGAATGCACAGTATTCCACTGCGTTATTTGATACCTGAAACTTGTTGTTTGCTAGTGTATTCATCGAGAAATCTAAATTCTAAACATTAATGTCGAACGCAGTTTTTCGTGTTTGTGGCATTTTATGTTAGGTCAGTTGTCGACCGGATAATGTAACTTCCGGTGTCCGGTCAGTGGCGGGGTTAATATTTGTGGATAGGGCGAATGTGGGCCTTTCGTTAGACACCAAAATTAGCCCTCCATGCGCTGTATTCCTCGAGCTATCGGCCGTCCCACGCAATTTGAAAATCCTGTCCCGCAGATTGTCATGCTATCCCAAATTCCACCCCATGTTAGGTCAGTTGTCGATCAAATAATGCAACTTCTGGTGTTTGGTTAGTGGCGGGGTTAATATGTTTGGATAGGGCGAACGTGTGCCTTTCGTTAGACACCAAAATGAGCCCCATACGCCCTGTATTCCTCGAGATATCGGCCGTCCCACGCAATTTGAAATTCTGTCCCGCAGATTGTCGTTTTGTCCCATATCCCATCCCATCCCGCAGATTGTCATGTCCCCATCATTAGCAGCGGAATTGTTTACTGGCCCACCCAAACCAATCACGCTACATCACGGCATCGTATCTCTCGTATTTATTGAAAAATTCAGTTTCATAAACCCGGAAGGAAAGTGAATTTTTCCAAAGGCAGCCATTGGTGTTCGCTAGCATTATGTGTACTCTCTATAGTTCATACCCAACACAATATATAACGAAGAAGTAGTGTATACTACTGTATATACGCTCTAAATATTTATGGAGTTATATTTCTGTCCATATGTATGTTTTCAAATCGGCATTCGTGTTAATTCAGTCTTTGTGTATTTATTTAACTATATATTGTGTTGAGTATGAACTATAGAGAGTACACATAATGCTAGCGAACACCAATGGCTGCCTTTGGAAAAATTCATTTTCCTTCCGGGTTTATGAAACTGAATTTTTCAATAAATACGAGTGATACGATGCCGTGATGTAGCGTGATTGGTTTGGGTGGGCCAGTAAACAATTCCGCTGCTAATGATGTATAATATATATATTCTACTAACCGTTTATTGTGTTTTTGAAGCCAAAGTCGGTGTAAAAATCGCACTTTTTTATCGAGTTTAGCGGACATCATGTCGAACGAGTGAAATTTTACAGTCGGTTTGCGTCAGACGTGTGCTCATAACCAGAGTTTTTCTTAACCAATTTTTACAGGGGATGCATCAAATTGAAGAGTAATAACATATCTTTCTAACTATATATGAGGCATTTATGTTACAAAATTTATTTTGGTGTATTTTAATCTGATTGTGAACATTGTAAAAATAATAAAAAATTAGGCCGGGCCAAGTTGGATACCTTTCTATAGGATTAAGTATTATTGGGGGTGGGGTCAATTTTTGTTCTGGGGACCTGTGCTTAGAACATGATTGGGACTATACAACACACCAGGCGCCTATTTTTAGAAGCAAATTTGATTTTTGAGACAATGCAAATTTTTTGAGATTGGGTGGGATACGAACCCCGGCCCGACGGCGAGCGCGCCTTGCGACTCAAAGTCCGACGTCAATACCACACGGCCACCGAAGCAACCCCAAAAAAGGAAGCTCGAATGGCCGCTGTATTCCGACGTCGCACTTAGGACACTATATTCACATTTTAAGGTCTCTATATATATGTATATATAGGAGGTACGGCACAGCAGCAATGTTATATATTTTATGCCTCCGAAACATGGCGAGCATTGCTCTTAGAACATGCTTGGGACTATACAACACACCAGGCGCCTATTTTTAGAAGCAAATTTGATTTTTGAGACAATGCAAATTTTTTGAGATTGTGTGGGATACGAACCCCGGCCCGACGGCGAGTGCGCCTTATATAACATTGCTGCTGTGTCATACCTCCTATATATACATACGGTATTTAGTTTGTAACTAAATCTAGAAATATATAATACTAGCTGGTGGACCCGACTTCGTCCGGGATGTTCCCCTCTGATTTTCGGAGAATTGCGCGATTTAACCTTGAATTGACCATTTTAAAGGTGAAGGTCATGTCGGGGTAACGATTTGACCCGTCCAAAACACTTCCCGGACAAAAGTGCCCGACAAAAGTACCCGTCGAAATCCGCCCGGCTTTACCCGATTTGACCTTGAATTGACAATTTTGAAGGTCAAGGTCAGGTCGGGGCATGATTTGACCCATCCAAAACACTCCTGGGACAAAAGTAACGGTAGGTATCAAATTTCGTTGAAATCCTTCCGTTTTACCAGATTTGACCTTGAATTGATCTTTTTGAATGTCACAGTCAGGTCGGGGTCAAGTTTTGACCAGTCCAAAATACTCCCTGGAAATAATTTCCCCTAGGTATCAAATTTCGTCAAATCTCTTATCTGTCCGGCAGTTTTCCCGGCCATAACAAACAAACAGACAGACAAAACTCCCAAAATATATATTAGACTAGCTAGCTGATGTACCCGACTTCGTTCTGGCTATTTAGGGATTTCTTTGTGATCGCCTCCATCTGGACAGTACCCAGTATATACAGCGTCTGGACAAACTATTGTTCAAATGGTCCAGAAACATGCCTATATCAGCACGTTCCAGGACATGGTCCCACGTGAATTTGGACCCGTCCATATTGCTCCCGGGATCGAAGTAGTCCTACACACAAAATTTTAGTCGGATCGGTCAAGGTCCAGAAACATGCCTATGAGCGAGGTCAAGTTGACACGTTAAATACCAAATCCGAGTCGGATCGGTCGAGCAGTGTTATAGTCTATAACACATACGCACATGCATTCATACATACACACATACATACAGATATTCCAAAATGTATAATCGATAGCTACAACAATTCTATGGTAGATAGTTCACGGGCGACCTGATGCATGCATCTTAGTTTCTTGTTATATTTTAGTGAGGGAATTGTTCTCAACGCACAGACAATTTGACTTTGGAGCCATCGGGTTTCGCCATTTTTGCTGGAAAACCCCATGCTAAATATAGAAACACAGACTAGTACCCAGCCTGACAGAGTCAGAAAAGAATTATGACTGGTGCGCTCTGGTAGAACCGAGGCAGCATGGGAGGTAAACCCTGCATGGAGTCTGTGTAAACAAGTGACCTTGACCTTGACATCGCTCATATAGCCAGACGGAGGCGATCACAAAGATATCCCTGAATAGCCCGGACGAAGTCGGGCACATCAGCTAGTCTAATATATATATTGGAACTTCTGTCTGTCTGTCTGTCTGTCTGTCTGTCTGTCTGTGTCTTATAGACTCGAAAACTGTTTGACCGATCCGACTCGAGTTTGGTATGTAAGCCTACTTTGATCCCGGGAACAATATGGGCGGGTACAATTTGACGTCCGACCATGTACTTGACATTGACCTCGCTCATATACGCTCATATAGGCATGTTTCTGGACTTTCTCCGACTCGAGTTTCGTATGTAGGCCTACTTTGATCCCTGGAACAATATGGGCGGGTCCAATTTCACGTGCGACTGTGTCCTTGACCTTGATCTCGCTCATATACGCTCATATGGGCATGTTTCTGGCAAAGAAATCCCTAAATAGCTATGAATTTAGATATGAATTTAGAGCATTGTCCAATGATGTCTTAGACTTTACATACGGAATACGGAATACCAGTTAATAGCCATATGGAATTTTCCGGATAAATTTTCTATTGCCGTACGAACGCCGGTCACCCCGCAGTGTCCACGTCTAAAATGATCTAAAATGACGATGATCGACGACCTGTATGTCAAACCGTGAATTTATTGTGACAAAATTCGCATTTATATTATTATTATGATCATTTTTTTGGAAGGTGGCGAAGGTCGGCGTACGAATACCGGTATTTTTGGAATACCGAATACCTCCTAACAGACGGGCCGGAATACGGCGTACCTCATAACAGGGCATGGAATACGGCGTGTGAAAGGGGGGGGGTGGGGGCCTCATATAATCACAAACGCCTGGGCCGATTCCTAAACTTCCTGAACCAATCGATCGACTAAAAACTATACTTTACAAATCTGGTACACAATTCTAGGATAAACTATTCGACAACTGATAAAAACAGACGATGACCAAATATTCACGCCGATCACCGGCTCGATGGCCACGCTTTGCTGCAGGAGAAAACAGACCGTCGATTTCAAACTCATTATATATATCGATAAAAAAACACACCTTTTGTACAACACTTCATAACCTTTTGGCAACTATGTGATACTGAACCGGACTTGGTATTGTTTTGAAAGTTTATAGGCAATAAATTATTGTTCACCACTAAAGCGATTTTTGATTAAATACTGTTGTAGTTGTTGTAACTGGATGATACAGGGGCCGTCGAATCGGTGTGTAGATCTTTAAGATGAGTGGCCATTGACATCGTTTGCTTCGTGTGTATCTGTGATGTGCACCTCCACGACGCAACGTGGCTTTAACCACCACAAACACTCAATTTATCACTTGGAAATGCGCCCTAATATATATATATCACATTAACTTTTACTGTCTGTTGTTGATCAAACCTCCTGCACCACTTAGCCACTTTATTAACTGAGCCTTCTCTTATTGTGCATGTCGTCATGCACGTATGCATGCATGTAACTAGACTATAATGACACTCGTTTGTTATAAGTTATGTGACTAGACCAGTGGCAGCTTCATTTAATAAGACGGCGACCCTTTTAAGAGGTATAGTTCGCAATAGACGGGTTCAATACCAAGATGTCGTATATTGCATTCCTTGTGGCTGTTGTGTTTATTAACGGGAGTTTCGGTGAACTGGTAGTGGTCGACTTGACCCATATGCTTGACGCCGACACACTTTTCTGGCCATCCTATCCCAGATTCAACCTGACCAGCATGTATAAAGGGAGAACCGACGCCGGTTATTGGTAAGTCGCAATTTAAAGTGATGTGAAACACTCTGGTAGGTGATCAAATAGAAATGGATAACAATACTCCTCAAAGTAGTTATATTTACAAATATTATATCCAAATTGATTGCATAAACCGGCATTCTTATATATTAATTAAATAACGTGACTCTTGATGGCGATATCGCTTTCGTTAGTTTGTCATCGATAGATGCGTCCCGAATCGAGAAGTAAATATTTACTATTGAGCGTAGTTCAGACGATGTTTTCTATGTAGTGGTATGGTCGATTTGCTTGAGATTTTCGGCGAGGTTAGTAGAATGTTACATTCCTTCAGTTAACATAGCGCCTGCATATTAACTTATCAGTTGCACGCACCCGAACAAGTGCATAATATGTCTTCAAGTAAGCCGTCAAAGACAAGCAGTCATGCCTGACACATCACCAATGCGCCTGAAGTCGAAATCGGCTCTTGCATTGCCACTAATACAGATATACGTCCCAAATGCAACGATTATATTTATATTATAGTTTAACCCTTTCAGTGCCAAGACCAATTTTTATATCAACCCGTATGTCCTTGATCATTTTTCAAATTCATTGATTATAATAATGTGTCTTTGTGTGACCCATGAACATTATGTGAGTAAAGGGGGATGCCCAATAGCAGTAGAGTCCACAAATAGAGGTACCATGTCTTGCCCACCGGAAGCTGACATAAGCTAATGATAGGCAGAGCACCCTGCTGTAAAGGCAGTTTCTGATATATAGTCATAAAGAATAGGAACAGAAAAGATAGCAGGAACCAAAAGAACACATATCGATTTGTGTTATGATTTATGTTTCATAATAAGAATTAATTTAAGCTTTGTATCTTTATGTGACCCACAGATGTGAGTAAAGGGGGGATGCCCTATAGCAGAAGAGTCCACAAATAGAGGTACCATGTCTTACCCACCGGAAGCTGACATAAGCTAATGATAGGTAGAGCACTCTGCTGCAGTATAGGCAATTTATGATATATAGTCATAAAGAATAGGAAAATAAAAGATAGCAGAAACCCAAAGAACACATACAATGTTTATGTTATGATTTATGTTTCATATTAGTTTTGTGATCCCATAATATATGTGCAGGTGGATGCTCGCATCCCGGTCCCACATCATAGAGGTACCCCTGTCTTGAACCCCGGCAGCGGAAACTCCACTAATGATGTCCAGAGCAGTCGACCTTGCGGCAGTTTACAAAATGTCAGGACAAGAGTAACAAAGGCATATAATATATGTCTAGAATTCCTTGGATTATCCGATCTTTATCATATTCCCGTGTGAAAAGAAACTAATAGATTAAACGCTCTTTATATTGGGCGTGACATATTGACCCAAAATCAACAACCCCGATGTGACAACACACGCGAAAACTCTCGGGCGGACCCCAAACCAGGACCCAACCTCCACCCCGGACCAGTAATCCCAGTAAAACCAGTATGGACTTACCAATGCCCTCACATGGGGACGAACATGGAAGGAAATCCCAACAAAAAAGGGGGATCCCTATTACATAGGGGAAGTTGGCCGGCGGTCACCGAACACGCGGTCCCGACCTGCACTCTGTGTTAGAAAACCCAAATACTAAATTACAGTTTATCCAGTTGACACCCACCCAAAGCACCACACATGAGCCAAAACCGAGTGATGGACAGACAGACGGTCGGACAGATCAATAACACAATGCGCACGCTCCACTATAAAAAAGGGCATAATCTATGATTACATATTGATTTTTATATATAAATATATTCATGTCGCACGGAAGTTGGAACCCCTGATAATATGTATATATCCACTGGTAGTCAAACAATACACATCCATGTATATGCATGCGTGTATATGGCCGTTTGGGTCCCAGATAATAATATTAACAATCATGCTTAACACATCGCATGTTACCGCCAAACAAACGCCATTTGAATGAATGTGTTTGATGATGCAGCTAATTGTTAGCGAGTGAACAGTGTTGATTTTGGGTCAATATGTCACGCCCAATATAAAGAGCGTTTAATCTATTAGTTTCTTTTCACACGGGAATATGATAAAGATCGGATAATCCAAGGAAGTCTGGACATATCTCATATGCATTTGTTACTCTTGTCCTGTCATTTTGTAAACTGCCGCAAGGTCGACTGCTCTGTGCATCATTAGTGGAGTTTCCCATAGGGAATCCCCCCTTTACTCACATCTGTGGGTCACATAAACCAGAAATATGGGTTGATACAAAAATCTGACTTGGGACTGAAAGGGTTAAGATTGTCTATCTCGCTCGGGTCACATTTACAACATCAACTGAAGACAATATATACATGTTAAAACTATCGAGCTCAAGACTACAACTAGCTATTTTGATGATAAAATACAGATAAACAAAAGATTGGGTATATTATTTGTCTATAAATACAGATAAACAGAAGATTGGGTATATTATTTGTCTATAAATACAGATAAGCAGAAGATTGTGTATATTAATTATTTGTCTGTAAATACAGATAAACAGAAGATTAATTATTTGTCTGTAAATACAGATAAGCAGAAGATTTGGTATATTGTTTGTCTGTAAATACAGATAAACAGAAGATTGGGTTTATTATTTGTATATAAATACAGATAAACAGAAGATTGGGTATATTATTTGACTATAAATACAGATAAACAGAAGATTAATTATTTGTCTGTAAATACAGATAAGCAGAAGATTGTGTATATTGTTTGTCTATAAATACAGATAAACAGAAGATTGGGTATACTATTTGTCTGTAAATACAGATAAACAGAAGATTGGGTATATTGTTTGTCTATAAATACAGATAAACAGAAGATAGGGTTTATTATTTGTCTATAAATACAGATAAACAGAAGATTTGGTATATTATTTGTCTATAAATACAGATAAACAGAAGATTGGGTATATTGTTTGTCTATACATACAGATAAACAGAAGATTGGGTTTATTATTTGTCTATAAATACAGATAAACAGTAGATTGGGTTTATTATTTGTCTATAAATACAGATAAACAGAAGATTGGGTATATTGTTTGTCTATAAATACAGATAAACAGAAGATTGGGTTTATTATTTGTCTATAAATACAGATAAACAGAAGATTGGGTATATTATTTGTCTGTAAATACAGATAAACAGAAGATTTGGTATATTATTTGTCTATAAATACAGATAAACAGAAGATTGGGTATATTGTTTGTCTATAAATACAGATAAACAGAAGATTGGTTATATTATTTGTCTATAAATACAGATAAACAGAAGATTGGTTATATTATTTGTCTATAAATACAGATAAACAGAATATTGGGTATATTGTTTGTCTATAAATACAGATAAACAGAAGATTTGGTATATTGTTTGTCTGTAAATACAGATAAGCAGAAGATTTGGTATATTGTTTGTCTGTAAATACAGATAAACAGAAGATTGGGTATATTATTTGTCTATAAATACAGATAAACAGAAGATTTGGTATATTGTTTGTCTATAAATACAGATAAACAGAAGATTGGGTTTATTATTTGTCTATAAATACAGATAAACAGAAGATTGGGTATACTATTTGTCTATAAATACAGATAAACAGAAGATTGGGTATACTATTTGTCTATAAATACAGATAAGCAGAAGATTTGGTATATTGTTTGTCTGTAAATACAGATAAACAGAAGATTGGGTATATTATTTGTCTATAAATACAGATAAACAGAAGATTTGGTATATTATTTGTCTATAAATACAGATAAACAGAAGATTGGGTATATTATTTGTCTATAAATACAGATAAACAGAACATTGGGTATATTATTTGTCTATAAATACAGATAAACAGAAGATTGGTTATATTATTTGTCTATAAATACAGATAAACAGAAGATTAATTGTTTGTCTGTAAATACAGATAAGCAGAAGATTGTGTATATTGTTTGTCTGTAAATACAGATAAGCAGAAGATTTGGTATATTGTTTGTCTGTAAATACAGATAAACAGAAGATTGGGTATATTATTTGTCTATAAATGCAGATAAACAGAAGATTTCGTATATTATTTGTCTATAAATACAGATAAACAGAAGATTGGGTATATTATTTGTCTATAAATACAGATAAACAGAAGATTGGGTATATTGTTTGTCTATAAATACAGATAAGCAGAATATTGGGTATATTATTTGTCTATAAATACAGATAAACAGAAGATTGGGTATATTATTTGTCTATAAATACAGATAAACAGAAGATTGGTTATATTATTTGTCTATAAATACAGATAAACAGAAGATTAATTATTTGTCTGTAAATACAGATAAGCAGAAGATTGTGTATATTGTTTGTCTGTAAATACAGATAAGCAGAAGATTTGGTATATTGTTTGTCTGTAAATACAGATAAACAGAAGATTGGGTATATTGTTTGTCTATAAATACAGATAAACAGAAGATTGGGTATATTGTTTGTCTATAAATACAGATAAACAGAAGATTGGGTTTATTATTTGTCTATACATACAGATAAACAGAAGATTGGGTATATTGTTTGTCTATAAATACAGATAAACAGAAGATTGGGTTTATTATTTGTCTATAAATACAGATAAACAGAAGAATGGGTATATTGTGTGTCTATAAATACAGATAAACAGAAGATTGGGTTTATTATTTGTCTGTAAATACAGATAAACAGAAGATTGGGTATATTGTTTGTCTATAAATACAGATAAACAGAAGATTGGGTTTATTATTTGTCTATAAATACAGATAAACAGAAGATTGGGTATACTATTTGTCTATAAATACAGATAAACAGAAGATTTGGTATATTATTTGTCTATAAATACACAATAAAGTGGTTTATTTCGATTGTATACTCGTGGTGGAATCTATAGTTGAAATGCAATTTGCCATAATCGCGCACACAACAAGTTTACTTATAGGAGAAATAGCACAGTAGCAATGTTATATTTATTGCCTCCGAAACATGCCGAGCCGAGCTGGCCCTTAGAACATGCTTGGGACTATACAACACACCAGGTGCCTATTTTTAGAAGCAAATTTGATTTTTGAGACAGTGCACTGTATATTTTGCACTTTTATATTTTGTTCTACACACCGATTCGACGGCCCCTGTATCATCCAGTTACAACAACAACAACAACAACAACAACACTTTTATATTTTGCACTGTCTCAAAAATCAAATTTGCTTCCAACAAGTTTACTATTTAGCGATTTCAATATAGTGTAGATGCCACCTCCCCTGTAATTGACAGGACTGGTGCTAACGTCAACTTCAACTTTTTATTCTGTCTTTTAACATGTGTGCATTTATACTTTACATATTTATAACGTATTTACAATGATAAATGATCACTTGATATAAGACAAATATGTCCTAATTTGGAAGAACCTTCCAAGAAAGCCACCTATGCAGGGCACAAACCCGGTCCGCCAACGGTAATGTTCAGGAATTATCACCATCGGCCATATTTGTGAACGTACACGGGGCTAGTTATTGTTGTAGACGCATGCATGCATAATAATACTTTAGGAATATAACCTATTTGCGTTTCATTTGCTTGACTGAATATATGTATGGTAATGATAGATCGCTGATTTGCACGCTAATGCCGCGGCGTCCTGTATTCCTTTCGAAGTAGGTCACATGCCTAGACAGAATCACACGCGTGAAGGTCGTTGATGATTTCCATAGATTTGTATCTGCAACACTAACAAAACACAAATATCTTTTGGAGTGTATTCAAATTCTAATCTTCCATTCGGATCTTACTGAATAGAAATGAACACGTCGTCTGTAATATCGACTAACATATTCGCACGTCACACGGCCGACTTGCTGCATACTTTATTATCTGAAATGCATACACACACCACCTAACTCGTACGCGTCAAATAATTTCTCAGCCAATACATCAAGGATTGTATATCAAACAATATCTAATCGGGGTTCACGATACTCCAGCCAATACATCAAGGATTGTATATCAAACAATATCTAATCTGGATTCACGACACTCCAGCAAATACACCAAGGATTGTATATCAAACAATATCTAATCGGGATTCACGATACTCCAGCCAATACACCAATGATTGTATATCAAACAATATCTAATCTGGATTCACGATACTCCAGCCAATACACCAAGGATTGTATATCAAACAATATCTAATCTGGATTCACGATACTCCAGCCAATACACCAAGGATTGTATATCAAACAATATCTAATCTGGATTCACGATACTCCAGCCAATACACCAAGGATTGTATATCAAACAATATCTAATCTGGATTCACGATACTCCAGCCAATACACCAAGGATTGTATATCAAACAATATCTAATCTGGATTCACGATACTCCAGCCAATACACCAAGGATTGTATATCAAACAATATCTAATCGGGATTCACCATACTCCAGCCAATACACCAAGGATTGTATATCAAACAATATCTAATCGGGATTCACCATACTCCAGCCAATACACCAAGGATTGTATATCAAACAATATCTAATCTGGATTCACGACACTCCAGCCAATACACCAAGGATTGTATATCAAACAATATCTAATCGGGATTCACGATACTCCAGCCAATACACCAAGGATTGTATATCAAACAATATCTAATCGGGATTCACCATACTCCAGCCAATACACCAAGGATTGTATATCAAACAATATCTAATCTGGATTCACGACACTCCAGCCAATACACCAAGGATTGTATATCAAACAATATCTAATCGGGATTCACGATACTCCAGCCAATACACCAAGGATTGTATATCAAACAATATCTAATCTGGATTCACGATACTCCAGCCAATACACCAAGGATTGTATATCAAACAATATCTAATCGGGATTCACCATACTCCAGCCAATACACCAAGGATTGTATATCAAACAATATCTAATCTGGATTCACGACACTCCAGCCAATACACCAAGGATTGTATATCAAACAATATCTAATCTGGATTCACGACACTCCAGCCATTACACCAAGGATTGTATATCAAACAATATCTAATCTGGATTCACGACACTCCAGCCATTACACCAAGGATTGTATATCAAACAATATCTAATCTGGATTCACGACACTCCAGCCAATACACCAAGGATTGTATATAAAACAATATCTAATCTGGATTCACGACACTCCAGCCAATACACCAAGGATTGTATATAAAACAATATCTAATCTGGATTCACGACACTCCAGCCAATACACCAAGGATTGTATATAAAACAATATATAATCGGGGTTCACGATACTCCAGCCAATACACCAAGGATTGTATATCAAATAATATATAATCTGGATTCACGATACTCCAGCCAATACACCAAGGATTGTATATCAAACAATATCTAATCTGGATTCACGATACTCCAGCCAATACACCAAGGATTGTATATAAAACAATATATAATCGGGGTTCACGATACTCCAGCCAATACACCAAGGCTTGTATATCAAACAATATCTAATCTGGCTTCACGATAATCCAGCCAATACACCAAGGCTTGTATATCAAACAATATCTAATCTGGATTCACGATACTCCAGCCAATAGACCAATGCTTGTATATCAAACAATATCTAATCTGGCTTCACGATAATCCAGCCAATACACCAAGGATTGTATATCAAACTATATATAATCGGGGTTCACGATACTCCAGCCAAAACACCAAGGATTGTATATCAAACAATATCTAATCGGGGTTCACGATACTCCAGCCAATACACCAAGGATTGTATATCAAACAATATCTAATCTGGGTTCACGATTAGATAGCGATTGGTATTAAATCTGAGTAACAGGTGCCACGCGATGTTCGGATTGTATTTCAAAATGAGTATCCAGATTTAGTCGAAGGGGTGTGATTTTATTATATGCTTCCCCATTAAATAGTGGGAAATTGCCGTGGCGTAGAGCGTTATATCCATCGCCTGGACCGACTCGATGGATAACACTGACCGACTCGATGGATAACACTGACCGACTCGATGGATAACACAATAGTATTACTTTTTCGGAGATCACTTCCGGTTTATAGCGGCGAATCACATTAAGTTTCAAAGCGTATCAATAACAGCCGGACTATTGTTTTAATTATTGATTTTCACGGTTGATAAACTGTTATTTAATTGTTATAATGTTAACTCATTTGTTTTAATATATTCTTATCACTAAATTATGTATACATTAATTTTCTCGCATCATTTCAGAATAAAACAATGGGGACTATTTCTTATGGCGCCTATGCTCGATATTTGTCATTTAGTGGTGAGCAAATCAATTGATGGAATGTAAACAAAATGCAAATGTCGAAGCTTTCTAACAATTTGAAGTGAACTGTAGGACAAAATTAGCAGTTTTGGTGCGGTTTATAGCGCATATAATAAAAAGAAAACCCAAGGGTTTTGGTTGAATACCCGGATTATCTCATTCGTGGGTGCACGGAAGTACAGAATTTCCACTCGCGGCTTGCAGCCGCTCGTGGAAATTCTGTACTTCCTTGCACCCACTCATGAGATAATTCGGGTATTCAACCAAAACTCGAAGGTATTCTCTATATATTAACTAAATAACGGAGATATTCAGATGGGAAAAACACATATAGGGAGTAGTTGGGCGCGAACCACCCGGGTGGTCGAAAACAATAGAGTGATCTTCTCTTTCACCAATCACAATTTTTAAAGTGCATTTTTTATTAAAGAGCACTTTTTATTAAGGCAGATTTTTACCGTTTTTGAAGCGATTTCATGTTTTTAAAATTATTTTGTAGAGCGATCCCAGACCTCCGACCTTTAGCCCACCCACCCAATATGTGAATTCCACTTACAGAGTGGATCACATATTTGTGGTGTTGTATACACTGTTTCAGTTAATAGAAAGTAAGATCTTTTTTGGGTTATCACCCTGCCGATTGACTCGGGATACTCATTTCGATATACAATTCTAACATCACGCGGCACCTGTTATACTCACATTTGATACCAAGCGCTGTCATACCGGCACCCCATTATCAAGTGAAATGACTTCACATACGAAATATGGTGACCGAGAACTCTCAGACATTTTTCACGTTGTCTCCCGAACGTGCGGTTCACTCATATCGTACGTGTGACTCAGCAATCAAGATCAGAGTGATACCATTCGCTCAAAATATCAACTCAATATCAACTGAAACAGACAATAACTTCAATGCTCTCACACAGTGGACATTTATTTACTGGAGTTGGGAAATTAACAGACTACAATTGAAATTACAACACGTATGCCAATTCAAATGTTTTACCTTAATAAATATATGGGTTATAAAATGTGAGATCTGAAGCCTTTGTTTAGTTATGACTTAAAGGGAAGGCTCGATTCGTGTGTTTTAGATTGGTCGAAAATAGTATCACTAGTAATTTTTAGATATATATGCAGTGAGTACTAAGTAGCTATTTGGTCCCAGATAATTCAATCATGTATCACAATTACATCTGTTTTCATTTAACTCCTATTAATATACTATTTCATCTGATGCAAGCGTGCAGTACAGTCATTGCCACACTGGTATATACAGTAGTCAGTACGATTCAGTAGGCCTACACACACACAGGTGTGCTGAATGGTGGGGCATACATTATAGCACAGTACAGAGGGCAATTTCAATCAATACCCAAAAACTCAAGATATGTGTACTAGTAGGTCAATAGATCAAGTGGTCCTGCTAATCTGCTATGATGCTTATAGGGCAAATTGACGCTGTTAACCCTATACCCAACAAAACGGCCAAAAACGCCCAAATAAAGCTTCAACAGCCTAAAATATCTTCGGTCTGTCTCAATAACACCATACAAATACGGATATCATTGGAACCGGTTCATTGACCACATTGTGATGGTTACAGTTATACCCTGTGCCAATGCATTCTCTTATATATGCGAGTCGACCATAGGTCGCCTCGCATATATAAGAGAATGCATTGGCCTAAACACTTTTTACCATTTTTTCTTACATTCTTTAACAATTTTATAATTTTTTCTTACATTTTTTAACAATTTTATAATATTTTTCTACATTCTTTGACAATTTTATCATTTTTAATATGTGTTAAGCCAATGCATTCTCTTATATATGCGAGGCGACCTATGGTCGACTCGCATATATAAGAGAATGCCTTGGCACAGGGCTGTTCTGTTGGGTAAAGGGTTAATATAAGTACCGTTATTGTTTTCTAAATTTGTCATTTTCGCGGCTAATCTGCATGTGCGCGTGCCAATATGTGCATGCTTCCCGGGATCACTTGGCATCGCGCCAACAAAAAGGACCGCGCGTCTTCACATTGATTCAGGCGGTTTAATACTATTCCGAAAAGCCGCGCATGACACAAACACCAGACAATGCAAAATTATTGCTTTGTTTATTAAAGATAAATTATTGTCCAACTTAGTTTCACTAACGAAAATAGACACAAAAACAAATTAAGAGGCAAATTGGGGGACTATATAGGTGTATTTATTTTACAACTTCTTATAAGGATTTTGATATTTTAATTTTTTTTTTAATTTTTAATCATTCGTTACAGGTTCGAGTGGAACATGATCTCCAGCACCGACCACGCAGGGACGCACATGGACGCTCCAGGTCATCTGTACGAAGGAAGTCTCCATGCCGGAAGTATCCCGGTTGAACAGTTCGTCGGTCCTGGGGTCATTATAGATGTCAAACAGAAGGTCAACGAGAACATAGATTACCGTGTAACCAGGGAAGATCTCGCGAATTGGGAAACGGAAAACGGAAAAATCCCCAAAAATGCGATTGTTCTGATGAATTCCGGGTGGACTGATCGTTATCCTAATAGGTCGATGGTTTTCGGTACTGAAACTCCGGAAAATGCCTCGACGTTTCATTTTCCGTCTTTCGGAATGGATGGTGTTGACTGGCTGCTAACAAATAGACAGGTAAACGCCCTGGGGGTGGACACCCCTTCTGTGGATTACGGATTATCGACAGATTTGCCAGTGCACCAGTTTATTGGGAAAAAGAACATTCCAGGGTTGGAAAACGTCGCTGGTCTGGATGGAGTGCCCGCGAAAGGAGCGACGATTTTCATTGGTGCGCTGAAACTTAGAGATGGGAGTGGTTCACCGATCCGATTAATCGCCACCTACGATGACACTCCGAGTACTGGATATAGATGCGAACTAGCCTATTCCTTGATGGTCGCTATTCTGTCATTGCGTCGTCTTCTTGTGTGATTGAAACATTTATTAATACATTCAAGTTCAAGTGTTTATACTCAAATAAATCAATTCACATGGAATTGTGAGAACAATTAATACAATTACAAATCCAATGCGTGAGTGTGCAATAGAAGAAATGGGTTATCAATGTGAAGGGGTGCAGCTATTCAATATTCGTATTATAGGCCAACACAGTATTGTCTAAAATGATATGCAGTTCTGAATCGTGCCATCTCCTTGAAAATTGGGGAGATATCACGAGTGTGTATCGTTTTCATTATTCATTATTTACTCTCGCGTTGCTTCATGACATGCACATGGCGATCTATTTGACGACTCGTAGACAATTAAGCTGCCTTCACATACCTGTGGCCAACGTATGCGGCTATCGGGTTAGGCCCAACGTTTCAAACCATACATTTATCACTGGCGCTATATATCATGCGCACAGTGTTGCGGCTGACGCCGTGAATGCGTCCGATTACAAACAGTTTGGAAATCGGATACGTTTAACTGTTTAGACGCACGCGCAGCTGAGGGTCCAGTCACCATCACAACTACACGAAGATGGCTGGGTAAAATGGCAGAAATTAGACGAATTCGATCCGGAATCATTCTATAACGTCTGCTTACCACAAATGAAAGCACAAATAACAGCTAGTCACTTAAAGGGGTACTGTACGCCATTTTCAACAAATTTCCGGTGATAACAACGATCTAATATCGATAATATATAGAAACATAAGTAATTTGAGTCGAAGATGTATTCTGCAGACGCTCAGGTTAATAGACTATCTTAAAATCAAAGTTAATAATTTGATATAAATTTTTCATTTATGACTGGAGCCATACAATGGCGTAAAGTAAATTACGAATTTCCGTGTGCAAGACGTAATCAAATTAATTGAAGGATACTGGATTGGTAAACGGATCGCACACGCGATCGTTTAAAACATTATGATGATACGGAGAGAAAACCCAAGCCACTCACTGACTAGTGACGATACAATAACTTAAATGAGTATATGGGACTAGTATGCATATAATATAATTTTTATTTGATACATTTGGTTGAAAACTGTACAAAAATTACTCGACAACGACAATTTGTATTTTTGCATTCCGGTAAATTTGTCATCCGTAACATTACTTCGTACTCAACAGACTTTCAAATAATGGAAAAAGTGCTACCTTATTCTCCGACTCGGAGACTATAGAAACCAACAACAACATTTGGGGTACAGTATCCCTTTAAGCTAGTCAGCAAGGTAACAGAGAGCAAAGTGTATGTAAGCCCTAGGCAGTGGTGTGTGAATGTCCATATTCTCACTTTACTGGAGATAGATTTAATCCAGCAGTTACTTGACTATCTTCTAGCCAGTGTTCTAGCGTATAAAACTCCTATAAAAGTTCTCGACGCAACTTGCTACACAGAGTTTTGATGCTGATAATGCTAAATGAAGTCACTAAATGATAAATGCAAGAAAAATACAAATGAAGTCACTAAAATGCTTAAAGGTACTCAATCCGTAAAGAGGGTACCCATCTCAACAGATTCCAACAACAACAATCCGATCAGAGGGTCCTATATTACTATTTATTTGGCTTTGGGGGTAAACAATATTTGATTCGAGTCGAGGAACCCATCAAACAAAGCTCAGAGTTATTAGATATTGATTTTTGAAATTTGTTATTAACTCGAGATGAGTACTAATAACTGCCGTAATCTGCTCTGGATGTGTACTCAAAATCTATTCAAACAGACAAGAATGGATAACTCTAAAATCAAGTGGTAATTTTAACGAAATTTTGACTGAGTTCTGGGCCAGATAGTATTCCCGATAATGAAAAATAATAGATTTCTAAAATCGATATCTAACAAATCTGAGCTTTGATGGGTGACTTCCTCGACTCGAATCAAATATTTTTGACCCCCTAAGCCATTGAAATAGTAATTGAGAGGAGTTTTATCGGATTGAGTACCTTTAACATTTTCAGGTTTTATGGTTAAATCTATGCGTTTTTACCTGAAATTGAGCACTTTCAGTGAAGAAACAGTGTTAGGCAACATTCATCTTGCAGGGACGTAGAGACATCTGTGGGAAAGAGTCAGTTAGAATATATCGGTCGAGCGTGTTGTAAACAGACCCGCGTGCATGTGTGTTACTGGCCGATAGTGTATGACACTCATGCACGTGTCTCTTAAGGGGAACAATAATGTTTTTGGCAGATTGTGCTATCCTACACAATTGAACTCGTCCGATATACTGACAACAGTAACCCACACGCGCGGTTTTTCTAGTATATTCCATACCAAGCGTGCGATATTGATATCGTGTCATAAGTGCATCCATATGCTTGCGACATACACTAGTTATGGAAATAGTCTGTCCAACCGGTAGTGGTATACTGAATTCAATCGTGGCTAGTTCTTAATTTCACATTGCTTTCCACAGTTGGGATAAGTCGATATTCTGGAAGGTGCGCCCACATGGTTGCGACATTGATCAACAAATCCTGGTATATATTGACTGAAAATTGCTTTATTGACGTAGTAGCGCAGTTTACAATTTGTTGATGTAGGAACGCATTACACACAAACAAATAAAGTCTTAACGTTGTGACATAACCTGTAATTGGGTACAATATTTTGACTATGGTGTTACTAAATTTTTGTGAATGTGCATGCCTGCGTCGCGTAAGGATAACACTTAGGGTATTGACTGAACGTGCTGTCCTTTATGTATACACGCGTGCGGTTTTGTGTATATACCCCACATATTGAGATAGTGTAAAATGCGTACGTTCATATGCTTGCGACATACACGATGACATGGGTCTGTCAATCCGTTAATGTCACTATGTTCAATCGTGGTTAGTTCTTAATGCCACAATGTGTTCTTGAGTTGGGATATGGGAAGAGCACCCATATGATTGCGACATGACTGCAACAGACTGTTGTTCCTTCAGATTGTGAACTGTATTATACTATATGACGTCACCATGTGCTCTCTCAATTCCCACCAACTTATGCAAATGAGCATTTGCATATCAGATTTGAATAGACGTTGGATATTTTTGGACTACATGACTAAGCTGTGTAGCAACATATCCTGAGCTATACATACTGCAGCACACTCTGTAATCACTCCACATGCAGTGCGGTTATGTGTCACATCACTTTGTTATTAACTTATAAGTCACATTATCGGTGTAAATGTTTGGGTAGGGTTCTCTATTCCGAAGGTTCATTATTCCGAAGTTTCGCTATTCCGAAGGTTCATTATTACGAAAGTTCCCTATTCCGAAGGTTGATTATTCCGAAGGTTCGCCATTCCGAAGGTTTTCTATTCTGGGCGTATTTAACCAGAAATGAATCAAAATTTGCACCCCAGTGCACCACAAAAACCACACGAGGAATGAAAAATACGATTACGCTAGTATTCATATATAGTACATTTATACATCCACTTCTAATTCCCAAATTGTCCTAGATATCGGTTATTAATAGCAAGAAAAGAGTATCAGTTTATTGTTCATTATGGAAAGTTAAAAACACGATGACTGAAATAAACTACATGTAAGAGATATAGTTTTTCCGAACTGGCAATCTGTATTTGAAAAAAAAACATCAACATTCAAGGCCCACTTAATTTTCGAACCCCCAGATCACATATATAAAATATATGCCACTATATATACCATTTGATATATGAAGCTCTCTAACACTGTATTATCAGCTTATCCGGTGTAACAAACTGTGAACATGTTGTTTTTGTTGAGTTAACGACTTGTTTTTGTGCTTACGGTTCATCTGGTTTTGTTGCGCAAAGTAAAGTGTATTATTTTCAATGGAGAGGGGGGGGGGGGGGGTAACTCTATATTTTAAAGATAATGTTATTCCCCTTCAATTGAAAATACATTAGGTTGAATTCTGTTGCATTCTGAGAGCCATGACATATAACGGGGAAATCTTTTTATGATTTAAGATGTTTTCTATTTCTCTAGAGGCATCTTCTGATACAGACGTTTGGAATGGTGATGAACTATATATAGTGTTTTATTCATATTTTTTATGGCACAGATTGTGTTTAAAACCTGATATCAAGGCACTATAAAAATAGCCGATGACTCGAAAATTAAGTGGGCCTTACAATTCAATACAAATTCACAATTGCCGTTTTAGGTTCAACTCATACCCATCTATTCAACGACATTCTGCTTCGCAGTATTCATTAAGAGTTATAGTCCCGCTGTTTTAATCCCGCCTTTAGCTGGCGTATTGTTGCCTGTAAGATTATTGAGATATAACGCCATACGCGATGACATTAAATCGCATGGGAAGAGCAATTGTGTGGACTGCCTGACGTGGATATGTATTGGAAAATAACATTATACGTAATGACATTAAATCTCAAGGAAACCCGCGAAAAAATAAGAAATAACATTTATTGTTTCAATGTTTTAAGTTATTTCCTTCATAAAAAAGAGTCTTCGTGATAAAGAACCCTCTCAATACTTGAATATAGAATTAACCTTTGGGGAAAAAATCTTCGGAATAGCGAACCTTCGGAATAGAGAACCTTCGAAATAGCGAACCTTCGGAGTAGTGAACCTTCGGAATAGTGAACCTTCGGAAGAGCGAACCTTCGGAATAGAGACATGTTCCCGAATTTTTTCAACGCTGCCGAACTTCAACACACAACTTGGAGCATATTGTAATGTAATTTTATTATATCTCCACGCTATCAAGCAGACAATATATTAGGTGTTACCGGTAGACAGACACATCGAGTAGATACCGATGTGAAAATGTGAACAGTGTCGCACAAAATAACATCTCTTCGAAAGTTCTATTTGAACACGAGGAGAAATGTGTTTCTTTCCTTTTATCTGTGTCACAGCAATTTCGTCGACTAATTTCGATACCGGGATAATTCAAAAGCGGTAGTTATTATAACTGTATTTTGGATCTCAAACTTCCATATAGATTTAATCTACATGTACGTGGGATTTACTACGTTTACGTATGGTCATAGCAATGTTTACTTTAGTATTATTACACACAAATTAAGAAATTTGGCCGATTATTTTAGACATTCAGACAAACTTTACTTCACGCGCAGGGAACATGTCGGGGAAACTCTGAAATAGAGGTACTAACCTTGAATTAAGTACACAAAACACGATCAAGGTTTTATAATAATACAAGTAATATAATTTGGATTATTTCATTTTCCACTATGCAATGGAGTCCATGTAACTGATTACATGATCTCGATGAACCTCGATCGAAGTTTTGTACTTAATTCGACATTTAAACGCATCATTTTGAATCTAACAGGCCACATTGCTAAATTTTCCGTCGGACATTTTTCGCAATTTCGAGTGCTTGGTACCTGGGCATGTTCTCCACATAGTACCTATATATTTGAGTACCAGAGTACCTGTCTTGATATGTGGCACTCCAGACTACCAACAATTTGGTACTCCAGAGTACCAACAATATATGGGACTTCAGAGTACCAACAATTTGTTACTCCAGAGTACCAACAATTTGGTACGCAATCTCCAATAAAAATTGCTAGACTAGATTACTTTATGATATCTGAAGATCTTGGCACAGGGACCAATATATTATCGGGATACCGCTCTGATCATTCCATAATATCACTCACATTAAAATTAAATACAATTGTGAGAGGTCGAGGTTATTGGAAATTTAACACATCCTTACTTCGTGACAATGAATATGCAGTATTGGTGCATTCTATAATAGAAATAAATAAACTAAGGTGTACGAATATAAACTGAATATATGTGAAGAAAATACAAGTCATGTTACCTGTACAATTAGTAAACGTTTATTTTTAGACACCCTCTTACGGGATATAAGAGGTGAAACAATAAATTTCGCAGCAAAACGAAAAAGAGAACGCAAAAAGAAAGAGGACGAATTAAACAAAAATAAAGTAAAATTGGAAACAATTGTCGATAACAAGGTATAACAGAAAGAGATGAATTATTGGAAAATTACAAAAAATAGACTCTGAGCTCTATGAAATTAGAAAAGAAGATACGAGGGGGGGGGGGGGGGGGGGGGAGGTAGACTGAAAACGGTGAAAAAGCCACAAAATATTTGTTGAATCTCGAAAAGCGCAATTGCATTTCTAAAACTTTTATCGATGCTCACCGACTCCACTGGTAAAACCATTGATAATCAGTCCGACATAATGAACGAAGCAAGAACATTTTACAGTACTTTATATGCATCTACAAAAACAACCGATTTTGATATTAGCGCTATCCTCGGTGAAGAAACTTACCCAGTACTAATAAACAATATTGCAAATAGCATAGAAGGACCAATAACTCTAAACGAACTAACAAACCCATTGAAAAGATCACAATATGATAAGTGCAGCGGTCTGGATGGATTTCCGTATGAGTTTTGGATTTTTTTTGGGCAAAACTTAGGTCAAATTCTTTGTGAGTCCCTTCGTGAAGCATGTGATACTGGTGAATTATCGATAACCCCAAAACAAGGACTTATTACTCTTCTTCCGAAAAAAGATAAAGAGAGACATCTTTTGAAGAACTGGCGTCCGATATCTCTGTTAAATATAACATATAAACTAACATCTTCTTGTATAGCTGAACGAATGAAAAATGTTCTACGTGATATAATCAGCCATGACCAAACTGGTTTCTTAAAAAATCGGTATATTGGAGACAACACTAGATTAATTTATGATATTATTCATAAGACAAAATTAGCTGATAAACTTGGTCTTCTGCTCCTGCTAGATTTTGAAAAGGCATTTGACTCAGTATCATGGAAATTTATAAATAAATGTCTTGACCTTTTTAACTTTGGTGATGACATAAACAAATGGATTTATACTTTCTACAAAAATATCAACTCATATATTCTGATAAATGGACATATATCTCAGAGCGTTCAACTAAACCGTGGCTGTGTCGGCAGGGTGACCCATTTTCGCCTTATATTTTTATGATATGCGCAGAAATCTTAGCTATCATGATCAAATCTAATAAACGCATCAAAGGTATTAACCTCGGCAATTTTGAATATAAAACCACACAGTATGCAGACGACACAACTCTCATCTCAGACGGTAGAGAAGAAAGTCTAAGGGAAGTATACAATGTATTAACACTATTCGCAAATTTTTCAGGTTTGAAAATTAACCCTAACAAGTGTCAGGCATCGTAGATAGGTTCTTATACTGGGCGTAGAGATGGCATTTGCTCAGATTGGATTATAGATATGAAGGGGGCGATAGTGTTTTTTTTATTGTTCGGGAAGTATTCATTGATAAATTATGTGAACATTATCTCCAAGTTCAGGATGAATGAACAAGTATTCTTTGAGAAATTATGTGAACATTCTCTCCAAGTTCAGGAAGAATAAACAAATCGTACGAAAGCAATGCTAGAGCGTATCTTTCGAAAAATTTGTGAGGCCCTGAAAGGATCGTTTTGAATGGTTTCAAAAGAAACCGCACTGTGTATTCGGGTGTCAAATAAACCTGATCTTCAGAACATCGTAACCAAATGGCAGCATTGCACGGCTGACCTGTCTGTATTCTCCAGGGCGGCAAGAATTCGTAAATCCTGCTCCCTGAGAAAATCACGATAGAACGCTGCAATAAGGTAGCCGCGAGATGCACCATCAGTCTTGACGCTCCCAGCAATCTGGTGTATCCGCACCACCGTGGTGGTAATCCGAAAACCCGATCTCTGTGGTCTGTCATCAGCATAACGGTATATCTGTAGATATCGAAGAAGTTATCTACAGAACCCCTTGTCGCTAAGCTCAAAGACTTCCAGATAATCTGTGCTTCATCCCCAAAGACATCTCTCACCACCAACCCCTCCTCCAAATAGCTCCGATACAGATTTCGGTAATCCATTTCGGACTGAATGAAGAATTGTATTTTTCTACCAAATTTCCCGAACGTCAAATCAAGTGTGTTTCTTTTTCTGTCAAAAACATATTTATATGAATAAAACACCGATTTGACTCGGGAAAATTTGATATGTATCATTTTACCATTATTTCATAACATATTTCAATAAAAGATACCCCTCACCACCAACCCCACCTCCAAATAGCTCCGATGCAGATTTCGGTAATCCATTTCGGACTGAATGAAGAATGGTGGATGTGTGTTTAATTTTTTATTGAAAACGCAATGGCGTCGTCAACGACGTCCACGCGTTTCATATAATATGGAGCGAAGTGTCAGTTCTCTGAACTGAAAGAGATAATTTTGCTAAAATTCCCTGCCAATGCTCGATTAAAGCATTGGCAGAAGAATGTTAGAGAGAGATTCGGAGGAGCACAAGACACAGATTAGAGCTGGGATTCAAGAATTCCTACAAAGACGGAGGCCTAGTCCTCCCAAGGTGTACGTGCCAAATCCAGAGGGAAAACCCACGTATAAGGGAGGATTATGTCCAGATTTGTCTGGATATAATCCTCCAAGACCGCTGCCAAGTTGGATTACCACTGAGGCAGCGGAATATGGGCAGGATCCATACTGGAGGCCCACATACAACAACGGAGGACTTTATCCTGATTTATCTGAATTTTATTGACTCAGCAAAAAAAGGACCTTTTCAGGGCCACCCAATTTATCGTAAAGAATACTCTGACATTGCTAAAAAACGCAACAAGCAAATAAAATAAATAATATTTTATTCACCAATTTTAACTTTCTTGGAAGATTTTCGCGATGCACGCCTTTTTCTCTTTCTGATAGGCAAAGTGTTTTGCCTAATTTCTGTATCGTCAGCGCCTTTGGCTACAGCGTTTATCACTTCCATCTGCGAATCCTCCGTGTTTAGAATAGTGATTTCATCATTTGACACCTCGGTTGAGGCGTATAATTCAACATTCTCAGTTTTCACATCCGCGATCTCGTTAATTGATATCCCGGTTGAGTTGCATTGTTCCCCACGTTCAGCTTTCACATCCGCGATCTCGTTAGTTGATGTCTCAGGTTGATCAATGTTCATTAAACTAGCATCATATGGTGTGAGATAATCGTTGTCTGATGTGTGCGTCCAAGTAGACTTCCCAGGAGTAGATTCTCTCAGCATCAATGATGATCTGATCAAAATTCTTTTTCGTACCGACATCACATTGAAAAGCCCAATGTGAACTCGAATTGCATCTAAAACAGTTACCATATGGTATTATCCACTTTGTATTCTTTAAAACTTCTAATTTTTCGTAAATGTTGTATGTTGTTACTCTGCAGGCGTGGATCCATGGTGAGCATCCGGTGCGTTATTCAGTCGTGAGTGAAATGACGACGTGATGAAAAATAACGTCGCTTCTATGCTCTGACACGGACGATGACTGCATGTCCGTGTCAGAGCATAAAAGCGACGCGATTTTTCATCACGTCGTCATTTCACAATGAAGCGCCTTGTGCCATATTCAGATAGCGAAAGCGAACGAGATAATAGAAAGATGGATGATGATTGTAAATATTATACTATATAAAATCTAACCGATAAATACTCGAGGAAATTGAAAACAACATCAAAGGAATACATCACATTTTAAGAATTTCATCAGCCATTTCAAACTGTTCACAGATTTTTCAAAGATCTGGTGAACAGTTTGAAAGATGAGTGTGACGCAGGACCAAAAGATCAAATGAAAATGTCCATCTTTCATCCAGGGCTAGATTTAGGGATTCACGTTCCGTTCACTGAAGCAAAAGACCTGACGGGTGAATTATTGCTTGAAACATATAAAATGTTACACAATCGAACAAAAAATTCAACATTCATGACGGACAGATGACATTTGATATCACTGTCACACACATGCCTTCAGGGACCGCAAGACATACATTACATTATGGAGCATTCGGTGAAAAAAATCAAATGAAAACAGTAAAGAAAAGTATTCTTCTGATTCAGAACGCAGAAGATAACATGTGTTTTGCGATGGCTGTCGTTGTTGGTATGTGTAATGTTGACAAAAAAGATACTGCTGAATGGAAGCAACAATGGAAACGGATTACGAGACCATCAAGCGCTACACAACGGGAAGCTGCAAAGTCATTGTTGGATAAAGTGGGGATATCATACGACACCAGTTGTGGGGTTGAGGAATACAAAATTATTCAGGAACAACTATATCTGGAGTATGTTATAAAAATACATAATCAATTTGCTGACGAAGGCTTTCTTTTTCAACCACCACCAGTTGGGAAATAAAGTAAAGTGGTCCATCTATATTTCAATGACAGCCACAATGACAACAATGTGATCACAACTGTCACAGGATTCCTTGGATGTGCTTATTACTGTGAACACTGTGATGTCGGTTCGAACAGCAGAGTTTATCATTTATGTCCATACAAGTGTATGTGTTTCGAGGGTCAGATATGTCCCTTTGAACGATGAATACACTGCATCAAATGTAAGAGGACTTTTAGAAGTAAACGATGTCTCGACAATCATTTGAAAAAGTCACCAAAACAAGACAAAACTATTTGTGATATGATACACAAATGCCAGAAATGCGGGGTTGAAATCGTCACACGAAAGGAGAAAAGACATATCTGTTCGGGAACAAAGAAGTGCAAATACTATAAGGAAATTGTTCCATCAGAACACATATGTCATATTCAACAGTACGATAAGAAAGAAACACAGAAAGAAGTAAAGGTACCATTCATATTTTTTTAATTTTGAATGTCAACACGATACTGGTGTTCATATACCCAACTTTTGTGTTGCACAAACTGCTTGTAAATATTGTATATGTAAACCCATTGATGAAATATGCAATTCATGTGATTCTGTATTGTCAAATAGAGAATATGTTTTTAAAGGTGAAAATGTATTGGAAAGATTTTGTAAATGGTTGTTTTACACCAACGACCATAAAGGCACAACATGTATTGCTCACAGTGCAAGAGGCTACGATAGTCAGTTCCTCTTACATTACTTGGTGAACAATGGAAATTCAAAACCTAATGTTATTATGAATGGTAACAAAATACTGAGTTTACAATGTAATGGTGTTAGAGTAATCGATTCATTGGGTTTCATCCAAATGGCATTATCTAAATTTCCAAAAACATTCCAACTTGAAGAAATGGCTAAAGGTTATTTTCCACATTGGACAAATACACAGGACTTTTAGAATTACGTAGGACCATATCTAGACAAAAAATACTATAAACCTGAAATCATGTCTGAGGAAAATAGGGAATAATTTCTGAAATGGTACGAAGCTAGGGGTGATGATATTTTTTATTTCCAAAAAGAAATTCAAAAGTATTGTAAATCAGATGTAGACATTTTAAGACGTGGATGTGGCAAATTCAGACTATGTGTAATGGAAACTGATCAAATAGATCAATTCCAGGAAGCAATAACATTAGCTCAAACATGAAACCTTGCATGGAGAAAAAATTAATTACCAGAGAATTCTCTAGGTATTATTTCAAATGCTGGATATCCACAAGCGTGTAAATTTTCAATAAAAGCAATTCGATGACTACAATACATTGCTACAAAACAAAATATAAACATAAAACATGCTTTAAATGGTGGTGAAGTTAAAATAGACACACATTTTGTTGATGGTTATCATGCAGAATCAACCACAGTGTATGCAATGTATGGGTGCTTTGTTCATGGCTGTCCTACTAGCTATACAGATAGAAACCACCGAAACCCATACAGTAATATAACAATGCATGAATTGTATAAAAAAACAATAAAAACGGAAACTGAAATCAAAAGCTTGGGATGCAAATTAATATGCATCTGGGAACATGACCTGGACAATAACTGTAAAGAAGACAAGAATTTAAAACAAACTATGGATCAATTATATTTGCAACAAGATCCAATTAAACCAAGGGAAGCATTATTTGGTGGCAGGACTAATGCTCTAAAATTGTATCATGAAATAGAACCAAAATCTAGACAGGAAATAATATATGTTGATATATGCAGTTTGTATCCTAGTGTGAATAAATAGAGGGATAACCCTCTTGGCCATCCTACAATTCTAAGTCAGGAACAAACAGGAGACATCAAGTCATACAAAGGACTCATTGAATGCAAAGTTTCACCTCCAAATAAATTGTACAATCCAGTGCTACCGATCCACTGTAATAACAAAATGATATATACATTGTGTAAAACTTGTGCAGAAAACGAAAGTGGACAGTGTAGTCGTAAAACTGAACAGCGTGCTTTAGTTGGAGTTTGGACGCATGTATAATTATTCAGAGCAATAGAATTGGTTACCAAATTCTGGAAGTGTATCAAGTTTGGCATTGGACTGAGTGGTCGGACAAAGTATACAGGGATTACATTTATAAACACCTAAAAATTAAACAAGAAGCAAGTGGATATCCAAATTCTGTTAAAAGTGAAGAAAATAAAGATAAATACATTAATGATTATTATGAGTTTGAAGGTATAAAACTTGAAAAAGAAAAAATCGAGAAAAAACCAGGACTCTGCCAGTGCGCAAAATTAATGATAAATTGCATATGGGGAAAAATGCACAAAATAATATTCTTACTAAAACTGAATATATCTCAGAACCATCCAAATATTTTGAATTACTAACTGATAAATATATCACCGTCAAAGCAGTTGACATTTTTGAACATGATAAATTCATTTTATTCAGCTATGAAAATAAAACCGCTATTATAGAACCACATCCATCTACCAATGTAGAAAAACTCCAAGATAGGGTGTTGTATTTCGACACCGATAGCTGTATGTATATTTTCGATCCAGAAAAAGAAAATATCAAAACCGAAGACAGCTACCTTGGTAAATGGACTGATGAACATCCGGATGCTAAAATCATAAACTTTGTAGGGTTAGGACCAAAACATTATGGATATCAGTACGTGAAAGATGGTGTCATAAAATATGTATGTGAGGTCAAGGGTATCACTCTGGATTATAAAACTAAACAGCAAGTAAATTTTCATTCAATGGTTGACTGTGTTAATGACCGGTCAATCTTTCAACGTGTCATAAACTATCCATGCATAATTAAACGCACAAAGAACCGAGAAGTAATTAGTGAAGAGCAAACAAAAACATTCCGATCTGTGTACACCAAACGACTTGTTGTGGGTGAATACAACACAACTCCTTATGAATGGAATTGATGTTTTACCAGCAGCGATGCTTTTGAAAAAATTTAATAAATTGATCGAAATGTCAAAAACGGATCAAGAAATCAAACGAGAACTTAAACAAACTTGGTTTTTGAGGGAAAGTAAGATTATAATGCAGACATTGCTGAACGGAAATTTCTCTGAGGGGCAGAGCCGATTGAGATGTTTGATTGAGAGATCAGAATTTGAAACTGATTTCTTAATGGATATATTGGATCAACTCTTTTCAGATTATTGGATATTTCATGGTGTTCCTAAAAACAAAATAAACGAAATTCGTGAATTAGTTGAAAATAACTTTGCTCGCTTTGCTGAATATCAAGACAGGATTCTCAATGAAAAAACTTTGAAATTCGAAGAGGTTACAAGAATATATGGATACATTATTCTCCGAGAACCATGTGCAATTGTCACTGTGGAAAAGTTACTTAAAGAAAAAGTGTCTTTGGATTATATTGTAAAAACCATTAGACCTATTTCAGACTTAGATAATGAACTCATTTCGACATTTGGAATAATCTGGAGTTATGGTGATTCTTCTTTAAAAATAAAAAAGGTTGATTCCGAACAATCCTAAACAGTCTTACATGATCTGTCTCAGGGTAAAGATGGACGAATCATTGTTGTTCAAACATCCCTGTATCATTTTCATATCGGGACCAAGTGGTTGTGGTAAAACAGAATTTGTTAAGAAATTAATCGTATATAAAGATGACTTGTTCAAACTTGTTCCATACAAAGTCGTTTGATGTTACAAAGAATGGCAAAATACATATAGTCAGATGCAAGAATTTCACAATACCAATTTATAAAAGGAATACTGGATGATGACAATGAACTTGTCGATGACACAGACTTACCGCACCTCATCGTTTTTGATGACATGTTAGGTGATAAAGATGAAGAAAAATTATGTTGTGGTTTACAAGAAAAGGACATTGCAGAATACATCTGTTATTTACATAACCCAAAACCTGTTTCAGAATTCTAAAGCGAGTAGAACTTTGAGTTTAAATGCACATTACATGGTACTATTTCAAAGTGTGCGTGATAAAGGTTAAATAAATATTCTTGCCTCTCAAATGCAAATACCTCATTTAGTGCAAGCATATAATGATGCAACTTCAACCATTATGGTTATTTACTACTCGATTTTCATCAAAAAACGGATAAATCGTTGAGAATTAGAACTGATATTTTCCATCGCTGGCTCACAAATGACGATCGAAGTGCGGTAATATATTCATTGGTATAAAGATAAGTGTATCAACATAATATTTTCATTTGGAGTCGCATGAAGCAGTCTTGAGTGTATTTTCGACTATCGCTCAATTAATTCTTGATAATCGTTTCAAACTTCCAAAAGAGACCAAAACATTTTTACAAAAACACAAAAAATAGCTGACAGTAGAACCCATATCAATTCGAAAAAGATAATTCTTTTAAAAACTGGTGGAGGTGGATTTCTCGGTGGAGTTTTGATCAGAAGTCTTCTCAGACAACATAATTACACAGATAGTTAGTCCAAATAGAGTAAATGCTACTACAGTAAATTCTACAATTGCACAGCGAGCTAGTCCAGTTAGAGTAAATTCTACAATTGCACAGCGAGCTACTCCAGCTAGAGTAAATTCTGCTGGATTAAATTCTACATTTGCTAGATTTCAACCACTCAACTATAATGGTCCTCAACCAATTCCATCAGTTCAAGAAGCAGATCTTTACCCGTTGGTTCAACGATACTCAAAAATTATGAATCTTTCAAAACCATCAAAATTAGCTTTGATGGCATTTGATCGTAATTTTAATAAACATAAAACTTAAAGGTAATTCAGTCATTTGACATTCAACTGTTGAAGAGTAAAGATGGCGAAAAAAACTCCACTGATTAAAAAATATGGTAGTTTTGTAATGGCTATGAATCAGGCACCAACTCATTTTCGAAAAAAAAATGATAAAAGATGCCCCAAAGAAAGTGATTGATTGCCTGTCAGAATGCTGTAAAAATATTTTTAAATGCAATGTTAAACTAACAGAAGCTCAGAAGCGCAAACTTCGTCCGATGTGTAGACACCTCAGAGAACTTGCAAGCAGATCAACATCTTTGAAACGAAAAAAAAAACATTTTATACCAAAAAGGAGGATTTTTACCACTTCTTATGCTAGCACCATTGATTGGTAAAGCAGTCGCTGAAATACTTCGTGGTTAAACATGAAGAAAATGGTCGCTGTTCCCTTCAAAATGTTGGATGACATTAAAAAATGGAGAATATGTCTTAACTAATCCGAAATTACCACCTAATCCTGAAAATACAAATGTTTCAAACTAAGCAGAGAATTGAATTCAGTCTGATCAAAATTTGTCAGAATCCGAGATGGTTCAATTATATGGTACAACTTTGCACAAATTGAAAACTTCTCAAAAATCAGTTAGAGCTATTTCAGCCCCGAAAACAGAACAACAACTAATCATAGGGATGTGCTAGAAAGTATTCCGTTAAAGATGAGAAAAAAAGCTGAAAAACTTTTACAACTGATTTCAAAACAACCGAAAATGAAGTTTGATGATCATGGACAATTAACATATGGTGAAAAAGTTATTAGAGAATCAAATATTGTTGATCTCCTCAATGATATTGTACGACAAAGAAAAGGTTTCGAACCAACAGGTTGGGAAACCTTTTCACAAGGATTGAGCAAACTTAATGTACCTCAAGATTTTGTAGGGAACAGAAACCGTTGGCTTTGGATTAAAAATCATTTGAAAAATGATTCAGATAATAATTTTGAAACTCCGGTACAGAGCATAAAACAAAAACGATTTGATTCACATCGATTTACACCAGTGAAAGGTATAAAAGCAAGACATTCAAAAACTAAAATAGCAGATAGGTGTTGACACCAACGGGTATTAAAAACAGAAAAACACAATGGGATCCATACTAGATGAACAGTTATCTAAAATTTTCTTTAATCCAAAGAAAGTTGGAAGTTATGGCGGTGTAAAGAAGCTTTTTGATGAAGCGTAAAAGCAAAATAAAATAATAAAACTCATAGAAGTGAAGAAATGGTTGCAAGGCCAGTCGACATATACTTTACATAAACCAATAATTCGAAAATTCCAACGTAGAAAGACTGTTGAAGCTGGAATTGATATTCAATGGCAGGAAGATTCAGCTGTTCTTCAGAATTTGAAAAAACATAATGATAATTACAGGTAGCTGTTGCGTGGGATAGACGTTTTTTCAAATTTGCGTGGGTACTGCCAATCCACGATAAATCTGGACAAACATTGATCGAATCATTCAGGAAATTTTGAAATCTTCAAAACGTAAACCAAAATCGTTTCAAGCTGATAAAGGCTCTGAATTCAAAAATAAAAAGTTTTTTTAATTTCTGCGACCAGACAGCATTCATTTCTTCACAAGCAAGTATTTTTGAGCGATTTCAAAGAACTTTAAAAACTGGTATGTGAAAGTATTGCACACACAATAAAACTTCCAAGATATATTGATGTTTTACAATCCCCTAGTCGATTCTTACAGCAACAGTTATCACCGTAGCATAAAATCGAAACCGTGGGAAGTTACTTTGAAAACTGATGCTGAAATTTCCAAAAAATCTATATGGAACAGGAATTAAAAAAGGAAAATCTACACTGAAAGTGGGTGACTTGGTTCATATCAACAAAAACCATTTGAAAAGGGTTATTTACCAAACTGTAAGCGTGAAATTTTCAAAGTTGATAAAATTTGTAAAACTAATCCAATCACATACAAAGTTTCTGATCGTGATGGTGAAGAGATTGATGAATCATTCTACAAACATGAAATCCAACATATAAAGGACAGTAAGGTGTATGAAATAGAATCAGTTATTGATAGAAGAACGAGGAGAGTGGGTGGTAAAACAGGAAAAGAAATTAAAGTTAATTGGCTTGGATACCCAAAAAAGTTTGACAGTTGGATCCCAGCTTCAAATTTATTATAAAACAGAATTTATCATGTCGCAAAATCACTCAGATTCAATTAATCTCAATGAACCATCACAATTTTAGATCTGTGGTGAAAAAGTTGCTAAGAACCAAGTCACCTACTTCACGCAGATAATTATTATTTATACCATAATAATTACATCAATTGTACACATTAGTATCCAGAGCGCAAACAAAGAATTGTGGCTTATTCTTCTAAGTAGCTCTCTATGTTATATTCTACCAACACCTGGACTGAAATTATTGAAAAATACTGAGATAAAATGAATTAATTCTACATAACTCTCATGAGTGATAGTTCAGTGTCACTTTACCCAGCCAACTCACAATGTTGTTTCACAGTGAAATTACCAAAAACCATACATATTGATAAATAGCTTTGGGAAGTTGCAATGGTTGAACTAATTGTACCATCAGAAACATACAACAGTATTGGAGATGCTTGCATAATAAAAATAAAAACTTCTGTTCCAAGAATTGTACAATACCTGCACAAGTTACCAATAAGTGATGTAGTAATTTCAAAACCAGAAAATGGTATAGAATTAAAAATACCAGAAGGAGCATATTCTGGTCCAGCACATTTGACAGATACAATTCAAGGTGTAATTGATAGTACAGTGAGCACGTTGATTCCAGAACTGGAATTCGAATTCGAATATTCCAAAGCACAACAATGAGTTAAAATTTCAACCAATAGTTATACCAAAGTAGGTCTTGTACTCCCCAGAGCTCTTTTGGATAAACTTGGTTACAGAACAGAATCAGAGAGTGCTACTCCTTCGATAACATTTCCATATATGGAGTTGATTTAAATGCAGATCATAATCAATTGTTTGTTTATTCTGACATTGCTGATTATACAATTGTTAGTGATGTTCAGGCACCGACATTACGAGTGACATCATTCGAGAGTAAACAAATACATGATGGTCAACATATCAAGCATGAATTCCAAAACTTACATTATGTACCAGTATCAAAGTCCAACTTTGATACCATAAATGTGTATATATCTGGTGATACTGGCAAACCAATTTAGTTTGTTGGTGGAAAGTCTATGGTAACGTTGCATTTCCGACGCCGAAGTAATTTGTATTTATGATGATCCCCGTGTATAGAGGTGTACCTATACAGTATGGAAATGGAATTGGTTCACTATTCAAATCTGCAATGAGAACAGTAGTACCGTTTCTAAAACATATTGGTCAGATTGCTAAACAACAAGTACCCAAGCATGGACTTGCTGCAGTCAAAGATATCACTCAGCGTGGTAAAAGTCCGAAAGAAGTATTTATGAAACAAGGGAAAGAAGCATTGAAATCTTATGGAAGGGAAACAATAAAGAAAATATCAACACCAAAACGCATAAATAGATCATTGCTGTCTTTGAAAAAATCATTCTTCTCGCAAACGAGTTAGAAGTAAGTCCATTAAAACACCTGTAAAGAAATCAAAACGATCTCTCGATATATTTGATTAATCACGATGATGCTAAATGGATCATGCGAATGCAGCAAGTCCGAGTTAGATGCTTCTGATGTTCCACCAACAATGACAATGGTGTTGGAATCACAATGGATAGAACATCACCCGATAAGCTCTTTGAATAATTCCGCACCGATAGAATTTGTAATTCCGCCTCAAACTGAAAAATGGACAGATGTGAATCAATCATATTTGTACCTGAAATTCAAAATCACAAAAGAATATGGAACAGACTTGGTTGATGCTACTGAAATTGCGCCTATTAACAACTTTTTCCATAGCTTGTTCAGTAGTATCGATATTTACCTAAATAACAAACTTGTAACGGCGAACGGAGATACCTATCCTATCGAGCCAACATGGAAAATCTCTTGGCTTATTCTGGTGAATGTAAAGAAATCAACTTGCCGCACTAGAAATGTGGTATCCAGATACCGCTAAACAGTTCACCGAAAGCACTAAAGCTGGTCATAATGATGGATTGAAATCTCGCCAAGCAACATAGCAGGTAGTAAAACAATAGAATTGTGTGGTCGTTTACACACAGATATATTTCTACAAGAGAAATACTTACCAAATGGAATTGAGATAAGAATTCGTCTCAATAGAGCGAATCCAAAATTCTCTTTAATTGGTCAAGACGAAGGAAAAATAGTGTTTGAAACGGCAGTTTTTAATGTTCGTACAATTACGCTGATGCCAGTAGTAGCAAATAACTTGAATCAAACAAGAATACAGAGAAATATGAAAATACCGATTAGAAGAGTTGAAGTGAAAACATTCACTATTGGTGCAGGGCTTAGATAAAAAATTGAAGATCACCATTTTCAAGGACAATTGCCAAAGAGACTTTTCATAGGCTTGGTATTAAACAAAGATACGAATGGTGACATTGAAACGAACCCATTCCATTTCCAACACTTCAATCTGAAAAAGCTTGAAGTTAGTCAGGACGGGCATACCATTCATAACGACCATTTGAACCAAACTTTACACCAGAACAATGCCTAAGATCTTATTTATCACTGTATCAGTCTTCGGTATGTTTGGAAAAAAACAAGTCCTTTGGTTTGAATCTCGAAAAATACATGATTCGTTATTGTTTCTGTGGGTACGACCTCACACCTGACCAAGGGGCAGAGGAAGGACATTTGCATCCTATAAAAACCGGTAAATTAAGGTTAGAGCTTCAGTTTGCTGTAGCTCTAGTTTCAGTGATCAACGTGATAGTATATGCTAAGTTTTATAATCAAATTGAAATCAACAGTTTGCGAGAAATAATAACAGATTATTAAAAGCATGGATGGATTGCATTTGGAGGAAAAATCGAGACTGCAAGTTGGAGAACTCGATTTCATTCCATATTGTGTTCCTATCATTGACAAAGTTCGGAAAACTTTTGAGAAATGTTTCGTTCATGAAATACAAAATCAAATTTCAAAAGAAGTGACACTCAATTGTGAAGGATGTAAAATAGATCATCCAATTCGGTTTTTGTTGACTTGTGGTGTGAAAAAGTAAAAAAAATACTACGAAGATGAACACTAGCGAACTTCAGCATATACTAGACAAATCATCCTACCTCTGCTCATTGTATGGTGTGGTGTGTGCAAAATATCAGTTACCATACGAGAAACCGCATCATGTAAAAGCATACATAGTAAATACACACAGGTCAGAAAAAACCAGGAGAACACTGGGTTGCAATTTTCTTCAATGGAAACATTGCAACATATTTCGATTCCTTTGGGATACCAGCTATTGATAAATATATCAAATCATTTATTCAAAGAAATTCGGTTGAATGTAAAATAAACGTTGGGCGGTTTCAACATCGCGGTACAAACGTGTGCGGTAACTACTGCACATATGCTCTACATTTCTTGAAAAGCGGATATGGTATAAAAGTATTAGTTGAAATGAATTTGGATGGTGACTACTACAAAAATGATAGAAAAGTATTTGATTGGTTTCATAGAAACTATGAGCCCTTACGAAAAGAATCAGAAACATTACCCAAAACATGTATTTCACAAACTTGTAAGACTTACTGTGAATTTCATTATTGATGAAATGTGTTCATTGCCAATTATTGATTGTAAATATGTTAAAATCATAATCAATTGTAATTATATTGATTGTTAATTATTGATGAAATGTATTACCAAATATAAAATATGTTCATTGCATTACCAATGATTGATTGTGAATATGATAAATTCATGATCAGTTGTAAATATATTGATTCTTAATTAAAACATAAAAGTTATGTTGTTGAAAAACAGTGTCTGTTTTTTAAAGGTCGTCTTCGGCAATGTCGATGAAGATCTTAATTCACCAAAAAGCAACACATTTGAATTGACGTTCGGGGAAATTTTGTACAAAAACACAATGACGTCGTCAAACGACGCCCGCGCGTTTTACATATAATAAATCCCATTTAGAGTATATCATTTCTCCACGATGGAATACGCTGCTACTGATCTTATGTCAGAGTCACCCCGTGTATCGGCCCCGAGGGACATAGTGGTGTGGAAGACCCTTTCCTGGGCAGTGTATGGCACAGGTGAAGTTCTTTGAACTTTTCACTCGTGTCTGTACAGCGTGGGCTTCCAACCCTACGCTGTTCAACGGATACAAGATAAAACACATCGAATGGCTTGGCACAACAGATATGTTGCTCATGATAGCGGCAACCCTTCTACAGAGAAAGCTCAGGCTTTGGAGAGAGAAAAAGAAAAAAGATTAGACGTATCCCCATTGAAGGATGTGAGTGTACCGAAAGGTATATTCCCATCTCTCATCGAGGGTACGCTTGTGTTTCGTGAGATGGACCAAGATGATGGATTTGAGTTCATAAAGATCCCTTATCCACTTTTCTTGTGATCTGACATAAAACGGCCCTTTTCAGGGCCACCCAAAACCTGCTAAAAGATGACTCTTGCATGTATATTTCACAGCGCTAGCGTCTTCGAATTTATTCGAAGACTTTCGCTTTTGTTAAAAATGCACTGGTAAAGTAGCACAATTTACTAATGCCTCGATTTTTTCTCGGTATTATTTTAAGTTCAGTGCGTCCAGCGAAGGGGGACGCCCTTCGCTTACCACACTGTCATTACAATCCGAGACAAAAAAACGATACATTAGTAAATTATGCTCTTTTCTGTCAAAAACCCATTCGAAGCGCCCACCTTACTCTTTGGAATCTAACACAACATCTGGACCGACGTGCCCGACCCTGGGCGGCACTCTGGTCCACCCCTCGCACGTCGACACTCTGGCCCATGGGCCAGAGTGTCGACGAGCGAGGGGTGCGCCAGAGTATCCGCCAATACTACTCATATGCATATATTTATTTATTATATAATTTTATACCACTGGTGAGCGAGTGTTGTGAGCCAAGAGAGTGCGTTCAGTAAGAAAGATAAATGTGTGAACGCGAGGAATGCCATACCTGTATACAAATATAAATTCCATTGACTATTTTGTATATGACTTTCCTCACTGTGATTCTTCAATAAACATTAAAAAAAAACAAAAACAAAAACAATTTGGTACGGGACAAGTTCAGTACCTAATTATGTAGGAATACCTATTGCTTTAAAGGTGGATTATCTCTTTAAATATCAAATTTTAAATAGTTGCGTCGGTATAAAATAATAGATATGAACTGAAGACCCCTGTCCGGAGAAGCTTCTATCAATTAATATTGATTTTATTTCGAATATTAAATCAGGACCGTTTATGTGTCTATTTTTAGAACTGACCATTCGGATGATACCATATTGCGATGTAGAGCACTGGGCTGTCCCTATGGCTAAGCACCGAAAGTCAACTGTCCCAGATTGATTGTATTGTTCCACAGATATAAGCGACAATGAGTATAATTAACGTTTATTTGTGACAAAATTGTACAATAAAATTTCTGGTATCTGTTAACAGTAACTACTATTGTTCGTTAGTTGAACAAACACACATTTTAAGACCAGAAAATATTCGAAATAAAATTAATATTAATCGATAGAAGCATTTCCGGACAGGAGTCTTCGATTCAAATATAATATTTTATACCCCGGTAACTATATAGTACATGTTTACAAAGAGATAATCCATCTTTAAGAGCGAGACGTATGTCAATGCAATCCTTAATAACTGGATGGGCTCTTTTTGGCCGCACCATATTGATTAATAACGTTGCTTTTTCTAAGATTGCCATATATGGGAATACTTCGATTAAAACAAAAACAGGAAGTTGTGTATTCATTCCTAAATCGATCTTCTGCGAACATTCCGCTAACCAGCTGATCCTTGGCCAAAGATATACTTTTCCGGAAGTTCGTGGGTTTATTGAAGCTTTCTGTTTCCCGTACCGCGTCCGCTGCTTGTATCATTTTTAGCTGCTCCTTCTGACTATCCTTTTACCATAAACAGTATATATTTAGCCCGTATATCACGCACCAGTCTTAGTGTAGAAGCTTGTCGACGGTGTCCGTCGAACAATCGCAGTTGCCAATACCCCGTTTTTTACCCATCGCCACAGAAAGACATCAGACGAAGGATTGCGTTAAGAACAGACCGATGGTGGACACATAAGTATGTAATTGCGAACAACTGTAAAGGACATGACTCTTAATACAGCTTATCAGGATTTCGTTTCGTTCTTGCTGATTCTTTTCTTCATTTCTGTACCGGGAAACCTGTGTATGAATTTTAAGAGAACATCATATCGATGGAAATCAACGAACAATTATGTGTCTTCTCTCTCGGCCAGAAGCAAACCTGAGTGTTCGGTTTTTTGTGTCTCGGAACCTGCTTGCGTGTCGCTGTTTTTCAGTGCGCAGACCGGAAGTTTCCTACTCGTGGATGCTGCATTGAGTGAAGGTCAGATGGTCGCATCAGCAGACGATTATAGATACTACATCACATCAGATAGAAAAGGTCAGTAATTATATGGTTAATGACTAACGAGCAACCAACCTTTACATGGGTGGCAGCCTGTGCTAGACGACGTTGACACGGGTTCAAACCCCGACATGGGCGAACATCGGGACCGATTTTCAAGCTTGATAATAGTTGAGGGACATCTCACTGTGTCATTACTATCAATACATGGCCACTACTATCAATACCTGGCCATTACTATCAATACCTGGCCATTACTATCAATACCTGGCCATTACTATCAATACCTGGCCATTACTATCAATACATGGCCATTACTATCAATACATGGCCATTACTATCAATACATGGCCATTACTATCAATACATGGCCATTACTATCAATACATGGCCAATAATATCAATACATGGCCATTACTATCAATACATGGCCATTACTATCAATACCTGGCCATTACTATCAATACCTGGCCATCACTATCAATACGTGGCCAATACCATCAATACATGGCCACTACTATCAATACCTGGCAATTACTATCAATACCTGTTCATTACTATCAATACCTGGCCACTACTATCAATACTTGGCCATTACTATCAATACATGGCCATTACTATCAATACCTGGCCATTTCGATGAAAACCATTTCGATGAAAACATGGGTATATGTTCAATCACACCGAAGCAAGCACTTTTCAGACAATGGCCATTCATACTGAGTCATTGCCTCCCGTACCAAACCTCGTGTTAAATGCCTTGTCAATCTCCTGTACCAATCATCGTGTTAAATATCCATTGTTAGATTCATTGTCAATCTCCCTTACCAATCATCGTGTTAGATTCATTGTCAATCTCCCTTACCAATCATCGTGTTAGAGTCCTTGTCAATCTCCCTAACCAATCATTGTGTTAGATTCCTTGTCAATCTCCCTTACCAATCCTCGTGATGAATGCATTGTCAATCTCCCTTACCAATCATCGTGTTATATTCCTTGTCAACCCCACTTACCAATCATCGTGTCGGATTCCTTGTCAATCTCCCTTACCAATCACCGTGATAGATGCCTTGTCAATCTCCCTTACCAATCCTCGTGTTAAATGCCTTGTCAATCTCCTGTACCAATCATCGTGTTAAATATCCATTGTTAGATTCATTGTCAATCTCCCTTACCAATCATCGTGTTAGATTCCTTGTCAATCTCCCTTATCAATCATGGTGTTAGATTCCTTGTCAACCCCCTTACCAATCATCGTGTTAGATTCCTTGTCAACCCCCTTACCAATCATCGAGTTAGATTCCTTGTCAACCCCCTTACCAATCATCGAGTTAGATTCCTTGTCAACCCCCCTTACAAATCATCGTGTTAGATTCCTTGTCAACCCCCTTACCAATCATCGTGTTAGATTCCTTGTCAATCTCCCTTATCAATCATGGTGTTAGATTCCTTGTCAACCCCCTTACCAATCATCGTGTTAGATTCCTTGTCAACCCCCTTACCAATCATCGAGTTAGATTCCTTGTCAACCCCTTTACCAATCATCGAGTTAGATTCCTTGTCAACCCCCTTACCAATCATCGTGTTAGATTCCTTGTCAATCTCCCTTACCAATCATCGTGTTAGATTCCTTGTCAACCCCCTTACCAATCATCGAGTTAGATTCCTTGTCAATCTCCCTTACCAATCATCGTGTTAGATTCCTTGTCAACCCCCTTACCAATCATCGAGTTAGATTCCTTGTCAATCTCCCTTATCAATCATGGTGTTAGATTCCTTGTCAACCCCCTTACCAATCATCGTGTTAGATTCCTTGTCAACCCCCTTACCAATCATCGAGTTAGATTCCTTGTCAACCCCCCTTACAAATCATCGAGTTAGATTCCTTGTCAACCCCCTTACCAATCATCGAGTTAGATTCCTTGTCAACCCCCTTACCAATCATCGAGTTAGATTCCTTGTCAACCCCCCCTTACCAATCATCGTGTTAGATTCCTTGTCAACCCCCTTACCAATCATCGAGTTAGATTCCTTGTCAACCCCCTTACCAATTATCGTGTTAGATTCCTTGTCAACCCCCCTTACAAATCATCGAGTTAGATTCCTTGTCAACCCCCTTACCAATCATCGTATCGGATTCCTTACCAATCATTCCCTCTTCTCACCTTTGAAATCGACAAAACACACAGCAAGAAAAACACGTGCGCCTGCAGAGAACCAGTGACGTAACAGTCCTAATATTTTGATACGACAACGTAAAGAATTAGTACGGTACAGTAAGGACCAGAAATAAATGCCAAACTGTGTACACATAGACGGCGTCTCGATAAACTGGTTACTTAAAACATATACATCTACATTCCCAGTATATACATGGTTAATATTAAATGCTGACAAATATTATCTGGCTTTGTATATATCTCTTTGAGTCTCTGCATTCGTTTATAACTATGTTCAATGTGCGCTCTATATATATCTTAGAATTTTGTTTGTTTGCTCTTGTGTGTATATAATATGTTAATATGCATTTGTTTAACCCTCACTTTACTAAGTATATCACTCATTTATAAAATTATGCACTGCTGGAACTTGAAATAATTCATCTGACAGAGAAACTTATTTTTAAAATACGACAGACAGATTCACAGACATATGTGTGTGTAGTCAACTAGCCGGATATCACCCGATATAATTCAAATCCCGGCCTGATGACGACGATGGCAGATGTGGTGTTGGTATATATATTAGGGACAACTTAACTTATAAACACAGGCCAGACCTAACAATATTTATTCCACACGTAATAGAAACATTATTTGTCGAAATCAATAAAGGAGCGAATGATGATTGTGTAATAGTATGCATATACCGATCGAATACAGCACCAAAAGCAGACATGAATAAATTTATGAACAAATTCGATAATATTTTGGAAAAACTAAAAAAGCATAAGTCTTATATAATCGGTGACCTCAATATTGATCTACTGAACTTCGAGACTCACGCGAAAACAAACGAATTCATAAATAATGTCTTCACGAGAGGATTTGTGCCAATGATTACGAAACCAACCAGAATGACAGAATACTCGGCCACCCTTACATATCATATATACACCAACAATATACGAGATGACCTCCAAACAGCTATACTTACATGCGACATTTCTGACCACTTTGGTATATTTCTCTCGGAATCAAATAGGCATAAATTAGCCAACCCTCCTACTGATAAAGCCATGTACAGAATATATTGCCCCGAAAATGTTAATATATTCAAAAACCTCAAAATTCAAAAATCATGTAAATTAAATTCTGCCCTTACCAGTAATTCAGCGGACCAAGCACATGAATTGTTCTTAGACATATATATGACCGTCCATGACTTAGCTTTTCCAATTATCACTCGGAAAGTCCCCAAATTTTTTATAAAGCGCCAACCTTGGATGACACCAGGACTAATCAAATCATCAATAACCAAACAACAACTGTATTGTCGTAAACTTAATTCGCCGACTTCAATAAATAAAAATACATACTTAAGATATAGGCAACTATATAACAAACTAATCAGGAAAAGCACAAACTTATATTATTGCGACATATTTGAACAAAGAACAAAATAATGATAACATTAAAAACACGTGGAAAATTCTTTAAAAACGCAATGAATAGTAACGTGAATGCAACGACCCACCGTAGCCAATGTTCATAAAACGGTAAAGAATTAACAGACCATTATATAATAGCAGAAACATTTAATGACTACTTTTCGAACATTGGACGCAATACCAGTAATCTTATTAATAATGAACCTGATACATACTTTTCTGATTACCTCCGAAATAGACGAACAAATGAATTTATAATTAATCCAACATCAATTCAGGAAGTGATCTTAACTTGCTACTCTATGAAAGGAAAAAGGAGTAAGGATTTTAATGGCATATCGACCGAACTTATGAAACAGATAATTGTTCACATAGCCCCGGCACTGAAACGTATATTTAACCTGTCGTTCGAACAAGGAATTGTACCATCAAAAATGAAAATCTCAAAAGTAATCCCCGCCCCCAAAACCACTAACTCGAATGATATTATACAGTTATCGCCCGCGATTGAGCGAGACACGGGGATTTGTCGCCCGCTCGAGACATTCCAGGTCGAGAGCGGCGACAAATCCCCGTGTCTCACGAAAACAAGGGTGATAACTGTTTTGTTATCTTACAAAGGAGTACACACGAACATCCTTAATAGCAGGCATAAATGTGCGCATATATTCTTTAATCCAGTTCGAAAAGTTAATTTTATGTTGGAATCATCGCTATTTAGAAAATAAAACATTCATAATCTGGATCAATTAACAGACCCGTCATTTGCGCAGCAATATCCGGTCAGTTTGCAGGTTGCATGGTGGAAATCGGTTCAAGGAAAGAGGAATAAAGCAATTTCGAAGTCGAGTAGCCATGCAGCGAAATGTTCGGTTTCTTTTCAAATGAGCGTGAAGACACCGACAGACGTGTTAAGTTCCAGAATGCTAAAATGTGAAACTAACACGTTGTATAGTAGTGCAAAAAGAAATTGACATGTGTCACATATTGTTACGCAACATACGGGTATTTTCTGAAGAATTGTATTGAAGAAAAGAAATTGTCAATTGATAAACAGCAAAGAGTGGCTATTTGATCTAGTACATAAACGTAGCTGTAACGTATGTACACCGTATGTGCAATTGTCTGCAGCACATACCAACTGCATAATAAGGTTTATCTATTTGTCCCACGGTCTTTATTATTGATATAAAAATGTCCAATAGGAACATTACACCTTATAACGGATTTGTGTCTATGATAACACCATTTATACATAGCGTGCTTTAATTGAAAATAAAAAAACACACAATTATGCAAATTAGCAAACACCACAGTTCGCGGTTGTTATGAAACAGTGGGGTTTATAAAAACAGTGTCTTTCGAAATTATTACAGAGCTGTCGGAGAATCTCTGCACGTTGAGTTCTTCGTGGTTCTATGATTACTGATAACAGCTGAGCGGTCAATAACTGAGACAATGTTACCCTCGAGGGTAATAATATACAGTTATCGCCCGCGATTGAGTGAGACACGGGGATTTGTCGCCCGCTCGAGACCTAGAATGTCACCCGAAGGCCGCCAGGCCCGAGGGTGACATTCCAGGTCGAGAGCGGCGACAAATCCCCGTGTCTCACGAAAACAAGGGTGATAACTGTTTTGTTATCTGACAATGGGGTACACACGAACCTCCTTAATAGCAGGCATAAATGCGCGCATATATTCTTTAATCCAGTTCGAAAAGTTAATTTTATATTGGAATCATCGCTATTTAGAAAATAAAACATTTATAATCTGGATCAATTAACAGACTCGTCATTTGCGCAGATATTCTCCGGTCAGTTTGCTGGTTGCATTGTCGAAATCGGTTCACGGAAAGAGGAGTAAAGCAATTTCGAAGTTGAGTAGCCATGCAGCGAAATGTTCGGTTTCGTTTCAAATGAGCGTGAAGACGCCGACAGACGTGTTAATTTCCAGAATGCTAAAATGTGGAACTAACACGTTGTAGTAGTGCAAAAAGAAATTGACATCTTTCACAGATCGTTACGCAACATACGGGTATTCTCTGAAGTCTGATGAATTTATTGAAGAAAAGAAATAATCAATTGATAAACAGCAAAGAGTGGCTATTTGATCTAGTACATAAACGTAGTTGTAACGTATGTACATCGTATGTGCAATTGTCTGCATCATACCAACTACATAAATAGAGGATCTCACATGAGTTTCTATTTTATACGGAATTTATCAACCGAGTTCACTAAATTCGATTTGAGCCGAGGTTTACCGAGGCTCAAATAGAATTTAGAGGACGAGGTTGATAAATTACGTATAAAATAGGACGAGTGTGAGATACCTTTTATCACATGTTCAAATAAACCCGAAGCAACGCGAAATATTCATCAAAAACAACAATCATAAACTACAGCGATCGCAAGTTATTTAAGAACGCCGTGACGTCATCGCACGCGCTGATATTAAACGTGTCTATTACCGATAATTATGAAACTGCTTTTATGGCCGAATTATGTGATAAATTAGGTTTATCTATTTGTCCCACGGTCTTTATTATTGATATAAAAAGGTCCAATATGAATATTACACCTTATAACAGATATGTGTCTGTGATAACACCATTTATACATAGCGTGCTTTAATTGCAAATAAAAAAACACGCAATTATGCAAATTAGCAAACACCACAGTTCGCGGTTGTTATGAAACAGTGGGGTTTATAAAAACAGTGTTTTTCGAAATTATTAGAGAGCTTTCAGAGAATCTCTGCGCGGTGAGTTCTTCGTAGTTCTATGTTTACTGGTAACAGCTGCGGTCAATAACTGAGACAATGTTACCCTCGAGGGTAATATGGTGATTTATCGCCCGCCATGTGACGCACTCTCAGCCAATCAGAAGAGAGGAAAATGGGATGAAGGATAACAATGTGATTTACGGCCCGCCATGTGACGCACTCTCAGCCAATCAGAAGAGAGGAAATGGGATGAAGGATAACAACATGAATTATCGCCCATCAGCCTTCTACCGTGATTTTCAAAACTACTTAAAATAAATAATGCAAAAACGCCTTTTTTATTTATCAACATTTCATCTGATTATTCATCTTTTAGACCACGTGACAAAGAGTGACGATAAACCAACAAGGGACTCAACCCTAGCTTTATTCATAGACCTATCTAAAGCATTCGATACCATTAGTCATGCCATTCTACTTTATTCATAGACCTATCTAAAGCATTCGATACGATTAGTCATGACATTCTACTTTCTAAACTTGACCACTATGGCATCAGAGGTGTGGTTTCATAGCTACCTAGACAAAAGACACCAATATGTTGACTACTGTGGGAGTGCCTCTAAACTGAGGGAAAATACATTTGGAGTACCCCATGTAAATGATATGTCAAATGCGACGACAATGGACATTTTATCTTATGCCGATGACTCGACACTCTTCACTAGTGGAAAAAATGAAGCCCTAGTCCAAAGTTATCTCAATAACGAATTAGGAAAAATATTTGACTGGTGTTGTTGCAACAAACTCTCTATAAATATCAACAAGAGTAACTATATGCTCATCCACCCACAAAACAACGGCAAAACATAGAATACACTGAAAATGAAGTTGAACAACATTGAATTGAATCGAATAGGAAATCTTGAAAATTCCTTGGAATCCATATTGATGATAATTTGACCTTTACAAAACATATATCTATAGTTTGTTAGAAAATTCCACACGCTGTATGCTGCATTAATAAAGTGAAACATTTTTTCCCGATTAAAGCCCTGAAAATTCTCTGACCCAAAGCCGCTTAGTTTATGGTATTCAGGTCTGGGGACTTGTCCCCGAAGTGAAGAACTTATTTCTTCTGCAAAAACGAGCATTACGAACCATATGCAATAAAAGTATAGAAGCCACACTGAACCACTCTTCAAAGGGGATAATATTTTGAAAATATTCGATCTTCATTCATCAGTCTTTATGCATGACTGGTATTATGACAGTCTACCTGAATCATTTGAAATGATGTTCATAAAGCGAACTAACTCAAATTCATGACAACCATATCCCATATTCCGAGAAACACCAAGAACTGTCTGCAGTGAAAATCTACCTCATCATGCTTTCGCCACAATATGGAACAATCTAAAAAAGAACACACTACACATTAGACAATACATCTATTTAGGAAGAACTTGCATACATACAAGATAAAAAACTATTCTGAAAATGTGAATGTAAAAATATTGGATGCCCGGACTTCACATGCTAACAAATGCTGCAATCATGATATGTACATGTATTATGCGTTGCATAACCTATTGTAAATTATCTCCACATGTGATTTCCCCCATGACCTCACTCAATTGCCTCCCCGATGACCACGCAAAACATCACCCATTAACCGATTGTTATGAACAAATCTGGCAATGGTCCGGGTTGGTACCCATCAACGTAAATAATATCTGTAACAAACCCTTTATAATTATGTTCACAAGCCATGATTGTCTGTGCACTCACATGGAGATGACCGCCCACATATTAGCCAGCTTCAAGCATTCACTATAGAGATACCTATGCCAACGGGGTGACAGGAAGACAGCCTGGTAGGGTGTTATCACTCCCGTGCAATATACAAAATATTCGTATTTATTGTTCATATGTTTGTGATATTCATGTATGTATATTGTAAATAAACTTATCTTATCCTATCCTATCGTGTTAGATTCCTTGTCAATCTCCCTTACCAATCATCGTGTTAGATTCCTTGTTAATCTCCCTCACCAATCCTCGTGTCGGATTCCTTGTCAATCTCCCTTACCAATCATCGTGTCGGATTCCTTGTCAATCTCCCTTACCAATTCTCGTGATGGATTCCTTGTCAATCTCCCGTACAAATCCTCGTGTTGGATTCCTTGTCAATTGTCCTTACCAATCATCGTGTCGGATTCCATTTCAATCTCCCTTACCAATCATCGTGTCGGAATCCTTGTCAATCTCCCTTACCAACCCTCGTGTTGGATTCCTTGTCAATTTCCCTTACCAATAATCGTGTTGGATTCCTTGTAAATTGTGTTATCTGTACACTAACATAGGCATAATTATCGGGTATAAATATTTATTATGTGTGTGGTTGTTGTCGTCCTACAGGGTGGAAATCTGAATATATCTTTGAATTTAACTTTTTACAAGAACCAACCACGACCACCACGACAACAACCACCACGACAACCACCACCAAGACAACAACCACCACGACAACCACCACAGCTACAACCATGACGACCACCACGACAGCCGGTAAGGTCTATTATTATATTTACTGCTCACCAGCTTACTTCAGATATAGTTGTTGACCACAAGCTTACTGCATAGATAGTTACTGCCTATCAGCTTAACACAGATATAATTACCGCATACTAACTTACTTCAGAGATAGTTACTGCTCAATATCTTAATTCAGAGATAGTTACTGCTAGTCGGATTCCTTATGTCGAAAAAATGGTCGCGCATTTTCGGAATGTTAAAAGCGATATGAGAACAGTTTCTACACCACCAGTGTGTCTATTTTCATAATCTACCTGTTTCCAGCTTGATATTTTAGTGGAAACAGGTTTGTGTGAGGCTTTTGTTTGTGTACCCCTCTATTTTTTTCCCGCCCACCTGGTAATAAAAACATGCTATTACGCATAGCAAGTTCGGTAAGTGGCTTTCTTTGTTCTTGGAAATCGAAAAACATGGGGAGGTCTTGCCACAAATTACTTAATTACATATCTTAATAAGGAATAATGTCATAATATCATCAGATGAATTGTATTTATGACTGCATTTTCAATTTTCTTTAAGGTATATTCTTAAAATGAGCTACATCACATATAGACGAACATGAACAATCTACAGGGATATCTTGATCACATGCCATAAACAAAACTTCGATACATCGATTTTTGGTAAAGATATCGCAGAAAAGCTAACCCTACCCCCACCCTCGCTGATTTCACAAGTCAGATTCATTTGGTCGAAAACAATGGTCGCGCCATTTCGGATTGTCTAAGACGACATGCGAACGGTTTATTTATCAATAGCGTGTCTACTTTCCGAGTTTACCTGTGTCCAGTTGAAATTTTATTGGAAAAAAGTTTTTTTGGACTCTTTTAAGAATTTAAAGAGCGTTTGCTTATTATACAAATATTAATCCTCATAACTAACTTTCTGGTGGACTGTGCGAGTTGAAATTAACAAAAGTATCAACTATGGTGGTCTACTTTCAGAGTCTACTTGTTTCCAGTCTGATATTTTAGTGGAAACAAATTGTTTGGACGGTTTTAAAACTTTAAAGAGCGTTTCCTGATTATACAGATATCAACTAACACGATTAGCCTTTTCATGAATTGTGCGAGTTTAAATTATGCACATATGTCAAGTATGACTCTGAAATGTATTTTTGAGAATGGTGTCGTCAGATAAGTCTCCGCGGGTGCAGTACTACAGTTGCGAACAAAACTAACGTTGGACCCTATAGAGAGCGTTTCCTGGTTATAAACAATATAACTAACACGATTAGCCTTATCATGAATTGTGCGAGTTCAAATTATGCACATATATCAAAAATGACTCTGAAATGTATTTGTGAGAATATTGGTATCGTCAGATAAGTCTCTGCGGGTACAGTACTACAGTTGCGATCAAAATTTAACGTTGAACCATATAGATAGTTTGACAATTTACTCAAATGTTCACAGTGGTGGAACTTAATGGCTATCATATATGCATGGCTCTTACATGTAATCTATCGTAACTACATGTGATTTTTACAAAATTAACTTGCAATATAGTCAGGCCACCATATACAGTAGTTGATAAAAAATGTGGTTAACATCAATCACAATCACGTGCTTCAGTGATAATGTCCACTATTCTACAAATGTGATGTGTATCAAGACTAAAGTTTCAGGATATCGTTGTAAAATTGATTGATGGTGTTTTTTCATCAATTGACAAAATTAATGTTTATTGCCAGGACGATCGAAGTACCACATAATACGGAGTTGTGTGCTAACAAATCTGCGAGTCATATTTATGTAAGTGTCAGTCAAAACTTTTAGGACATGGGAATATTTTTTTTATTTCGTGACCACGAAATAACTAATTCGTGGCCACAAAATAAATAATTCGTGGCCAGGAAATAACTAATTGTGATATACGATCGTCAGTCCCATTGCTGTAATGGAAGCGGATAGAGATGATCTGGTTGCAGTTGTCCACCATCTTGGCATGAGCCACGGCGATTTGAGATAAAGGGTGTTGTAGGGTGGCCCGTAAAACAAATTAAGTAATCACCCCTTTCACCAACCCGATCCAAAGTTGCCGCCGTCCTGTGTGGGTGGGTTAAATAGGCACCCACGACATTCAGTATATATTGGGGCCACCCTACAGCACCAATTTATACCACACCAAACGGATAAGGGGCCCATAAATTGTATAGGTGCCATATTTGAACCCATCTGGGGTGGCCATTTTGGATCGGGGATGGTGAAAGCGGGTGAATATTTAGTTTGTCTCAGGGGTCACCCTACAACACACTGTACCATATATGGACCCCTCTGATCGGTTATCATTTTCGCTAGAGTGTATGGGCTGAAGGTGTGAAAATGTAGCTTACTGTGCGAGCCACGGTACAACACCCTTTATTTGATCTATATCGTTCAAGTGACCGAGAAATAATGTGTACCTCTTTGACCCCTTCTGAGCGGCGACCATTTTGAATCGGGTATGGTTGAAAGGGGTGAAATTTATAAGTTTGTTTTGGGCCCACCCTACTAAACCCCTTATTTGACTTAAATTGGCCAATATGCCGAGAGAAATGTCATTCCCATTCGATCCCTTGTGGTAAAATCTAATGAATATTCAGTTTGTCTTGGAGCCACCTGATCCGTGTTTCCCCATTCTCTCTGGGCTAGTTTATATCGGACGTTCCTATCCCCATAGAGCCCGGGTCCCACGCCATAATGTCATTCATAGTAGCTTCTTTGCGATCGTATGCATTGTTTCTAAAACATCAACTTAGTGTAACCATACCGTAAATGTATCTGGATATATGCAAAGGCCACGAATATAGTTATTTCGTGGCCATGAATTAGTATTTCGTGGCCACAAAAAAAAAATAAAAAATTCCCATGTCCTAAACCAGCCACCGTAGTTTATGGATCATTCTGTTTTAGTATTAAACTACAACAACTCATCTATGCCAACGATATGTTTAGCCATATACATGTGGATAGGGTGGTATTGTTTAAAAATGTTAAACAATGTTATCATGTCCATATGTATTTCTAAATATCGCTGGGCTTATATAGATGGTTGTTCTATAATTCCTGGTCGGATTTATCCGATGCAGTTAATACTCAAATGTGAAATTTGAGATATACCTGGTCGTCAAAGTGAACCAGATGTCTTATTTAAGGCTAGCAACGATTGCTAATCAAATACAACAATGTGTACTAATCAGTCATTGGTATTGCCTTAATTTAGTCAGTGTCTAATCACATGGTGCTGGTTTTGTTCAATGTTGGGCACATGCATGTCTAAAACTATGCAGCCATGTTCTGCATAGGCCACTGATCATTATAAGATCGGGAGACTTTGCCACCGGTCCCGATAGTTCCTTAGTAACGGTTACTAAGCACCTACTCGGAATTTGCAGGAAAATGCAACTATGGTTGATATTTATTTCACTCATTAAGCTCTACTTTATTGGAAATTCGAATTTACTTGATTTTCACAACTATACACCAAGCGTGGAGATTAACTGTGGTCAGAATATTGATGGTGAATGCTGGGTTTCAGTCACTGTACTAAAGTTGGCCAAAAGTAACTGGCGTGGGAAGTGTGAAAGCAAAGCCTATACTGCTATAGTAAAGATCTCAGGTGCACCGAAATGTCCATTTATCAGTAGCACAAATCCTGCAAAAATAACACAGATTCTCTCAGTGCATGTGGGATAAACTCCGATGACAACGATTGAGTCAATGACAACGAACAACTACCATCTATACATGTGTATTTGTGACACTACATCCCGTTATTATCAACGATGTGGTTTTAAAACAACAGTCTTGTTGTGAATATTTTCATTTGATTCAACAGGCTACATCTTGTCGAAATTAAAAAACCAGTCAACACTTACTTTTGCCAATTACTGTATCTTGAGGCATGACTATATCATATCTTGCTACCATGAAATCACGGTTAGTTACTGTGGGTCAAACACGAGTGTTAAACTTCATATATAGTTGCGCACGATTGCCAATAAGTGATATTACAATCAACGTTTGAGCATAACACGAAATTCTCCATAGGGTTAAGTGTTAAATTTTGATCGCAACTGTAGCCAGCAAGAATCATCTGATCACATCCATTCTTTTTAAAACTAAGTCTGTTTTTCATACTTAGTATTTTTTAGGAATATCAGTACGCGCATATCATCACACGCAAAGTTGTGCCATTTATCCAAAGTACTAGAATCTCCATAGGGCTCAGTGTTACATTTTGATCACAACTGTAGCCAACAAGAATTAACCGATCACATCAAATTTGTCAAAAATACATGTAACGGTCATATCTAGTAATTTGGAGAAGTTTCAAATAGCATCGAACACCATACGCCAGATGGCACCATCTATCGTTTTCTATAAATACGAAACGCTCTCTAAATTATGTTGACCCCGATTTAGGCCGACCCGCCAAAATTCAAGAATGGAAACAAGTCAAACCAAAAATGCAAAATGACATAAGGAATCCGACTATGCCTACTAGCTTACTGCAGAGATCGAAACTGCTCACAAGTTTACTTCAGAGATATAGTTACTGCCTACTAGCTTAACGTAGATATAGTTACTGCCTACTAACTTACTTCAGATATAATTACTGTTCACTAGCTTGCTTCAGATATGGCTACTGCCTACTAGCATGGTTACCATGTGTTCCCCGGTAATTCAGATATTAAATATTTGATTCAATCATAATATTTGGATCGGTATCGGTCGTTAGTGCGGATCAAGATTTGCAATATTCCTCTGTCAATGCTGAGGAAAACCCTTATAAATTGACAATGTTGGTTACACATTTTGCGTAATTATAACGCGCGATCGTGCCCAAGTGTGCCTTCTCATATTCTGTTATATTGGACATTATGCCCATGCCGAACTCAATCGCGTGTTATTTGACTTAAATTAATACCTGCGTGTTGCTGCTACGTATACGTCATGGTGCAGGCATGGAAAACATGGATAAATATGTTTCATAGAATTGATCAAACTTTGCTCGTTAAGAGCAGAATTCCTTCAATTTCTTTATTCGAGTGTGCGTGTCATAAAGTAACCGAACTTTATATATGAATTATATATCGTTTATCATATTTACTTATATATTCAATACGATTAATAGTTACGTGGTCTTCATCAATGCCAAATATTGAGTCGCATCTCAAACTGTATGGTTCCCAGAACCTCATCACTGTCCCCGATGCCCCTCCCATGAGACTACCATAGTATCTTAGCAACCAAATTGTTGAACGGGTGGTGTATACACATAATTTTGGGTAATAATTACGCATAACGTTTTAAAAAACGATTTTTTTCACTGGATATGGAACATAATTCGAAGCAATTTGTTCCTTCTCTTTCAGCCTTTGAACATAACACACGTTAACACTGATATCAACAGGGCACTATGTTCGTAATTATTGGCTCATCGTTGGAGATAAATGTTGAAAAGTGTCGTGTCACTGTATTTTGTTCACGTCACGAGATCAGGTGCTGGAGATTGATCGCTTTCTTGACAAAACTATTGAGCCTGCGAATCGTGTTGTATTTATATGCGGATACGTAACATTGCGGTTCTGAACTGTAGATTGTCTACGTAACATTGATGTACTAAGAGGTGGATATGCATCATTATGAGTCGGACATTTGGGTTAAATGCGTTACATATAATTCCAATATTACCCAATAGCTTTGTCGCAATCGGCCCAATTATCCAGCATTCGCGCCCAACATGAAGTTCATGTCTTGCCGATTCCAAACGTATATTAGACTCGATTTTTTTTAATTGCCCTAATAATTATAGTATATTTCACTAGATATTTAGTTATTTGATGCGCCTGTAGCATGACTACGATGATTGGTTGTACTCAGATTGAGACTCAGGTTTTCACCGAGGTGGAATACAGCCGCGTGTATAAGCTCAGATATGCAACTTACATAATTTGCTTTTGTAATCAGATCCATATACATGTATCTCTGGATGATGACTTTATCGACATGTAAAACAATATCGAGCGTGTGAAAAACAATAATTTGTTATTCATTTAGCCCTTTACCCAACAAACCGGCCAAAAACGCCCAAATAAAGCTTCAACGGCCTAAAATATCTTCGGTCTGTCTCAATAACACCATACAAATATGAATATCATTGGAACCGGTTCATTGACCACATTGTGGTGGTTTAAGTTATACCCTGTGCCAATGCATTCTCTTATATCTGCGAGTCGACCACAGGTCGCCTCGCATATATAAGAGAATGAATTGGCCTAAAAAAAATTCTTTTTTAACACTTTTTACCATTTTTTCTTACATTCTTTAACAATTTTATAATTCTTTCTTATATTTTTAAACAATTTTTTTTTTCTACATTCTTTGACAATTTTATCATTTTTAATATGTGTTAAGCCAATGCATTCTCTTATATATGCGAGGCGACCTATGGTCGACTCGCATATATACGAGAATGCATTGGCACAGGGCCGTTCTGTTGGGTAAAGGGTTAATATGTATCTCTTTAAACAGTTTGTTTAACAAATCATGTTGGCGCTAATACGCTGCCGTCCTTTTTAAACATTTCTTATCAAATTCAGTTCACAGATACGCAGTCCAATAAAATAAAATCCGCATAGCTAGGCCTTATTATGTGAGGGCGACTATGATTTATTACAATCGGCACACAATGTTTCGACGACAGATTGGACCCTATTGTCATCATGTCGATTGCAACGAACAACGTCAGCATGTAGTGTGAACCTGAATGTATCTTCTGCTCTGTTTATAATGATATGATCTTTTTCTATTAAAGAAAATAATTGGATTGTCAAATGTATGTATAAGTACTACCATACTACTATCTAGTCCCAGTCTTCTTGTACTAAAACCAGCTAAGATATTGGGATGGCGATTTGCTGTTTTTAGTCCCAGCCCGCTTGCATACCAATCCTATCACACGAGTTACGCCCACGATCTGTGGCGGGAATCTGTGGTGTATTTTACTCGATTTACCTAATGAATCAATACATGATGCTATATACATCGGAAAGAGAGACATATCATGGTCATAATGGTGTATAATAATCTAACTTTCATGTTAAATTACGCATAGAATATTCCGGTTGATTGTCACCAACATCGCTGTTTTTTCTGTTTGTTTACTTAACTGAAAGCCGAACTCAGGTTCCGAAGAACTTCGGCATTGTCCGGTGTTTGTTTTGGCCGAGACGAATTTCGATACAAACAAAATGGCGGCCCCCATGATATTCTAATGGTCATTGTGTTTACACTGTTTTAAACTGTGAGATGGTTATAATTCCCGTAATTTATTTAATGTATTACATTTATATCTTCAATATGTATTTAATCTATGTAATAATTTATTTATTGTCACGTATAATTACGATTACAATGGAGAATTCATCGTGCGTGGTTGATTGAAAATCTACGGAATATTTTCACCGGAAAATGCCGAACGCAGTTCGCAAGGTCAACTGAGTTCGCATACTTTAAAAAATATGTAAACACTGCGGCAAAAGTTTCTTTTCACATTAAATTACCGCTTTCAATTCACAACCGATGTGGGTTTCAGATCAAATAGCATGTCTTCTGCGGAAACTATCCGTTTATTGTAGCAATTGTGATATTTTATTTCATATAATTGTGGTTTTATTTGAGCGGGTCACTAACGATTAACTCGTGTCAAAGGAGACCATGGGCCTGGAACTCGGACTAAAGACCGGCACCTCCATCCCAATATCTTAGCCGGTTTTAGTACGAGAAGACTTGGACTAACTACTATCTAGTCTTACAACAGTTTATTCCGTATTTAAAACATTTTATTTTGTTTCCACAGTACCGAAAACAGACACGTTTAACCCAAGTGTTCATTAATTTGGAAATAAAGCTTTCAGGTACATGTAGGTCGTGTTGTGGCTGTGAGACATCTTGCACTGGCGCAAGTAGAAATGTAGGTCAATTTATTTTATTGTAATTCAAATATGGTGCATATTATATAGCAAACTCGTGGAAGTCCCCCCGTAACATAGTGGATTATCACTCAAGTTCGTTGCATTCTGACTACCACGTCTGTAGATTACAAGCTTGTTCTGCACACAGGGTGTCCCCTCGGGTATGACCCGGAATACTGTACGAAGCTCTATAACGACGAGATGAGTAGAGCCAATGCCATTTCGCAGTGTGTGGCAGACGGTGGACATTTGGTAGAGATCGAGAACCCAGCCATGCACGAGTACATAAAAAACAACCAACTCCCGCAAAATGGTGGTAAGTAAACTGTGTTATGCCATTGTGGCAAAGGGTTATGTTTTATGTCATCTTGGCAAAGGGTTATGTTTTATGCCATTATGGCATAACTCAGTGCGGGGTACACGAACACCACACCGGCTCCCTAGTAGTATTTGTAGTTTTTATGTGTAAATTGTAAATAAAATTATCCGGTCCTAACCAATATAAAGAGTTGACTTGTAACCGAAATCATATGGATAGTTCGGCTATCTACGTGTCAAGTTCAGTCAACACAAATAGTTTTAGGACAGTATATAACAGCTTAATGAACAACGCAATACAAGTATACGGCATCAGATGTTAGTCGGATAATGTGATAATAGTAGCCAGAGTACACATGGTTCTGAGCTGGAATAGGCCAAAGTCGTTTGCCCAAAATGCTCGTGCCAATAAGAAATGGGCCATTATTCCCTCAATACGGTACATCGTTTGGCTGTCAAGTGTGGTTTAAATGTGTCGCTGTTAACTGATAATTGTATAATTGATATGTTTTTGATTTTCAGTTTATGAAAAATGTTACGTTTATCAAATTGGGCTAACATTTATTTAAACTACAGCGGAGTTTTTGCTAACTGACCAAAATTTGAGGTTGCTAAAATTAATAGGTTCTATATACGACATCTAATGGCGCTGAGCTTTGAAATGTGACTTCTTCGACTCAAAGCAAATATTTGTAATTCCCAAACCCGAGGAATTAGTAATGTAGGTCAACTCTGGTGATGGATCTTTAAACTAATATATTTTAGTTATAAAATTATCTTAATTCTATTGATATTTATCGTGGCAATCGGCTATATTACAGATGTATGGATCGAAGGCAATCGGTGTGGTGGTATTAGGGACTACTGCAACAGGAACGGTGACCCACTGCCCTGGATTGAGTGGGGGTCAAATGAGCCTGATGGAACAACGCCGGAAATATATATGCGGTTAGCTAGTTACACCGGCTGGGCATTCCATGACGAGGATAGCGGAGTATCCCTCATATTCATGTGTCAAGTGTCGTAGATGATAAAGAATGACAAAGTCTGACATACGTCATTGAAAACGACGTCACCTGTACGTGTATTTCTAAATATAACTACGTTGCCGACCAGGGTAGATACATTGGAGCCCTAATTAAGAAATTTGAGCGTTACAAAAATAGCACTTAAAGGGGCACTGTACACTAAATCCGGCAATTTATTGGACCATCTCCTTTTATACTCAACTGAATATACACAACAAATGAGTGAATTCGAGCCATGGATTAGTGCAAAATGCACACATGTGCTCTATGAACGATGCAGACAACATGATATTTATAATGAACATGAATTTATGACTGGAGTCATAATCTCATTTTCATAAAAATATGTTGTTATCATCGTTCCTAGAGCACATGGGTGTATTTTGGACTGTTCTACGGCTCAAATTCATTTATTTGTTGCATATATTCTGTTGAGTATAAAAGAAATTGGCCGGATTTAATACTCCTTTAAAAAGAACACTCAAAGTCAGTCACAAAAATGTATCCAATTTTGGTTATGATAATGCAATCGTCTGATCCAGCGTTCACGCTCTCGGTGACCAACTTGGCCATTGACCAGATTTTTTTTCCGCAAATTGGCAAAGAAAATGATTTTTGGTCAAACGTTTTTGTTTCCGACTATTCTTTGACATGTACTCAAATGAGAAACGTTATATACTATACAAAGGAATCAGAACACATCCAATTGAACTGGAACAATGTACGAGGCAATGTTTCTATTATTTTCCTTGTTGTGCCTTATTTTATTGATGACATTGTTAAATCATTGTATGACTCACTTCATGGTTTGCATATAAAATGGCTGACATGCTCGTGCAGACGATTTCACAGGATCATCGTTGACAACACTGTCTGCGTAAAATTATTATATCTGTTACGATTACAGTATAAAGTGGAGGTTCAAATATTCGCACGAACAAAATAAGGTTGTTATCTTCAACACTTCTCGCACACTAGCAGGGTTCATAGAACATAGTTGTTTTTTTTACTGGAGCCCCGTGAAATAGTTGAATCCGATCAGGGTACACAACTGGGCATGCTCCAGGATACAGAAAGCTCCCATCCACGGAAATCGCTTTTCAAATGCTACGAATGCGTCTTTGTCGCACCCCTGTTTCGAAAGATTTCACTCTTCCAACCAATTGTTTAGTCAGGTAGCCATTCCTAAAGTTATATATGGTTGCAAGATGTGGTGGAGCCTGTGAACTACTAACTACCTTACGTTAGAACCAGCATATCGTATGTACATTAAGGACATGCAGCTAATATCCCAGAGAGGTAGTACAATCCTATCTCTCTTCTTTATTTGTGGTTTACATGGGTTTTCTTGCGGAAATTACAAACGTTCTTCAAAAATATGATCTATACGATCACCTCTTAAACTTTGCAACTACGTGATCTTTTCCACATTTGTCAATGTGGAAAACGACTATAAACGATAGGTTCACGTCTCGCTACTCTCGTGAAACTAATTATTATGCACAATGGGATAATGGTGATATTATCCTGTGAAAACTGATCTAATTTCAATTTGCATGAAAACTGGGTTAAACATGTATTTCTCGCAAACTGTGTTATGATGACACGCACTCTGAACACAACGACATAATAATGAATAAGCTTATGTATGTTATCATTTCAAAATATTCGAATAAATTGTTTCATATTTATAGAGAATGCTCGTCTGAATTCGATTTGATAAAGGAACACATTCTGGTTTTACATAATTAACCGTTTTGGAATACCAGTGTTCAAATTCATTTATAGACGCAATGTGGGAAGAAACCATCTTATATTATTGCCTTGGTGCATGGATATAGAAGTGCAAAATACTGACATCTTGATTACAACTTGAGAAATTAGGTCTGCCTGTCCGCACATAAACAATTTGATTGACGGACTTACCCGTGTTAGACTATAAACTATAAACTATACTTCAAATGAGCCTTCTCATATTAAATTGTATTCTTTAAAGGCACGGTTGGCCTTAATTGTCGAAAATATTCATACTTGTTCCAAACACCGTAAACAGAAAAACATTAAAACGCATACAGTTTCGTCCAAATATACCATGACCATCGCGTAAACAGCATGTTATCATAAAGACCTACTATATTTTACATAAGCAAGAGCCTGATTGTGTTACAGAACACAGCACAATGCTACTGGCTAATCACACACAAATGGCATAAACGCTCTTTATTAGCTCCCTATCGGGAATTCACCAACAAAGAACGATCTTTATGTTTACCATCATAATATAAACAAACGCCAGAAAAGTAACTTTTTATGCTTTTGTTTACATAACAATGGTCAAACATATGACAATAACAGACTGTTTATGCGATATTTCTTATTTGTATACGGACAAAGTATGTCTACATTTTGATGTTCTTTCTGTTTGTGGCGGTTTTTGACGTGTGGAAATATTTTCACAGGATACCCACCGCCAAGGCCAACCGTACCTTTAATTATAATGTCTCTCAGTTTCCAGAAGTATATAAACTTATCGTAACAGCGATTATTAGGTACTAAATGTATCACTGCAACCTCTTTTAATCAATTGACAATAATTCACATTTTATGATACGATCAGCATATTAGTGCATATTTATGTTGATATTTTTATCCATTGTTTAGTTTTTGAGAGTGCATTTTGTTATCTTGCTCAGATTTTGTTATTTGTTATTATACTATTGTTTGTGCAAAGTAGAATACATATTGTTGTGACTATTACACATGTGACTACTGATTATTACCATTGTCATCACCAAAATGAATGTTTATGTTATACGATATGCTTATGTCTATATAGATCCCAATACAATATATTCAAACAAAGAAAAACGTGTATTATATTTACTTTTAACTCTCCAATAATTTTGGTTCTTCAATTTCTGAAAAATGATAACAAAATAATCGAGAAAGGTCCAGAAAACCATAGTCAGAAATGGTAGCGCCCTGTAGATCATATTGTTAGGCATATATGAAATATATTCCAGCTTTAATGCAGTGATTGTGAAAAATTGTATAAGTAATGGCTATGAAAATATAGTTGCTTATACGTAATTGTTTTGTTTGCGTGTATAGTGTGTGCCTGGTTAGAAAGCATGCGAAAAAAATGTGTTTAAAACGGACGTGCCAAACTAAAGATGATATTTATGAAATATGTACACACCATAACTATGATATGTGTTCACAAAGGGTGCATACGTTCTAATTGGTTGAAATATTCATCGACATACATTCAACGGCCATTGCATTGAAATACCAATATATTATTGGTTATAACCACACTCTGGTGAAAGGTGGAGCGTACAAGTCAGATTTTATTTGGCTTAATTAGTTCCTTTTTACCAGAGCGTCGGTACGAGTGATCTGAGCGGTCTGTAACCTTTATTGGAAGCAACCGCCCTCGTGCTGATGCCGGCGAGTGAGACGGTTTTGGATTAGGCTTAGCGCGACGGACAATGGAGCTAATCCCTGACGCCGCGTTAGCTGCAATAGAGAGATCTCAAATTGCGGATATTGTTAGCTGGAATCTCCAGTCTAACAGAGGCTATTTGACTCTCTGTATTGAATTCCGGACGGAAGATGCTGGAAACCAGAGATCTTCTACCCGGAACAGGAACGCCAAGACCAGCCGTACTATGAAAGAGGAGCCTCCTAAGAGAAAGACGCCAGCTCGAAGGAGAAGGGACGCAGTCAGACGGGCTAAATGGAAGAAGCAGAAGGGGGTGACTGTAGATCGGCCAGTCGCCCCTCCCCGTGTGGTTCAGCCATCCAGTGCCACAGCCGGTAGGCCGGAGTTGTCTGAGAGACGCCCAGACGACCCGGCCTGCATGGAGACAGGTGACATTAGACCAGCTAGCAGGGACTCCGTAGATCTGCCGGAGGTCCCTGCTGTCGGCACAGAGACGAGCGGAGACAGGGACGCGGATACCACCCCCGATGTTCCTGCCGCCAGTTTCGACGTGGAGATGGAAACACCACCCAGCCATTCTCCACCAGGGGCGGAATCTACCATCACCGCCCCTCCGACGCCGAGGTATGAAGAGAAGCCGGCGACGTCCATCACCAAAGAACAGATGGAAAAACAACGTGACAAAATCAAGATGGCGATTGTGACACACCACGTAGCAGGAACGACGTACCATCTCACCAAATACGAATTCTTCCTGCTGCGGGATCGCCAGGTCTACTGGCATCAAGACAAAGATGAGAGAACCTCTGGCATAGTTAAAGCAATTCCAACACCGACACATGGCCAATACACACTTGAATATTCAACGCGTCCACGACCACCAGGAAAAAGAAAATGAACACCACCAAAGAATTTATAAATTGCTATCTTTTTTCATTTTTTTTTCTCCCCCTCTTATTATCTAATAAAATCAAAATCATGAGGGATTAAGGAAAGGGCCCTTCGGCCCTTTCGACAATCCCGGTGCTAGCTACCCCAAACCACCCATTAAAAAAAACAAAAAAACAAAAAAACAAAACAAAACAAAGTTATAACCACACCCATTGCCAAACAAATGACAATCGCCTTGACATGTTATTATGTTGACGCGTTGCCAGCTCGCAGCAAATGCACTAAATTGTTAGTTTTTTGGTTCTCTGATGCGACTTTTGAATTGTTGTCGGCTGGCATATATATTTTATTTGTTATATGTTCTCATATATATCGAAATAGAGGTCTGCAATAGACTGACAGAAGCCAATATACGGCGACTGAACACTGAATGATTTACAAAACAATCTAGAGACTCATTATGAAATAATTTCCGAAAAGGTTTCAATCGCTACTGATTATGGAGACTAATTATTCATAATTCCTTCAAGGTTTCATGAAAGCACCATCTCAGAATTCCGTTAAAACAACTAATCCTTCAAATTGTTACAACAACTGCTGCTGATCACGGAGTGTTTCTCATTCACCACACCAGAGATCCCCTAAATGCGGACCAAAAATATACATCAGATTGAATATACTTCGGATACTTCGCAATACGACATTTAGTCTATATTCCAACGGAGACATAATTATGTACATAGTGTTGAGTTCACTGGGTTTTTTCGGACACCACCAAGGGGTAATAAAAACAAATATCACAACATCGCTATGGTGGCTTTATGAATAATAAAATTGTCAGAGCGTCAAGTTTTTACAAACATTAAAAAACAAAGAAAAACTTTCAACTACGTTAAAGACCCTTCCTGGTAATTCTTAGTTATCGAAAGCAATTAACGATGTCATAAATGTTACATATTGCAATAATTAGACAACGGGGAAGATACATCGGCGAATACATACATCATACACAAAGTCTAATCGGTACAAAATTTGCTAATGCCTTTTTAATCACTCTATAAATAGATCCTCCATATCTCCACTGACATCCTCAGAACATCCTCACATTATACACCATATATGTATAGGGCATAATTTGAATAAGGTAATATGACGACAAACATTCTCATGTTCCAATATTCAACGTTGATGTCCAGTGAATAATTTATCTAGAAGTTTTATTTCGCTCGGTCACACGCATGTGATATTGCTATTCACGTTTTAAAAAGGGCAACTGGTTTTCAGGCACTTTTATGTATGCCTTCCCATTTCTAAATAATTCTATATTAGATTATCACTGACCTCACTAACACTTGAAATTTAAAAATGTCAGAACCCGATCGCATGCGTGTGACACGGCGTAAACACTGTAAAATAATATTGTGATTAATATTGTGATTAGTATATAATTTGCATGCATACTTATATAACCTACTCATGTCTCGCCTATCTTCGGACAATTTATTCGCTCTGTTTTTCGGTTCTACTCTGCCAGCACGTGACACTAGACTTAAATACGCTCCAGCTTGACAAAATAATTTACTCCACAGCTACATTTCTCCTACGTGCAAGCGACTCATTGAGAGGAACGCAAAACTACTTACTTATAAACCAATGAAATTGCAGTAATCAATTTGCGAACTTGTTCAGTAGACCTAGGAAATAACTCTTTACTCTTTATTTTTAGTTCTTAAATAGGCCATTTCCATGTGATATATGCTACTTTCTAACTTCGATGACTGAAACCTTTGTCTAATTTCACTGAATAAGGTAATATGACGACAAACATTCTCGTGTTCCAATATTCCACGTTGATGTCCAGTGAATATTTTATTTGGAAGTTTTATTTCGCTCGGTCACACGCATGTGATATTGCTATTCAGGTTTTTAAAAGGGCAACTGGTATTCAGGCACTTCTATGCATGCCTTCCCATTCCTAAATTCTATATTTGATTATCACTGACCTCACTAACACTTGAAATTTGAAAATGTCAGAACCCGATCGCATGCGTGTGACATGGCGTAAACAGTGTAAAATAATATTGTGATTAATATTGTGATCATTTGCATGCATACTTACATAACATGTATATACTTGTCATTTATAGATATGCTCTCCTAAATTGAGGAGGTTAACAATAAACTTTTTTTTTAAATCACTCTATAAATAGAACCTCCATATCTCCACTGACATCCTCAGAACATCCTCACATTATACACCATATATGTGTAGGGCATAATAACCACAACGTATATCAATTACTTGTGTCGATAGGAGTTTACTAAACATGATGCCCTGGCACTTCCACGTCGGCTAACAGAAAGTTTATTATAGCTAACCACTGTTATCTCATACAGCTTAGTGTGGATCCACACATGCAGTTATGTAATCCCTGTAGATTTCGCGTATTCACTGTGTATATTGGACACCGGAAATTATGCAGGAAAATGTCATTTGTTTACACAATAGCCGATATTTTTTACCGAATATTCGTGATTGTTATAACCCAGGACACATCAGGAAGATACAATCCCTCTGAATATTAGTAGAATATATTGTGCTTCTAAAATATACTATTCTGGAGATAAAGTACGCGCTTAGAAATCTCGATTATTAGTTCAAATTCTACGGATCGTCTGCAACTTGGTCTGATAAACACTGATTTTGTTATATCTAAAACGTTTGTATGTTTACGTTTTGCTATTGCTACGCACATGACGGAAGAAAGGTCCACAATGACTTACATAGCACCAAACATGAGTTTTTCGGCTGTTTTTTTGTCTATTATTTGGTGTACGGCGAAATTGCAGGAGCACTGTCGTGCAAATTGCAATTCACATGTGTTACTGTATGGCATACTGCAAGCCCAAAACTATATCTCCCAATTGTAGACAAATTATTGGTCAAAATAGGAGTAACATCATGGTGGGCGAAATGAATGCCGGCTGATACGGACCCTGGCTCTTACGGACCCTGGCTCATACGGACCCTGGCTCATACGGACATCCGGCTGATACGGACCCTGGCTTATACGGACCCCCGGCTTATACGGACCCTGGCTCATACGGACCTCAATTAAAATATAAAATTTTATTTTTTATGTTTTATGTTTATTTAAATAAATTAAAATAATGACAACATACATACAGAGATAACATGATATGATGATAACAACAATGGAACAAAGTTACATCAGACGAACATTATCTAAACTGGGGCGTACAGCTTGTCGAATTCTGTCAGTAGTTTGCTGGCTGTTATCCTCATCGACGAGTAGTCTCTGCACAATGTCATTAATTTACCGGTCGTCTCCCTCGTTTTTCTCTCCTGTCGTCTACGCATCTTCCGATGCACGGCGACATGGTATCTCCACATACAGCACAGTTAGACATTGTGGAATTATGCCAGTCAACAATAAATCAGTTGAATATATACCAGTTGTGTTTTTACTAACATGTTTTCATAGCAAATCAAACTCAGTGGATTCATCCTGATCACCATTCACTGACCATTCACCATCGCATGTCTGTTTATAAAACAATATAAAGGGATCACACACGAGTGTTTATATACCGGACAATGAATCAGTTGAAACAAGTTGTGTTTTTACTAACATGTTTTCGTAACAAATCAAACTCAGTGGATTCATCCTGATTACCATTCACTGACCATTTATCACCGCATGTCTGTTTATACAACGACATAAAGGGATCACACACGCGTGTTTACACAACGGCGAAGAGATTAATTAACACGATTCAATGAATGCTTTTTCAAGTCAGAACATCACCTAAATTCTCAATTAATACAGATATATGTGTGAAAAGACAATCATAATTATATATTAAATTCATAAATATAAGTTTGAAAATCACCGAAAAAATCGGTTAAATTCCTAAATATAAGTTTGAAAATCACCAAAAAAAATCACATAAATTCTCAATTAATACAAATACATGTGTGAAAAGACAATCATAATAATATATTAAATTCATAAATATAAGTTTGCAAATTGCATAATTTAAGTGAGGTCCGTATGAGCCGGGGCCCGTATAAGCCAGGGTCCGTATCAGCCGGTGGTCCGTAAAAGCCAGGATCCGTAAAGGCCAGGGTCCGTATAAGCCGCATACCGGCGAGATATTGTCTTGGCGTGGTATCAACTCGTGGAGCTATGAGTCAACAAACATTGAATAGCTAGTCATACAAGAGCGAACAAGCCCTCGAATTATATGAGGAAGAATGATTTCAGAGTATAAGGGGAGCTTTTAATAATAGATGTAAGAATTCTCTCAAATGTATCTCGCGAGAGAGCAAACGAAAGCCAGACAACAGAGAGTCCTAATTGACAATGCTAGCTCCGATTGGCATGATGTTTCAGCAGGCGTACCACAGGGATTTATCTTAGGTCCACTCCCATTTCTTGTATACATTAATGATATAACTGAAAATATTATATGTAATATACGACTTTTTGCAGACGTTACTTCAATATATTTATGTGTTGAAAATCCAACGTTAGCTGCAGAAATCATGAACAATGACATTCAAACTATTGTGAACTGGTCAAAAATGTGGTTAGTAAAATTTAATCCTTTAAAAACGGAAGCGTTAATAGTATCAAGGATGAATTCTGCTATTGTTCACCCACCATTAATTATGGCGGCATCGCAAGTTACAGAGGTAAGTTCTCATAAACATCTAGGTGTCTCTTTCGATAACAACGGATCCTGGGAAACTCATATACAAACGATAACCGAAAAGGCCTGGAAAAGAGTAAATCATATTCGGAGACATAAATTCCGACTGAGCAGGACAACACTTGAAAAATCCTATTTCTCATATGTAAGGCCGATACTCGAATATGCGTCGCCTGTTTGGAATAATATACCAATTTATAAGAGTGACAAAATTGAAGATATTCAATATGAGATGGCGAGGATTGTTACTGGGGCTACCAGAAGTGTCAGTGATAAAAACTTATTATTTGAAACTGGTTGGGAAACCCTTTCATCCAGGAGACATACTCAACAAATGATATTATTTTACAAGATGCATAGAAATCAGGCCCCATCTTATCTTTCAACCATGATCCCACCCGATTCGACATCGTCTGGATATAATCACAGACGCGTAAGTATTCACCCTCCAAATAGTAACAGAAATAAATATATGGATACGTTCTTACCGTCAGCAATACGCGCATGGAATAATATACCTGTCTCAATAAAAGCATCATCAACCGTGGAAGAATTCAAGCGTCTTCTGACGGTCGGTCATACTAATTTAGCTAAGTTTTATTATCATAGTCACTCTCGTAGAGGCCAAGTATATCACACAAGAATGAGACTGGGGTGCAGCCATCTGAACAAAGATCTTGTTGTAAATTACGTAAGAGATTCCCCATTTTGCTCTTGTGGAGAATTTGTAGTTGAATCCGCGTACCACTTTCTTTTGCAATGTCCCCAATATAGTCAAATTAGAGCTGATATGATAGCCGCTCTGCCATTTTCGCCAGCAGATGTGAACATTGATGTCCTATTATATGGGTCTAATGAGATGTCCGATGAAACAAATTCTATAATATTTGAAGCTGTACAACTGTTTATTATCCAAAGTCGACGTTTCGATAATGTGTGAGCTCCGTGCGCAGGGGGTCGTGTATGTGAACATGATGTGCATAACTTGTATGTATAAATATGTAAGTCGCGTTTCTGCACATCGTGTTCTGGCATATCCGGCTGTCTGCCCACGGAGTGCATGCTCAACCGTTCTGACCTTGGCATATTAATGGACTTACTACTGATTGTACTTACATGTACTAATTGTATCTAGATTATATTGATACGTACTACAAGTATAACAATTATCCTAATATATACTTATTTTCATGCATCATCTCTCCTGGGTGCCGAGACGTATTTGGGGTCTAATTCCGTTTCTATATTGGACAACACACCATGATTTAACGCCATAATGTAAAATTTAGATTATGACTGAGGGATTATTGTATACAGCATTTATCACACTTCTTTTCCACCTACTTTATTATCTTTATTGTCTATTTCATAATCTCCTCCCTTCTATCACTCCTCCATCTTTC